>VWZS01007988.1:302120-315589 GCA_013397075.1 Rhabdornis inornatus
CTTGTGGAGGTCAACTTAAATTAAACAGCGAGGTGCAGGGACGTGCAATGCTGAATATACAAGCCTGTAACCACTGCAATTGTTAAATTAATTCTTGTGGTTGTTATGTAGTGGCCTACTGCTGTTTTTAGTGACAGTTTGTTTTGGATGGTTTACTGCAGATCTACCAGTGGCTGCTGCTTTTGGAAAGACTGTCAAATATGTTTCATTCACAGTGTCTGCGTTATACAGATCTTCTATTAACATGTGCACAACTAAAAGTTATATACAAATTCCAGAGTAGCACCAGGCTTTCCAAAATACTTGTAAAGACACACTTCCTGTAGATATGCTGTGCTAAAGTTCTGGCAAACACCAATTTAGAATTGTCAGGACTTTAGAAATTATATTTATTTACAGTATCTGTATTTCATGTAAGACTCTCACACATTCCATTGCTTTTAAGCACAAGATAAAGCAGTATAGACAATTTATCTGGTTTTTCTAAGCACACACAAAGAGTAACAACATGAATTAACAGTCCTAGCTATTTTAAAATACAGGAAATTTTATAAATTAGTGTGCTGCTTTGAAAACATATTTTTTAATGCAAAAATCTCAGATAAACTAGGTGTAAATAATTTTGACCATCTTCAGATGTAATGAAAACTAGTTTTGGAACTGCTCTAAGATTTTGCCATTTAATGCAAAGAGAAGTTTAGGTTTTATATTTTAACTTTACATACTTTAATTCACCCATTTTGCAGGCATGTTATTCATACACTAAGCAGTGTATTTTCTTCACTCAGTCCAAGTGTGCTTCAATAGACACATCCATGCAGATTAAATCCAGTTACTAAGTGCAAAGATTAAACTTTGCAATGAGGGAACACTGACAACAGCAAACATACAGGGAACAGATGAGACTGAGGAAAGTAGAGGATGGATTATCAGCAGATCAATGTCACTGACATTTTTTTGTTTGGATTTTATCTTTTTTACCAGTCATAGAAGTCATTGTAGCTCAAGTCCAAGAAAAATTCTAATTTGTTACAAGAAGATCCCATCTCCCACCCCTAGCAGTACAACCCTGGGACAGTCAGGACATTTCAGCAGGTAACAGTTGCCAGGCCACAGGCTACACAATTTTAGAGACGCATTATCACATTTCTACAACTACAACTCCTAAAAATCAGGTATGATGTTCTGGTATAGAAGCTACTAATTCATCATGAATCTATTTTGGAAATAGATTTTAGAAAAAATTTGGGGATTTCTAATAAACTAATCTAGTGGACACTGAAAAATTCCAGATGCAGAGCAGTGACTAAGAACAAAAATGAAACAACACTGCTCTCCAAGTATTTAAGACATGCACTTTAGGACTCACCTTAGTATGTCTGCATACAGTACACTCAAGGATTTTAACAGTTTAAAAACAGAAGTATTCACTTGAAACCAGCATTATGCTGAAATTATGATGAAGTTCAGACTGCACCTCATTTTTAGTGTGAGCAGAATAAACAATAGTATCCTTTGACAAATTAAGGCACTAATTAAAACTGGAAAAATGGGACCAAGTTGAGTAAATCTTATTGGTTTGCCTGGCTTCCTGTCTGGTCATTTCCTAGTAACCAAGAACAAAGACTAACATAGCAACTAAATGTTAATGGAGGGACATTAATACACACCGAGTCCTTATCATGGCAGACTGATATTACAGAATTCATCCTCTTAAGTATAACCCATGTGTGGTACTATCTCCTCCAAACTGGTTAGTGAAGATGATCATTGTAACAGAGACCAGTCATCATGCACACAATGTACATTCTCCCTTCTTCCCCTGATCCTGAAGGAAACTGCTTTATATGATAGGAATTAAAAAATAAAAAGCACTTGAAACAGAAAGAAACTGCAAACACTGAGTATTAAATAACTTGTGAATTATTACAGCAGCATCAAAGGGACACAGAGATGTTCTGAGCCTTCACTCATAACTCCTGGTGCACTTTTTCTATTGCAGGGTGCTTTGAGATCCAAGTAGAAAACTAGTAAGTTTTAATAAAACACACATCCATTTTGCTGACTTTTTTTCATGAAATGTGGGTATTGACTCTTACAATCCAGCCAAAATAACGGTTTGTGTAAACTTAGCACTTAATGAATTTACATGGCAGTTTCCAGACAATTGGATACTTCTCACTTCCTCAGACTGCTCTTCAGGGTCTTACTTCATGCAATCTGTTACTTTATGCTGTTAATCTGCTTTCTGCATTGCACTCCAGGAATCAGTCCTGTTTGTGGCATACCATGTACACATATAGAAACTGTATTTTTCTAATTACAAGGTATCCTTTGGGTAGGAAGCAGTGCAGAATGAAATAGATTGTTAATAATTATAGAAACCATTGCTTTTTGAGGAGAGATCTATACCAGTGTACTTGCTTAACTGTGCTTTGACATGTAAAAGTTGGGAGGGAGGATGTATGTCCAGTGCTTAGGAAAAGCAACTGAGTATGAAGATGTACACTTAGTCCTCAAACAGCAAGTGATGTGTTATGAGATGCTAGGTAAACAAATTAAATTTTATTTTTGAAAAAATTAATTTCATTTATTTTTTCCATTTTTTTTGTTTATCCATGTGTAAAACTCAAGTAACAATAAGTAACTCTGCACAGACACTGCTGCAAGGCTGACTTGCCTGATGAAAAAGATGCTATAGATAAGCCAAGTATTTGCTATTTTAAGTGCCTTTACATAAAGATATTAGAGTTATGCAATGCTCAGTTCACACCCTCTTAGATATCTTAGATAGATAGATAGATAGATAGATAGATAGATAGACAGATTTTTTTTTTAAGAAAAATAAGCAAAACCTATTAAAAAAAAAACCTGTAAAACATCATTCCTTCCTTGATATTTGCATAGTTACTAGGTTACTTCTGCATAACGCAAGGGTGCATATCCATAGCACAGCAACCTGTACTCATAAAATGTCACTTGGCACTGCATCTGGGACACTGTAACCTCCATGGACTAAAAAGGATTTGGTTTGTGTCGTCCCTCCTGATTATGCAGTGTGTGATAGGAACAAGATTGTGTGGTGACACGGGTCGATGGAGACTGCATACTGTGTTTTCTGGTTCCACTTGTTTCTACTCTTCATTTCCTGTTCCATGCACTACCTCTAACAGTCTTCCTACAGGAAGGCAGGACCCACAGCATTATATCACACTGTCCTAATAAAAAGAAAAAGACCTTTTAAGGAAAAAAGGATTTTAAAGTAGTCATGAAATTTCTTTCTCTGATACTGTAAGTAATTCAAGTTCTCTAATCAATGATTGTGAACATCAACATCCACCACTTATGCCTAAGAAACTAAAGGCATGAAAAGAAAGATTAATTTAATCATGCGTTCACATAATTTTTCTTCCATGTGTCTTTCTCTGTCCTCACCAAGGAAAGAGAATAAATAAAATCCCAGGCAGGGATGATAACAACACCTCAGTTAAATGACAAACAAAGTACTTTGTAAAGAATATTGTAGAAAGAAGCCTACTAAAAGATTTCCAACATGACATTTAGCAATCTGTCAAGCACCACACCCAGAAGAAAGTTGCAGGTCACAAAGCATCATATAATTTGTATTCCTACAGTGAATTACCAATATAAACCACACAGATCCCTGAGGACATACTGGTGCCTTCTCACTGCATATTAACTTGAAGTCCTAAGGCATTCAGAAGGATGATGCTATTCAGAAGAGTCAGGACTCAAAGAAAACCAAAGTACATCGTGTCAGCTGCACGTGTCTTCCCTCTTGTATTCATGTAACATATATGATACATAAATGAATACAGGCACGTATAATTTTCTTGAAAGAAAAATAAGAGTCAACTACTTCAGGAAAAATTGTTTATTGAATCTTGATTTCAATGGCTTCAGTAACTAACTCTAATTCAGTAGAGTGACTTCAATAAAAATGCTAAAACTTTTGTACTGCTTTGCACAATCAAAAAAACTTTTAGAATTTTGTGCTATGCTTCATAAATACTAAAGGTAGCTGGATTAAGCAGTAAGAAAAGGGAAAGTAAAAAAATAAATGCACTACATGTATCAAATCCTTTACAAATTTGCATAATTCCATACTCTTTCTTGCTTTCACACTATTGTATGAAGAGGGACACTAAGAGACTCTCTCAAAAGAGAAGAAAGCAATTTAAAGTTGGGTCTTCTTTGAGAGGGCCTCTGCAGTCAGAGCTCGTCTTTCTACCACTTTTCCCAAGGAATATCAGAATGAAACCTGGATTTCTGAGGGTGACAAATTCAGAAATGACAGCATAACAGAGGGTATATATTGCCCTATCATAGCAGCACTTGAAGTGTATGAAGAGGAACTATTTTTCTAAGCAAAGAAACATTCATTTTTTCTTGAAAAAGGTCATGATGTCAACTGTTACTATTGATCAAGTTACTATAAATCATCTCAGGTTACCTTTGCTCTCCTAGAAGGAAAGGTGGTTGACTCTTGCTGGCCACGTGACATCCTGCATTCACACAAGCCCAATTACAAGGAAGCAGAATCATCCCATAAACCTGTACAGACAGCTTAAACACACAACTCAAAGAAAACAGTTACAACTAATTAATCTTCCTCTTTAAAAGACATACCTGTACAAAGTATCCGCCACCAAACATGCATTAAATATATAGTTGAAGAAAGATGGCAATTCCTAAGAAATACTGACATCATAATGCTTCTGCAATGATTAGTGAGTGGAGCTAAAGACAGCACTTCTTGAAATTTCAGGATGGGATATAATCAACACAAACAAGCAAACAAGAGCGGTTGACCCACGACTAAAAACAATTAACACAGGCATGTCTGAAGTCAAAGAATGGAAGGGGGAGGGAAGAGGTGAACAAATATTAGGGCCTCGATCTCCCATCACTTTATAATATGGCTATAGTATAAACTACTAGAACAGTAGCAATCATTAAAAAGTATCCAGAAACATGCCAGACCCACTGGGAAACAGTCCACATCATTGAAAGTCAGATCCTAATCAGCGGTATCAAAACTGTGGTTTTGAAAAAGAAGAAAAAAGAAATGCCTACCACATATGGATGCACAATGGAAATTGCTGTAGATACACTTAAGATGATTTTAGGTCAAAACTTTATATGAACTAAAAACAGTCCAGATAATATGGGTAACTAAGACATAGAGAGAGGTACCACCTTCACAGTAGTTCACATAAAAAACATGGTTCAAGTGGCTACTTCTGCTACTCTTGTTCTTTTTGCTGTCACTGAAAATATCACTGTTTGAGGATGAGCAAGTGGCATATAAAGCCTGGAAGCCACACGGTGTTCATAGTATGATGTGGAAGGATGTGAGGTTGGGTTGTAAAATCTGTGAAAGTTCACTGTAAAAGAGTGCAGGAACAAAGGTAGGGTGCTGAAGTCAGAATAGCCTCAGCCAAGCTGGAGCCAGAAGGATCAATCATGTTGTTTCTTGCCTCACCGTGGGCAGGATTGTTAGTAGAAGATGACTCAGGGAAGCTATACTTAAATCTCCTTCCCCACAAGATCAGGAACATAAGAATACTGGAGTAGAAGTACTGGCACTTCTTCTTGACATCTGAAGGGAAGAAGCAGACCTCAGGCTATCTTATGTCCTGGAAAGCAGCATATAGACCATCATCCTTCTTTTTCCATTTATGATCTGCTGCCTCTTAAAATAGGTGAATCCTTTTTGCAAATAGTTACAGTCTCCAGACAGGTAAGAGTGACTTAAATGTTCTTGGCAAAAACCTGTCTCATAGACCATATTTTCCCACCAAAAGGAGTAGATCTCACTGCATGCTAGTCATGTTTCCTGTCATCTGTTCATTATGACCTTACTGTGTAAACTGTAGCCTCAGTGTCTCCTTGCTCTGACCTGAAATATAGATCAAGCCTCTGGTTCTGTGACATCCAAAGAAAAAGCAAATCTAACAGACATCAAACTTTTCCAATGTGGAAAGCAATGATGAAGGAAAAGAAACCTTTAACTATTTTTTTGTTCTATTTATAGAGGGAATCATCATGCTGCATGATAGTCACCATCATGTCCATCAAATGGGGCACTCAGGATTGTAGAGTGTTCAAATGACATCTGCATTAAATGAACATGCAGTGTTGTATTAGATTGCGTGTAAGTGCAGGATGTCCTACGGCCAAATATGGCCACATTCCATTTCAAGAGAATAGCAGTAATCTGAGTCACCTTGTTAGCTTTGTCAGAGCTAATAAAATCAACAGTACAACTTTTGGCAAGGGAGAATTCTAGTGCAGTTTTCAGTAAGCTGCACCATCTGTTTTATGAGCCAGTCTTACAGACATGGCCTGAAGACAATTCACATTTTTTAAATGTCCTCAGGACCTTCATGACAAAGTCCAAGTAGGAAGTGGTTACAGAAGTGGCAGAGGTCTACCAAAAAGAACAGGCATAGCAGGAGCAACAAAAATGTCATCAGCCTGAATGTTAATTCTGGATTTCAGTCCTCTTAGTCCAGGACTGACGGATCTCCTACTTTTTTCTGTTTCTCAGAAACAGCTGCTGTGAAACAATTTTCCTCCAACATAAAACAGGTTAGGTAGTCATGTCATTCTTCTAACAGTTCACTTCAGAATCCTTATTTGAAGAATCTCTGAGAGTGATTAGGAGAGGTGTTTGGAGGAAGACAGTGGAAAGTGTGAGGTACTGTATCGCACTCCTATACACAATTAAGGATGTCTGAAGAATATCTGACAGCCCAGTCACACAGAGATTACAAGAAAGAAAAGAGAAAATAGGACGAGGCATTAAATATACTTTTCCAGTATTGTTTGCAAAAGTCAGTTTGGAGACAATTGTGAAATTTCATGGAAAGCCATTCTGAAGAGCAATGCTAATGGCTACACCGCCTCTTTCTGAGGATATTGTACTGTGTATAATCTACTTGAGAAACAAAATAAAGCTGACAAAATGAGCTTGGATCTGAACAAGAAACTAATTTTTTGATGGGTGAATGCCAGATTCTAGAAGAATGTGAGGTATGTCAGGAATACTTGACTAAGCACAAAAATTTAATCTTCAGAAATTATTTCTGATGCTAGATTCTCAGGACCAAGCACTGAATATTCTGTGTAATACAAACTGATTTTTGTTGAGATTACTTCTTTTCTTGTCCAAATCTGAGGCCAAAGGCCTCCAGACTGTCCAGATGAAATGGACAACTGGTTATTTTTCTCAGAAGTTATTGGTTAAGGTGAGTTCTCATAATCCTTTCACACTGTTTACCTTCATTTTTCTGCAAGTGAGCAGTAAAGGACAGGGCAGTCAGTNAGGCATTCTGCTTCTACATTCCCAGTCCCCTCTCACAGAAATAACTTGGCCTGTCGCCTTCAGTATACTATAAAGCAACACATTTCTTATGTGTCTGAAAAAAGCAAGCCTGAAGTTGCATTTCGAAAACGGGTTTAAGTTGTGCCCTCAACAAAGACAGGCCCCCACTTTATCCACCTTTCTCAAGGTGGATTGCTTTTAGTAAGTAATAAATAATACCTATTTACAATTATTAACAACATGTATCTGTATTTCTAAGAAAAAGAAAACTTAAGGAAATAATCTCGGTTATGCTTAGGGTTTGCTTCCTACCCGAAAAAAAAAAAAAAAAAANTTATCATATGGAGATGGGACACACCTCAGAGAAAATAAACAGGAATTCTGAAGAAGAAAAAGTAAGATAACAGCTCAAAACCCCAAACAAAGATGATTTAGTTATAACAGCACAACAACTTTTTTATTGAGCCACATGGAATTGGAAAAAAACAAGATATGAGATGTACTGACCTACACAGATGCAGTCAGTCACAGCATGCATGCATTACACATACTCCAGAATCAGAGAACATTCTACAGCCCANAACTCCAAAATACAGTCATAAAATAAGTCCATATGATCTTTTAAAAAATAGTTATCTATTTGTTTGCTGAAAGTTTTAAAAATAAAAATTTAAGTATTGCAAGTTATTAATTTTATAATCATGCCTCAATTATGAATTTACAAAAATAGTGCATATCGCCTGCTTCCTTATTGCTCCATTTATCTAGGTTCACAATCTCTCAGAGAATCTAAATCTGGAAGAGAAAACCAAATGTCAACTCCCTCTTCCAAAAAACACATTCCAGAAATTTTGTTACAAATGCATAGGAAACAGAATATAGTTAATTAGAGATAATTGCACTTACAAATGGCCTAACTTCAAACAATTCCCAGTGCTTGTTTGCTTAAAAATGAAGCGGGTTTCAAAACTCAACACTTTAATTAAATCTCGAGAAAAGATCGCATGGTGGCACTTCTAGGACGCCTGACATGAAGAGGTTCCAAAAGTTTTATTATTGCCTCTTTTTGAGTGAGATATTAGCAAATTTATGACAAAGAAACATTACCAGTCAACAGTAATGAAAGTCATGGTGGACTAGCCTTTGTAAGCAGTAAATTAGTAAATCTTCAGCAGGGTTCCCTCTTTCCCTATCTAGGCATAGTTTAACAACATTACCCAGACAGCCACAGAACTAATCATTTGGAAAGATGTATGGCAAGAAGACAAAGTTGCATCACTGCTGATCTTGCCACATAATCTTCCACATAAGGGGACCTCATTGGGAAACGACTGCAGACAGCCAAAAATGCGCCTTTCGCAGGAAACTCTTTGCCTTTCAAGCAAATACAGCAAAACATTGCCAAACAGCAACCCAAACAATGTAAAAGAACACAGTCTTCTATTAGTTAATGACTATCAGAGAAAAAATACGTAACTCAACTAGAACAAAAATTTTAAAAGTCTGTCTTATGACTACATTTGCCTTGTATTGTCTAATGTTAAATTAGAATAATGGTAACAAGACCTTAAGGCCCTAGATACCATGCAACCCTAATGGGATAGATTCCCACATTCTGTAAGATAGAAAGGAACCACATCATTTTTTTGTATAAACTGGAGTACTGGATACTAAGCATGGAATTTTTCTTCACTTAGCCTACATTCACTGCAACAGTTAAAATAATCTTAGTTACACCAAACAGTTCTTTTGCGTATAATCAGAGAACTCTTCTGCTGGATAGGAATGGGACTGTCTATGCTTACACCGGGAGTGTCTACTCCAGTGATTGACTGAACCAAGTTCTAAGTGACGACATGTAAGTCCTAAGTGAACCAAGTCCTAAGTGAGGAAAACCATACCTCCACAAATCTTGTTGCTTACATACACGCCTGGCTGCATACATCTTCCAATATTAAAATGGTTATAAAGCAAAGACATTCACAATTTCTGGGGACAAATTTATAATCTCTTGGTGTGGACAGCCAATCTGTAATCACAAAAGTGAAGGAATGACTCAGAAGTTAAGCAAAAAAATCCCCAACTCATTGCATACCACCACAAAAGAGTAATAGTTCATAAATCCTCAATCTTAAAAGTAATCATAATGCAAAAGAAAATTTTTTTAAAATTTCTCTTATATTGCCCTACTCAGCTGTCATACTGCCTATTCAGCTGTGCTGATGTAGCTGTGAAGGTGTTGGCAACAGGCAGGTTGAAAGGCTGGCTCTGTGAGGAAGAGGTCAAGGGCTTCCCTGTCCAATGGACCCACTGCAGAACACAGCTGAGCCCCTCAGCCAAGACAGTGATGCCTCAGGGAAAATATACTTTAGAGAGGGCAAAACACACTGAACAGGGAGAATGGGAAGGAAAAGAGACTAAGAAAAAGCAGAGCAAACTCCAAAGTCAAAGAAGTGGGTACAAGTGGTGCCCCAGGAGCCAGATCCCCATGCAGCTCAAGGGGACCATGCTGGAGCTGATGACAACACTACAGCCTGTGGAGGGGCCCAGACCAGAACAAGTGGATAATCCTTGAAGAAACTGTGGCCCATGAAGATGCCAGGTTGGAGATGATTTTTCCTGAAGGCCTGCAGCACATGAAAGCATCCATGCTGGAACAAGGTAAAACTGTGAGGAAGAAGGAGCAGCAGAGGAGACCTGTTATGGACTGATGATAAACTTCTTGTTACCCATCCTCCTGCACTTCTTGTGGGGAGTAGGGAAGTCAGGAATGAAGAAATAATTGAGCAGCTGGCTGGGAGTTTGGCCTTTAACCAATGAGAACTCATCAAATCAACAAATGTAATAACCATCTCATGGACTGAACAAAGGGCAAGGAAAGTGCGAGGTATCATTTTGCAATTGGGCTATTTAGTCCTTCCTAAACAATTCACAGAACCCATCTATCTAGGTTGCATTGTTCTGCTTAAGAATTTCTCATATCCTGCTCAGTCATTATTGGCAATAATTTCTACTTTTAACAAGTAATGGAAAAGTCTTTCAATTAGTGAAACGGGATTTGTATGAATGAAAGTTTCAGATCAACTTTAAGTCTGAACTTCCAGTTCCGTACTGCTGACGTATTTTATGTTACACTTAAGCATGTTCTGGTAACCTCACTACCATCTTCAGAACAAAACTGGGGTTTACTGTGAGAAAACAATTTTTCCAAGGATTTTCACCTAACCAAAAGTAGCTTTCAGATAATGTTTAGAATGTTGGGAAGAATTTCAGTTGCTTTGTACAGACATTCAGCAGGTAACCTACTTTTTTCTCCTCTTCAGTTTTGGCATGCATGCATTTACTATTGAAAATAATCATAAAGATTAAGTGATTCAAAGTTTACTTAGGACAATGAAGAAAGAGAAAATACACTTCAAATAAAACACCTATTTTAATTAAGAGTTCAGAAGAAGCACTTGAGCATGCTGAGGGGTGCAGGAGCACACGAATGCTACTAAACTAAGTCTCTATCTGGTGAAGGAAACATTTTCCTGTACAGAAACCAGTCACATAGTAAAAGTCTACATTCTTGCAACATCAATTAGGCCTGGGAATCAACTGGGAAGCTAGTTGCATCTTTTCAGTCCGTATGCTACTTTTTTCACATGGGATACAATTCAAAAAAGTAGTACTCATCTGATTGACATATTCCAAGAAAAAGTGGACAAGTCCAGATCAGGTATTGCTGAAAACAGAGTTTCATGAAGCACAAGAAGACTACGCAGGTTTTAAGAAGCAAAGTTCTAAGGACAGATATCAATCTCTGTTGAAGTTCTGGAGATAAATTTGTATTCATATCAATGCACTGACACAAAATCTGACACAATACTTTAGAGTATTTTGTATTGATTTAGGGACTATTTAGTTGTTGGACTGGTTTTATTTTAATTTACTCTGACTTTAATTCTATTCTTCTACTTAAACCAGTGAAGACATTTGCTCCTGCCTGCACCTGTTGAATTTACTATGGTTCATTTCCCATTGATATAAATATCAAGGCTTCAGGAAAGCACTTTTTCATTTAAAATAAATCCATTAGGTGTTCCATGTCACTTATTTGGTTTATTGCTGCTGCCTTTTACTTATTGACACCTGAAGTTTACTCATCTTTCTCTCACATATCATTTATCAGAGCGGATGCAGCTGGAGTTCAGGCACTCCAAAACACTAAATATAAACAAGGCATATTGTAGTCTTCTGCAGATCTTCAGAGTAAGTCTGATCTCTCACGGAACCAGATGTTTTGTTATCTCCAAATTAGGCACGGACTTCATTTTGCATGGGGGAAGGACTTCATTTCACCATCTATCATGTTTCTGTAATCCTTACTTTCCAGTTCACACAGCACCAATCATGCTTCTGAGTCTTTTCACAACTGAATTTTTACTAGTGTACCACATGTCTGGGAGGCATTTTTGGGAATGGGAAAGGGGAACAAGTATTAATGGAGAGGATCAGACCCATCCTTACCTCTTGAGAGATTAGTGATATGATACTGATATTCATGGAATAATACACAGAATAACCTCCCTGTGTATGATTCTGGACAAAAATATATCCTTTTAGCTTCAACAAAACTCTTGAAAAATGAGGGTAATATAGCTGTGATACCAGAAAACCAAAACAAATCACAATCAGTTACTGTGTCGGACAAGTTCTGGAGAGTGGTTCTTTCAACCCTTGTGATCACACTAGGGACCTAACTCACGGTGAATACAACTCTTCATCTACATGGGATTGTTTCCTCTTGATACAATCACAGCAGATGAAAACCAGATGCTGGAGGTCTAGTTTGATGGGATTTTGGTTTTCAGGATTTTTGCACAACAAAAGTCATTCAGCTTTGTGGAGCTTAAAAATGCTCTCTTCCCAAGAGGCATAACTCAATAATACATTGCACACTAGCAAAAGACAACAGCACTGCCATACAAACAGATCTTTGAATCTTTCCATCCAGGTTTTTTTTTCATGTGCATTAGAAGCAGATATTATATGCTCTCATATTTATACAAGGTAAATACACAATGACAAGATGTCAGAATGTTTCAATGTTTCTCTACTTTTTTTTGCATCTGTTATAAAACATTTTAAAAAACTAACAAACTTGCTCTAAAAATTGCATCATGGAGGGGAGTAAAATGTAAAGAACTACAAGTGAAAATGTTTCAAAACATAGAAGTTTCCTCTGTGTATATTAATATATATTCAGAAACTTAAAACTGAGACAATGGATAACAGAGAAAAACTAGCAGCAGACTGAATAATTTCTAGTAAAACACATTTGTATTTTTGTTTGTGCCATATTCATAAGACCAGTGCTGCAAGAGCTCCTTTGGCTCTTCTAGGCTCTTAACTTCAGAACTAAGACAAGGAAAGGGCCACAATTCAAAAGTCAATCCCAGTTCTTTTACCTGACTCCATTTTGACATTCCGCATTTACCTTGAAATCAAACCATATTTATGCAAATTAAACCAAGTTCTCCTTTCCATAAAGGATTTTGCCTTATTCTCCTCTAAGAAGAGGTGCTGTAGTAGAAATGACAATTACTGCACATCTTACTAATCTTTGAAGTAGCATAAAGAAGTGAAAATTTTTCTTTATTGTAATAACGGTTATTATCAACTCTTTGGATTTATATTTAAATATTTGAAATTTGAAAAATTGTTCATGTGGCAGACCAGTGATAATGGTCTGCCACATGAACAGTGGCAAAATACTTCTGGTATTCATGTTTAACTACATGTTACAGACAACACCAACAATAGGCCAAAACTTCTTCTCTTGCCACATGTTATTTTACATGGAAGAAATGCAGTTTTTTTCCCAGCAGCATTTCTCTACTTGTTTTAGAGCGTTTAATAGTTCCTGTCAACTACCAGTTAATTTACTGATAGAAAGGTTTCTGTTAATGTCATATGTTATTTACTCTGACAATACTGCTACTAGATGTTTCATTCTTTCATTCTGATCTTCTATACAGAAATATGCATAGAATATATATTATAAAAATATATAAATTATTTAAATATATAAAATAATTTCTATATTTTCTCTATAGAAATATATTAATTGAAT
>VWZS01007988.1:316553-336426 GCA_013397075.1 Rhabdornis inornatus
AAAAAAAGTTTTCCTGTAAAGCAATCATCATTTTAATAAATATTAATTACTCACTATTTTTTGATATTATGTAAAAAAAAATAAATATGCATTTTGGAAAAATCCAATCACTAGTATTGTAGTTTTAGTAAAACAATGATATATACTCTATTAAAGTAACAGTTTTTAATGCACAACAGCAAGTAGCCATGGAATTCCCGTAAAAATGAGGTCTCGTAATTTAACAAAGACCAAAATCAGAACAGAGCCTCACAATACTGTAATCTAATGTTAGCATTAAATGCCCAGTCCTAAGACTTTAATTGCAGCTACATGTGAAGCTTTGAGACTTAAGACTGGCAAAGTCTTTATTCAGCAGGCAGGGACAAGGAGAACATATTTTATACATGCTGGTGTGTATAAATGATTGTTTGCTACCCTAGCTCTAAGCACAAAAAAAACCCTACACAAAGCCGCAAGACTCCTTCTTTCCTTCTGCATGTACTCAGGAAAATTTATAGGTGCACTAAGACACATATATGTATGCATACACACAAAACACAAGTGAAGGATGCTGCAAAGGAAAAGATGGAAGAAATGTTGCTTTTCCCTCTAACTTCCATGCTTTCTTAATGATAAAAATGACAGTCTCTAGCTCCTTTTCTTTTTTTTCCTTTTCTTAAAGTAAGGAGCTGAAAACAGCATTGCAGGCTAACAGAACTTAGCCAAGCAGTATGTACAGACACATTTTCTGGAAGTTCAGAACCACCAAACAAAATCTTCAGGAAGGCAGTGTGGCAACATAGGCCTTCATCTGAAGTGGAGATAGACATTTCAGAATACTGGGATTAAAAGAAGTAGGTTATAAATACTACACATGCAGAGGTACAGTTCAAAAACACCTTCTCCCCAGGTTTAAAACAAACACATACAAATGTCAAGAAACAACCATGAGATGATACACCTAAAATAGTAATATCTGTTTACAAATTCAAGTTGCTGCTTGGTGGAAACTTGATTTCTGCAACATGTCCCCAAGATACAATCTAATACTAAAACTTATCCTGCGGTAGGTCTGCTTTCCAATTACTAGAAGTAAGCATACAAGGTATATAATTAGTTATGACACTGGGACAGGCATACATGTTTCAACACAGACAGAGCTCTGAACAAAGTTTTTGGCAGTATATGACAGAAGACTTAAATTGAAAGCTCAAAGGCAGAGTATAGTGTATTATAGAAAAAAAAAATAAACCACCCTGTAACTTAAAAAGTTCTCACACCAAATGATTTTTAAAGGTATGAGCATATTCAGCTGAAACACCCTTCATAAGCTGGAGAGAAAAAAAATATTGCCCTGAAGCACCAAAATGGGCTATATTACAAATTAAGAAAAAGAAACTCAATCCTTTGAATGGTTTCTTTTCTTTCAGTGAAAGGGTGTAATTCTTCCCTAAAGACTATATTATGACAAAACATTTATATAAATCAAAGAAGATTTCTTTAATGACTGTGGGCATGGGATCTTAAATCTGGGATGAAACACCAAATTCTATCAATTCTAAAATAAATTAGGCAAGGATTATACAAGTAGTACTTACCTTGGCATTAGAAAAGAAAAAAAGAAAGAAAATAGAAAAAGAACATTATTGTCAAAGACGTATCATCAACATGCTTTCAAGCAGAAGTCCCTGGAAGGGCCTTTAGCACTACTTTCAGAATAAGTGAGCTCTGAGAACTTCAGTTAGGTATCTGGTTTCTAAATGTTTTCATTTAACCAACCAACAAGACACCAGATGAGTTATAATGGCAATGTCCATATAGATTAACCTCATGGATGTCTTGTTTGATTCTACAGAAAGAATTAGACTTCAGCTAGTTTAAATAAGCTTCCTCAGATGTTTGAAAGGGTCTGCTTATTCTGAAATGTTCCCTACAAACAAGTACTTTAAAGGTCATTTTTTGAACAGGATGCCCATGATTACAGTTTTTGTAACAGGAAACACTGAACCTGTCTCTTTAAATGAAATTCAAAGTCCATAAATTTGTGATGCAAATATCTTGGAAAGTACACCTCAAGCTAAAACAATCATAATTGATAGGCTTTTCCAGACTGAAATTAAGCTAATATTTGATAAAATACAGTAGCAATTTTTTAGTGTTTTCAAAACAGCTTATATATTCTCGATACACAAACCAACCAGATACTCAATTTTGGTAACTATCTTCAGTAATTTCTTTTTTGGTAAGTATGATCTTAGAATATAAGTGCATAACATCTTTAATTTCACACCCTTAGACAAACTTTGAGCGAAAAAACACACTGCTTTTCTAAAATGAATGTAGTAATGCTACCTCCATCCTCTTAGATTAACATTACTGAGAGAGCTGATGCAGCACTGCTGGCAGAAATATTTCTTTTGTCAGCATATACCATGTCCTATCTAAACAAAATCTGACAATAACTCTCTTCTCCCTGCTTCAGATTTTTAACAAAAAATCTGGCCCTTGCCGAATACTTGGAAACAGTGTGCCTGTGATGTCACACACTATGTTCATATGAGGAAAGAAATAAATTATTCAAAGACAGGAAGAGCACACAGTATCAGCTGCCTATTCCTTCTGAAGCTGAAAGAGTTAAATGTTTGTTCATTCCCTACAATTGTGGTAATAGGGCTAACACGGCACTTAAGATTAAACCATACTGAGTCTTCCTCAGTTAAAACTAGTACTTTCATATCATCCCAGAAACAGTTTACTTAACAGGCTGCACAGTAGCTGGGTGGGCCACATTCAGCACTAGTTCAGTTCATGAATATAACAAGAAGAAAAATTACCTAATTTTGGGAAATAGGAAACAAAGTTGGCAGCATGTGGGTACACCCAAAAGTATCAGCTTGTATTAGCCTTCTCTAATTGTGTCTGCCTCAGCAACTAGACCTTTAGTTCTCAGTTTTACAAACAAAACAACAGTTTTCAAAAACTAGCTTAATCTCAAGACACAGAAAGACTTTATCTTGCATACTTTGTGGGCATTGATCCTGCATTCAAAAGGCACTGGTGCATTTCAAGTGCCATAAGTAAGTAATAGCATAATGCTAGTATGAATAAATACAAATGTACTACAATTCAGTGCACCCTAGAGCTACTTTGCACGTCAGAAAAACACATAATAACGTAAAGCATTCCACTAATAAACCAGATCAAGTTTTTCCCAAGAAAGGTTGACCAGATGATCTGTGAGGTTCCTTACATCCCAGTGTTCTGTGACTATGAAGCGCATTCATAGATTTTGCTCTGTTTCAGACTTTTTCAATTTTGCATTTTTCAATTTTTTTCAATGTATTTTTCAAATGTTACAGTATACTACAGAATTACATTCTTATCCACATTTTCTTTCTTCACAATCAACATGTGACTACATGCTACAGATGATAATATTATGCGGACCATATATTTAATGATATGTATTCAGTTGAGGGGTTTTTAACTCTGCAACTATCACTTACAATAAAATTGCTCCCCTTTTTAAGTTCTTACAAGTTGCCACACTAGAACTATTACTGGACTTCTGTTCCAAACAATGTTTTTTCCTCAGTTCTATGAGGTTTTGGATAATTAGGATGGTGACTCAGATACTATTCATGGAGTGCCTGTCTTTAGCATGACATTAAAAAAGCCTCTTGAAAATATACCATAATTCAAGCTACCATGATCTCTTCAGAACACAGGGCTAATACCATGGCCCTACTGTTTTCCAGCTCCCATAATTATGACTGGACATTCATGAAAACCAAAAGCAAAACACCCATGAACTCTTAGAAAACAATTACACAAAGAAAGAAACATCAGGTGGTCAGGATACACTCATGGTGTATGAGTTAGCTTGTAGCACATCACATAGACTTACCAGCACTGAAAATGAGGTAAACTACATATAATCATGATAGTACAAATCAGCTGACAAGCTTTTACTTCCTACTGAAGGTTGCCTTGAAGCAGTAGTCTTTCCTAGGTGTGTTCACAAGAACCAGGAACTTGGGAGGCAAAAGTCTTTTTCGAGTCAATGTGAGATCTGGTATTGACTGCCTTGCTGAGGGGGGATCTGTTTCATCAATTCACTCTAATAAACTCCAAGTTTTTTCACTCCTGAACTGCCACAATATACACCATGTTTCTTTATTAGTAAGGTCCTAGAATGATACCTAGCTGAGGTTTATAATTCAAGTTTGTAACATATATTCTTGAACTTTTGGGATGAAATTTCAATAAACTAGATAAGAGAGATTTTTAAGTACCGAAGGCCAACAATGAGTACATCATAACCTATCTAACAGAACACTCAGTACTTCCACTGAAATTATCAAATAGCTTAAAGTCACCAATTTCTACCTTGCCTGAAATCAAGTTCAATAACACCTGTGTCCATTTGCATACCTACCCCTGCTACTGTTAAGTAGCATGGCTTAATTTCAGCTGAGCTTCCATTACCCTTCACATAATGTACTAACCTCCATGCCTTTTCCAACTGTGGCACTGCATCTTGTCAACACCTGATATTTCCCATTATTTTACATGTAGTCTCAGTTACAGATAATTATTGTCCCAAGGCTATCTTACTAGGAAAAGCAAGTTCTTAAATTTTCACCATTCTAAAGCTTTTCCACAGAAAATACAGATACTATCTAAAACACAACAAAAACTAACCAGACATGCAGCATATGAAAACGTTCCTATGACAATATAATCACAGTGTATTTCAATGTACATTTATAACAGCCATAGAACCCAAGATAAAGGGAATGAAGATCCTCTTTTGCAAGCCAATGTAATGCAAGACCAGTTTTGGTTATTCTTCTTTCATAATGTATTACAAAAGGCATAATGTTATCCTTTTTATGAAATATTGCCATCATAAACGGAAGTAATCAGATTTCTTAAAGGAGAGGAGATCTTTAAATTAGGCAAAAATCTACAAGGATTCTTTTGCAAATTCCATTCAACACTGCTTTCAAGACAAAATATCCAAAAGGGCTGGCCTTTCACAGGGGAGAGAATATCACAGAGATATCAGACGCTTGGTTGTTAGCAGGTCTCATTATCATTACTACAATATGATAATGATTTACATATATATATATATATACTATCTAATATACTATATTATATAATACTATAAGACACAGGATCGCAATACTGGCTTTGGTTTAAGTACTGACTATGGAAACATATTCAAATCACAGAATAAGATAACTCTGTATCTCAAAGGAAGCTCAGTGCATTGTATGACAGTGTTGATAAAGAGGGTTTATAATATAGAGAACAGATAGGAAAGCTGGAGAATAATGAAAATAAAATAATAAATACAAAACTCTAAATAGAAACCAGTGTCTGCTAAAATGTACTCCTACGATCAAAGGGAAGTTTGGTTTCCCTTTCAACAGTGCAATCATTTTCACAGAAAATTTTTAGAATTGATGTATATATTTCTTTTGCTCAAGACCCAGAACTACCCAAAAAGCTTTCCTAGTAGCAAAACTTCCAGTCCAGAAAAAAAGTTATACATTTATATATATATTAATATGTATGGATATCTGAATCAAAATCACAAAAATGATGGGTAAGGTTGGAAGGGACTACCAAAGAGGTCATTTGCTCTAACCTGCCTGCACAGGCATGGTCATCTCAGAGCACATGGCACAGAATTGCATCCCAATATCTCTGGAATATCTCCAATAGAGAGACTCCATAACACTGATGGGCAATCTGTGCCAGTGCTCGATCACTGCACAGTAAAGAATTTATTCCGAATGTTCAGGTAGAACTTCCTGTGTGCATCAGTTTTTGCCTATTCTCCCTCACCCTATTCCTTGGCAGCACCAAGCAGAACCTGAATCCATAATTTTGACACCCTCCCTTCAGACACTTGTATGCATCGATGAGGTCCCCACTCAGCTGTCACTTCTGAACAGGCCAGCTCCCTCAGCCTTTCCTGATAAACAGATTCTCCAGTCCCTTAATCATTTTTGTCACTCTCTACTGGACCTGCTCCAGCAGCTCCATGCCTCTCTTACACTGAGGATCCCACAACTGGATGCAGAGCCTGAGATGTGCATCCCTAGGGATGAGTCCAGGGGGAATATCTGGATGCATGTATGTATGTATGTACATACTGGGTGCATACAATGTATATGAGTATAGGTATGTATTTTTGGTGTATATTTATATGTTAATGAGTTCATAATGAAACACTGTGTATGCATTTACCATAATATATTGTATAGATACTTACATACACACACACACAAAGAGGAAAGTTGCAGCAGAAATTTCTGAAAGTTTTTCCTTCCACTCCATCTGCAGCTCATCTTTCTATACTGGCCACTGGTCAGTTTGTAAGAAAGTATTAAATTGCTTTTTGAAATAAATTTGCATTAAAATTTAAACATCAAATCAAAATCATTATTGCAACATGTAAAACAAAGAAACATATACATTTAGTACTTGCAAGGGCCCTCTGTCAATAAGTCTGAAATGTGCTAGTCACACTGGAACATACTTGGAGTCTTAAGGAGATGAGATAGGAATTTCTAAGGCAGTGACAACCAACAGGGAGATATCCGGGAAATATCTCAAAGAAATTTAGGGGTGCTCCACTAAGAAGGTTACTTGGCCAACAGTCCAACTCAAGTGCCTCTACACCAAGGCATGCAGTATGGGCAGCAAACAGGAGGAGCTGGTAGCCACCATGCTGCTAGAAAGTTATGACAAAGGTGCCATTCCTGAAACTTGGTGTGATGAATCCCATTACTGGACCCTCTGACAGACTGCCCTCAGGGACAAGGAAGCAGAACAAAACTGGCAGATCTTTAATGAAATCTTTCATAGAGCATAAGACCTAGCAAGCCCCAGGAACAAGAATTCAGGCAAAGAAGGCAAGAGAGGGTATGGCAGAATGGGGAACTCTTGGTCAAACTAAAGGGCAGGAAGGAAATGCAGTGGCAGTGAAGCAGGGACAGGTCTTCTTCCTGGGAAGAGCGCTTGGATGCTTCCCAGTTGTGTAGAGGTAGGGTGAAGAAGACCAAGCTCAAAGTGCAGTTCACCTTGGCAAGGCATGCAAAAAATCAGAAAGGCTTCTACAGGTATGTAGAATGTTAACCAAAATGGGAAGGCTTTCAAGGTATACCCATTCTGACAAACAAACTAGAAAACGGAGAGCAATGGATGAGGAAAAGCCTTTTGCCTCAATCTTCACCCGAACCTCTCTTCTTGCAATTCTTGAGTGGATGGATCTCACAACAGGGACTGCAGGAGCAAAGTGCTTCCCACTGTAAGAGAAGATCAGGATTGCGACCATCTGAGGAACATAATCATGCATAATTCTATGGGACCTGATGAGATGCATCCCATAGTCATGAGGAAATTGACTGATGTAGTTGCTAAGCCACTCTTCATGATACTTGAAAAGTCATGGCATCAGAGGAAGTCTCAGGTGACTGGAAAGGGGGGAAAAGGCATGCATAAAAGGCCAGAAAGAAGGACCCTGGCAATGCCTGACTGGTCATCTTCCCTCTCTGCCCGGGAAGATCATGGAACAGATCTTTCCCAAAAGCTCTGCTAAGGCACGTGGAGGTCAGGGAGGTTATTCAAGACAACCTGTACCACTCCACCAAAGGAAAATCTTGCCTGACCCACCCTTCTACGATGAGTGACTACATCAGTGGACAAGGGATGATGGATGTCATTCATCTGGACTTCACATTAGGCCTCTGACACTATTTTCCACCATATCCTTTTTTCTTAATTTAAGAGATAAGGATTTGGTGGATGCACTCTTTGGTGGATAAGGTGAATTCAGAGGGTAGTGGTCACTGGCTCAGCATCCCAATGGACACCAGTGACAAATGGTGTGTCTCAAGAGACTGTACTGGGATCAGTGTTGTTTAATATCTTAATTCATTAAATCAAGTACTTCAATCAAGGGCACACACAGGGGAATCAAGTGCATCATCAGAAAGTTTGAAAATTACACCAAGCTGAGTGGTGTGATTGACACATCTGAAGGCCAAGATGCCATCCAGAGGGTCCTCGACAAGCTCGAGGAGTGCATCCATAGCAATCTCATGAGGCTCAATAAGGCCAAGAGCAAGGTGCTGCACCTGGGTCAAGGCAAGCCCTGGTACCAACACAGGCTGGGGAATTAAGGAAAGAGAACAGCCTTGAGGAGAGTGACTTGAAAGGTTTACATGGATGAAAAGCTGGACATGAACTGGCAATGTGTACTTGCATTCCAAGAAACCAACTGTATCCTGGGTTGCATCCAAAGCAGTATGGGCAGTAGGGCAAGGGAGGGGATTCTGCCCCTCTGCTCTGCTCTGGTGAGACTCCACCTGCAGTGCTGCATCCAGCTCTGGGATCCCAGCACAGGAAGGACATGGATCTGCTGGAGAGAGTCCAGAGGAGAGTCAACAAGTTCATAATAGGGATGGAGCATCTCTTCTATGAGGAAAGGCTGATAGAATTAGGATAGTTGAGCCTGGGGAAGAGAAGCTTTGGGGTGAACTAATTGGGGACTTCTAGTACCTGAAGGGAGCTTACTATAAAGTTTGAGAGACTTTTCACATAGAAATGTTAGGGGAATGGCTTCTAACTGAAAGCGGGTAAGTTTAGATTAGGTATTAAGGAGAAATTCTTTACTGTGAGAGTGGTGAGGCACTGGAACTGCTTGTCCAGGCAATTTGTGGATGTACTGCCCCTGAAAGTGTTCAAGGCCAGGTTCATGGGGTTTTGAGTAATCTGACCTAGTGAAAGGTGTCCCTGCGAATGGTGGGGGAGTTTGGAACTGGACAATCTTCAGGGTCCCTTCCAACCCAACCCATTCTATGATTTTATGATTTTGTTTGTTATGCATTAAATTTGTGGGTCTTTTGTTATAAACTTAGCACAACAGGAGCAAAAACAATCCTTAAAACTTATTGAATAAAACTGAAGTCTGAATAGTTGTATCCCTCACATCCTTGAGGCTTAACTCTATAAAGGTGAGGACAAGAGTAGCTCTCTTGACTCCATCACTCAGAGAGTTTCTCTCTCACAGCTGTTTGATCTACTGTAATTAGATTCTTCATGAGTGTGGCAACTGCTACATGAGAAGAGCGATTTTTTTTGACTGTCCATATTTGACAATGGGAAGACAGTAACTGTCTGTGTTCCACAGCTTTATCTAACAGATTTACAAATCCTCTGTAGAGCCTAGAGGCTTCCAAATACTGCATGGAACTCACAAATTATACAAAACTCATCCCACCATCCTTCCCACACCTGTGAATCATTTAGCAGAAAAAGGACCATGAAATTCCACATACAAGTAACATGTGAGAACAGGAAAGTTGTGCACAGTTGTAAAGAGGCAAGCCTCTTGTCCTGCTGCTAGGGTGACTAGAGATAGAAGCCTGTCAGGTGCTTCTAGCATTATACTACCAGTCTCACCCACTTCCTTCCCTGCTGTCACCAGTATTAGGGCCTCTTATTCACCTCTTATTTTTAAAAGACTACTACTGGAGTATTCTAATAGGCTGTACATCAATCTACAGGAGACAGTGAACAGTTTCTTCCCATTTTCTGACCCTCAAGCCAAATCACAAAGAACCAGTAGATCACTCCCATCCCTGCTACTGTCATACTGACCCCACCATTGCAAAAGTGTCTGCTCAGGAACTGAAGAAATTCTTGCTTATGAAGAATCATCTGATATCACAAATCCTTTAAATATACCAGCTGATAAATAAAATAAAAACTGATACACAAACTGATACACAAACTAATACAAGTTACATGTAGATAAGAGGAAATAGAGAAGATTGTAACTTACATTCCAACGGCAAAAGTTAAAAAATACACAGTTTAAGTAAAGGAATAGAAAACTTTAAATCACACATCACTTATCTGCTCTTACTTCCTGTTCCTACTTCACTTTCTTTCTATCTTACCTCGTGAATTAGAATAGCTTGCACTTAAATTCACTGAGAAGCTTTTAGTTATATAACATCCATGATTTTACACATTGCTTTTTAATATTTCCACCAAAGTGAGAGGAAGATCTTCATGCCAGTTTGTGTGCTGAAAAACATAAATTACTCAGCCTCTCCACATTGCTTATATAATTGCTTAGCCAACTGGCTTGTAGTGTCATTTATTTTGACCAGGCATATTTCACAGGATATCAGAAATAACATATCTTCAAAAATTGGCTCAAAATACAGCTGCTAACTGAAATACAGTCATAACCTAGGACAAAAGTCGAAAGTTTGCACTTTTACTTGCATAGTATTTGCTATTTTTTTCTAATTCTTAGCATCTGTATCAGAACAGCAAAACACTTTCCAAAATGCTGTCTAGGATTCTGTACAGAATCAATTTTGGAGACCTAAGTATTATTAGTAGACTTTTAGAAGCATATCATTGGCATCAGAACAGTATAAAAACACTGCTCAACTGTATTATAGACTATAAATTACTATCCATAATAACAACTTTTCAAACATACAGATGGGGTATACGCCCATTTGATTAGTATTAAGAATATACCTGCAACTGCACAGTGAGAGGAATAACAAAACCCTTCTTTAATAAAATTGGCACACTGCCACAGCACAGTCAATGAAGTTAGGCCAGTAAGAGTCTATCAAAACAACTACAAAAGTAATTACTTAGCAATGAAATTTTGCATGTCTTAACAATAAAGAGCAAAAAAGCACTTTCAGGAAAATGTTTCCCTTAGTTCTAAAATGGCACTAATCAGGGGTTCCAAATTAATTTACCTTAAATTTATTATACCTCAATTAAATTTCAAAGCAGTTTTATTGCAAAAAAAGTCACCAGGCTAGTTACAGTAAAGAGAAGTGGTTCATCATGCTGAGCACATCTTTCTAAACGTCAAATGCTACATTTCAACAGGAAAATTTATTTGATTCCTAACTGGCCCTTTCATCTTTGATTTGGAAACCATATGTAAGTTTTAGACTCATCAAAGCTAAAATCAGTCTAGTAATGAAAGGATGCATTAAACTAAGGGCACCTTTATATTTGTTCCCGATCATGTTTTAAGATTTTTTTCATTTAAATATTTGTCTAATTCAAATCACAAAATACAAAAGCTTCTCTTCTAATTTCAGGGGAGTGGAATTAAGTATTAGTGATATAAATGTTTCCAGTGTTTCAACAAGAAAAATAAAAGGACTACTTTTGCTAAATTTTCTCCTAAACAAATTTTTCTTTGGATGCACTTGTTCCTACAATCAACTATTATACTGCTGGTCACTTTGGATTCCATGTTCTGAATTAAAGCAAAAGATGAAGTCAGGCTTTACTTCTTTAATATAAAAAATATAAAAAGTTAAAAAGCACAGAATTCCTATTAATAAACTACGACCTCTCATACTTTCAGATTATGTCAATTTAAAATGTTTATCTGAAATAAGGAAGTTTTAAAAAATTTTCCTGTAGCCCACTAGATTTATAATCTTCAAAATCCTCTTAGCATGCAATGAAAAGTGCAAAGGAGGTGACTAGACTTTATTCAACAGTTTCATAAAACTTTATCTCCACTGGTTTCAGTGGCTTTACTCCCACTTCCAACCTTGCTGTGAATAGGGCAATATGAGACCCTAATGTTCTACACAGAACAAAGAAGAATTATTAAAATTACAATTGAACTATAAATCTCTAGGTTTAATCTTGTTTTGGCCAAAATCTCCTTATGAAAGTCATATGAAGTTATACATAATATTGTTATAATGCTAGTAATAAAATGTAACTAAAATGCATTCTAAAAGGTCAACTCTAGGGAAGTCTGGAATAAACATGTATTTTTTGCTACTACATAAACTGAGAGCTCAGAGTTCAGTTAGATTAGGTTAACAGGATAAGATGGGCTTCCAGAAACTTCAGAATCAAAATGTATGTAAATATGGCACTGGATTATATGGAGGGCATACCTCAGTTGAATAAGGAAGTTGTGTCACAACTAGTAATTTTGGCTCTTTGGGTAAAAATGTAGAACAAACTACTTAGAGGCACCTAGATAGTCTCAGCCAAATCTATGCTTCAGAAAAGACCATGACAATGCTTTTATAAAATCAAGAGTGAACTTTTGATCTTTACTAAGAAGAATATTTCAAAATGAATTGCAATTAGTATTTGGAATTTTTTTCAAGAAATTTGAAAGATTTGCAGGTTTTGATCCAAAAACTAGTAAACAGAAACAATAGTCATAAGTGTATTATTGAGGACAATTTCAAGTAGATTTTAGCCTGGCTGCTTAAAAAGTGAAAAGCAACACATTTCTAACTCATAGAAAATATTTTTTCTTTGTAGATGGCACTTAAAAGAAAATAACATGATTGACAAGTACCTTGCAAGCAAGCCTCAGCAACACTTAGTGCAAATCCATCTCTTTATCATTTTAAGAGAAATTCCTTCACAAGCGTTTGTCTTTGCAATAACTCCTACAAAGCTCATTAGTGGCAGCCTTGGTTTATCCCCCATGTTGCGCATTTATCTCCGGGATGCATTATCAACATGTGGCACATGTCCTTGACATGCACAGAAGAGTTGCACCCCAGGATAGCAGCATGCATGACAATAGTGTTGACTCTTACTCCTTTATGGTTGCTGGGATGTAACCGAGAAATCTAATAACTGTGACAGTAGGCCTTTAGGTTTCTCCTTGCCTTTCCAGACAGTGAAGCTGCACAGACACTAATGAAAGGTTAAATGAATAGGAATAGCTGACAAGAGGTACAATAAAGAAGGGACTTGGTAATCCACAGACACTGAGCAGAGATCCTTGGCTCAAGCCGAGAAAGGACAGCACATCGTCAAGTCACAATATTTAAAACAGCTTGCTATACACAGAGGCTTTTGTGTCTGGGTACATGTCTGGCTTTGGAAGGAAAAAAAGAGATACTGAAAAGAAATTTCAGCATGGGGCACTTTGGCAAATGTCAGGTCACAAAAAGGGGAAAATGTTTTTTGTTTGCTGTTACATCTTTGTATTCAACAGTAAAGAGCATTGACTAAGAGCACAAATCAAAAGTTCCAAATAATACATATTTGACAAATATAATAAAGTTGCAACACTAATTCAGTGTGATTCCAGCTGACAGCATGACGGGTGTTGTACATACACCCAGCTTCATTTACAGCTGATAACAGCTAATAATATGCTTTGCATACCCTTTAAAACTTCCCATAGCTGAAGATTTTCTAACAGGCCTAGCTTCTACAGTTTTACATGCAGCAGAACAGTAGACCTAACCAATTGCAATGCTCTGCAAAAACATAGCTGAACTTCCAGACAGTGCACCAGACCATGGTGACTTAGAAACTTTAGTGGTTAGCTTATGGCATTTTGATTTCACTTGGCTCGTGACTTCCAAATCAGCATTATGAACATTCTGGTTTTCATAATGAAAAAATAATTGCAATGCCCAGCGTGGTTTTAAAACTTCTCTAGCTTTTTATAGTTTTCTGCAAAAATGTGATTTATGTACATAGTAGGACATTAAAAATATTTAAAGAAACAGAAAGAACTCTCTAAAGTAACAAATCAGAAGCAGATCTGATCGTTACCTGAATTTGTGTGAGTTCTCTTTACATAAAACATTTTAGGAGAAAAGTACTGAAATAGATGATGCAGATGAAAAGAATTCTCTCTCAAAATCCTTGATTTGCCTGGAATTAAAAAGAATGTATTTACATATCTATCTGGAGTATAAAATACACATGTTTATAATATGTGGTGAGAGTATTATGGGAAGATTCTAAAGGAGAGAACCTCTTTGAACAATCACATTAAATTACAGCAGAACTCCTGAGTGTACTAAGATTCTAATAATCAACAAAAAAAGGGTTTTACTAGCACAGCACAGAATGAGACCTACTGTGTGAGAGATAAAGGAGACAAATCTGGTACTTTATCTTACTGGATTATATAATTTACTGAAAAGGTAAATAAGTTTGTCCAAAGTAATACTTATAAAAGCTGCCATATAATAAGCAGCAATTATGATCAATACATTTTTAGAAAAAATGTCAGAATTTAGGTGGGATGAAACTGACACAGAATACAAAGTTTAGACAGATGCTTTTTATTAAGCCATGTTAAATGCTATTCTGCTAAATTAAGTGCAAATTCCTGGCTAGATTAGGAAGTGATACATGTCTCCAAAATGACAGAAATACTCTATTTGTTTCATATTTTATGAGGAGCCTTTTGTATTTTTGTACATTTTTTTCCTAACAGATACTAATAATAGACATTTAATCAAATTAAATCACTAAATAAAAAGTTCTGTGCAAACCTGCAGGCTGAGAGTCAGGACTCTCATTAAACAACATTCAGCGATGAAAAGACTTCACATTCTAGTGACAGTGTCCAAAGTGCAAAAGGGAAAGGGACACAGCCAGAAACGCCCATCTCTGAGACGAAAGAAAAATAAATTTGGTTTTTGTACAAAATCCAATGTTTTACTTGGACTTGTTTTAATGTAATTGCTTTGCTGTTGGTCATTTCTGCTTTGTTTGAAATTCACAAGATCTGTAGTCAGGCACAAATTCTACAGACATACAGACACATAACACAGAATAAAGCCACCTCAAAGTCTAATTTCTAGATCTTTGGCTCTGAGAAAAAGGTAGTAATCAGCCCTCCCTTATTCAGAATATTTTCCTCTTTTTCTTACCTATGGAATATCTAATAAAAGCCGGAAGCTCCCTCTAGCTCTCCAGAGGAGCTTGACTGACCAATGATCCTTTACAGTTCCTTTCCATTTTCAAAAGCAATACTGAGAAACAGAGTGAGAGCAGTATTTCCCTTACATAATACATGTTCTTGTTTCCATTCAGCAGTGTTTTTAATTCTACAACTTGAAAGGATGTGGATTATATGTGAGAACATCTGCTGTGAAATACAGAAAGTTAAATACTGCTTACTCTTGTGCAGCATACTAAAGACCCTCTCAATCATTTCCAACTTACATTTTATTTACCAAATTCTGATTTGAAATCTTACATTGTTTGACAGCCTAGCCATGTATGTATTGAAACACACACAAACACACACAAACACACACCCACACACACACCCACACACACACCCCTCCAGTCCACCTTTCAATTACCAAGTGCAAAAATCATGTAATGAGACCTGACAGAGATTACTATAGCCCCATTTAGATCCCAGATTTTAAGTACAAAATCTTAGTTAAAATAAATTTGTTGGCATATGCTAGTTTTCCAGAAAATCAGTAATGCCAGTGGTAATTTGCTGACTATACTTTCACCTACCATAATATTTACACATACCATTTGTAATGGCTTTTATTGTTTAATCTCCACTGCATTTCAGTATTGGATACTACAGAATTACAGTTATTTAGCAGGCTATAAATAATGTACTTGGCATGTGCAATTGATACTTAAAATGTCTTACAACAACTGTAAAAGCCTCATTACAGACTAGCAAATCATTTCTAACAAGCAAGTTCAACTGACAAAAGCAAACCTGCAGTCTGTGCTGCAGTCTATGTTTGTTTTATTTAAATGATACACATTTAATGCAGTGTGCAATGGACCATCAGTACAAACTTTATTAAATGAGAAAGCCAAGTTTCAAAGTAATATGTTAATTGTGAAGTTTTTGAAAATAAAACTGTAGTATTTTTTTAAAAAAGGAATTCTCAGTAACAACAGAAAGAATAGCTTACTTTCCCCTCCCCCTTCTATGAGCTAGTGTCCAATTTCTTCTTTTCTGAACAGCTGTATTATCCAACTTAAGTTGCTCTGCTAATTTCAGTCCCACAAGGACTAACTTGGAAGGCAAAAAAGTACTAGAAAAGATCAATTTGCTGGGAAAGATCAAATGAGAAAACTGTGGGGACAGCACCAGGTCATAGTATGAAGAACTAAGCAGACCTGTTCTTCATTAACTTAAGCTCTCTTGGGATGTCACACACTACCTGTCCATAGGCTTATTGAACCGCCTAACCCTCATCTCTGCACCATTCTTCTGGGCCCAAGTGAATCATATCCTGCTGCTGACAAGTTAGCAGGGGACTGCGGCTGCAACATGAAAGTACTTTTCTTTCTTGTCTAAATCAGGCAGATTTTTGAAAAGAGGACACAGCACTGACTCGTGACATGGCAAGATGAAATGAGAGGTCTGGGCTGGTCTTCGAGCTGTGTAGATAAAAGTAATCAAATGACACTCCTGGAATGCAAATTGGCATTCTTGACTGCAGCAATTGCACAACCATGAAACATCTCTGACAGCAAGCAAGATTAGGACAAAATGTTATGTAAAGCACTGAACTCAAAAACTCACTAGAAAATTCAAACTGTAACATTTACATTTTAATACAGCAATAGCCATCTCTGCATTTGTCTGTTTCTTTACTTTGTTTACTGCAATTGCATACTTGTCTTTCTCAAATGCCTCAAAAATAAAAATGTAATGCAATTAAGGCATAGATCTTCTCCTAAAAGTTTTTTCCCCTAAAACATCACACTGTTGTATTTTTTACAAAACAGTGTACCAAGGTAGGGTTTTTCTATTATGAGTGCAAAATGTGTGCTTAACAAACACTTTCACAATTCCAAGTCTTAAAAGCAATTTCAAAATTTGCTCATAACAAATAGTTTATTATTTACACTTCGACTTTTCTACACGTGGATCAGGTAAAGATGAGTAATTTGAAATTTTTAGCAAGTTTTAAATTTCATGTGCTTTAGGATTTTAAAGCAGAACATATATAGAGCTAGTTAGCTCATTAATACCAGACAGTTTAAAATGAAACTACAGTATATTAGAGAACACATATACCCCATTAAATTTCAGATTTAAAAATCCAGTGATTTTTAAGGGCAAGGAAAGTTCCACATACTTTTGCAGGAACTGGGTATTCTTGTGCAGGTATGCTGATCAGGCTTATTAAATATTACTGTCTGAAATGGACTCAGTAATTAAATTGTGAACATTTGTAATCTATGACAAAAATGCTACCCATTTTATAATCTGCCTATGGAGATGGGTTATAATACAGAGGGAGAAATGGAATATAGTGAGAAATATAAGTCCACTTCCACTAAAAAAATATTTCAGCAACTACTATAAACAGCTAACATACAGATTAAGAAAAGAAATAAGTAATATTCTGCCTTGATTTCATACTTAAAAAAATAGCTTCAAACCATTTTAACCATCAGACACACAAAAAAGATGCTTGTTGCCACTTTAATCCTGGGTACACTAGATTACTACATGATGTCTTTTGTGCATCAATTTTACAACAGCTTGACTCTAGGGTAAATGGGAACCATCATAAATCGCATGCTGCTTTCAAAACCACTTTAATTTCTGTCAGTGTTACTGTAACCACAGTCCTGGGCACATGCTGCTTTTTCTCCCTGCCTTTTTTTTTTTCCTTCATTTTTTTTTTCCCTTGTTGTCTACATTTGACAGTTGCATCTCCTACACTCCAATTGTGGCTTTGATCACTGAAACAAGACATGTCATGTTAGGGAGAGAAGAGAAAAACACAAAGCATCGTAAACTCCATTCACACAGACATTCTCTATCTAGTTTGAATACTGTATGCACATACCTACATATATGCATGCAGAAACATACACATATATAAGCAGATAAAGATATAGATGTATATATACACACACACTTGTTTGTGTGCATGTACATATGTATGTGTGTACTCAAGGCACTCAAGGCACACAAGACAGCTCTGTAACATCCCTGGAGTGAGGTGACAAAAGCTGACTGAAAGCAGAGCAGTAGTCAAACAATGACTGGAAACATACTACTTCATTGAATATGGAATGATCACCGTTCATCACCAGCTGAGGTCGATCCATGTGTTAACGTGAACAGTTAGCATTCTGCATGTTAAGTGTAGTCACGGCTTAAATAAGCTTGTCTTTCACAGCTGTCTAACCTGACCTTATATCACAACACAGACAAATAGACTTCAGTCAAATGACGTCCTCGGCCATTTCGACTTTTAATTTTTAAATTAAAAGCCAAACCCTGCTTTGCAAAACCCCTACTGTAAAGGAGATGTGCATGTACACAGCACATGAAATAAGCAGCAAAAACTTGTCTAAAGTTGGTTTCTGAGGGGCTCCACCTTCCCCTTTACAGTTAGGGCATGAGCATAACTCTCCAAGTTCTGTTAGCAATCGCTGATTGGAGAGGTGCAAACTGCAAGCACATGCACAACAAAAAAAGAGTTTCGGAGGGAAGGTGGATTTACACTCCTGTCTCCCTGCCGCAGGCGACGTTTCACACGCGAACACAGAGCTCCTTCCCGCTCTCATGGATTACCTTTACATTGTGTGCAAACCATAGGCATTTCCGAGCAGAAGGTGGTGGCGAAAATAGATCAGACCACCGTATGTCCCACTCAACCCCACTCCACCTTCACTCTCCCTCCCTCCATCCGCAAACACTTCTTTTTACACTAGCTCCCCATCTTTAGAGCAAGGAAGGAGGCGGTAAAAAGCATGTGGCCATCCCATTTCAACACCCCAAACTCACTTAAAGTTTAGAACAACCTCTTAGATATTTTTTCCCCCAATCCACGCAGCACAGAGCTGATTTATTTATTTATTATCTCCCTACTTCACCTTGCCCAACTGCTTAGTTTTTTGAAAGCTGTGAAACATATTGATAGCAAGCAGGGCTGCTTGTGTTACTGCACAATTTATTAATCAAATCAAACCAAAGTAAAGGCTACAATGAAAACGAAAGGCTGCTGGAAACTTCTTACCATCTCTGCATGCTGGTTGTCAAGTGCACCCCCTGTCTCTCGATCTCCTCTCAGCGGCAGTGCCTGCACCCTTCCTTTTGCCTCTGGGCTCTCAGCCCTACACTCTCTCTCTTNAAACCAAGAAAACCACCAGCTGCAGCAGCAGCGACAGTCTCTTTCTGCCCCCACCCCCCCACACCCTCTCTCTCTGACTCTCTCAAAACTTCAGCCCCCAAAGTTCAGCCCGAGCAGCAGGAAGAAAGAGAAAGAGCTTTCAGCGGAGAGCTGGAAGTGATGGGAGGAGGGACCCAGGTTCGGGTTAGAGTCTCCACAGGTTGGTTTGTTGTTGTTGGGATCTTTGGCTGGGGAAGGGGAGGCGGCGGGGGGAGGCTGAGAGCTGGTCCGAGAGGGCAGCGCTGCTTCCTTCTCACCCCGCGCTCTCGGGCGAGGGCGACAGGCAGGGAGGCAGAGGAGTTATTTTTTCACACACACACCCCCGACTGCTCTTTCCCCTTCCATCTGCCTGCTCCCTCCCCCGCAAACTTTCTGTGCCAGGCGGGGGCCGCGGCAGAGGCCGCCCGCGCCCAGCTGTCAAAAACACCCAGCGACCGCCGCCAACTTTGTGGCGAGGGCGGCCGGCAGCGCCGCGCTGGGCTGCCGCCCCTCAGCCTCCTCTGCCCCCTTTCTCCTTCCCGTCCTCCGCCCCGCTGCTCCTCGAGCGGCTGCAGTCCCTCCCGCTGCTTCTCCTCTTCCTTATCGGCTCCAGGCGCTGCTGGAGCGAGAGGGAAGGCGGCAATGCGAAAGAAAGCCGGAGGGAGGGCTGAGAGGGGGCAGAGAGACGGCGGAAAATGGAGCGTAGCCCAGAGGAGGGGGTAAGGATCCGGAGGGGAAGAGGGAAGAGCGTTAGAAAGGAAGGGAAAAGTTAGGCGAAGTTTTTGCTCGTGGTGCCGGTTTCCCGCTTCCCACCCATTGCTCCATCAGCTCCCAGGGCTCTGCGGCGACGGCGGCTGCTGCTCGGTGTGGGATCTGAGGAGATATTTTGTAAAAGGGTGGGATTTTTTTTTTTTTTTTTTTTT
>VWZS01007988.1:336795-381678 GCA_013397075.1 Rhabdornis inornatus
CCGGGAGCTCCGCGCCCTCCCGCGGCCGCCGGCGGATCGGCCCGCGCCGCTCCGCACGGAGCCAGGCAGGGCGCGGGGGACCGCGCTGCCGGCCCTCAGCCCCCGCTGCCCCCTCTGAAACCTTCCCTTACCGGTTCGAAGTGCCGGTCTCCACGCGAGCCCCGCCGGCGGCGCCGAGGGGCTGGCAGAGCCGACCCGCGTCGCACGGGCTGCTCGGTCGGGGGAAGGTGGCTGAGAGCTGTCAGGCTTCACCTGCGGGGACGGGCAGCCCAGCCCGGCTGTCCCTCGTGTCCGGCCTGAGAAGGCGCTGAGGGTCACCAGTGCGGTCAAAACCAGCTCCCCTCGTCAGGCGCCGTGTAAACACGAGGTTTATACACGAGGTTTAAACACGACCGGACCGTTAAAAAGTGAACGTGAGGAGAACTTTCCAGGCGATGTGAAACACAGATAGAACATTTTGCTCCCTTTTGGTGTAGCTGGACACTCAGATGACCTAGCAGAAACTGAGAAAAATTGAGAGAAGATGGGAGGTAGCCGTATGCACTCCTGATTTTTCCTGCATCTGCTATGGACTGAACTCACAGTAAGCTTGCGGTAATGAACGGCATGTCCCCGGGAATTGCCAACTTCCCAAGCTTGTTACCATATTTTGGCATCTTTTTTGCTTATGTATTTCCTATGCCTGTCAGATGAGAGAAGTGTAAATTATCTGTATTGGTATCAAAACTATTTTTTCATAAAACCCGTTATAATATATCTCAATGTCTGTTTCCATGAAAAAATTATTTTTGTTTTCTGGGTATTTGTCCAATACCTTGATTAGGCATAATATGTATCAGCTTATGGACAGGTTTGGAGTGTCCACACTTCATCAGGATTAATTTTGATCTTTGAGGGCATTTTTTCCAAACGACAATTCAAAAGGATTTTGCGTTCATCAGAATTTTGGGGTTTTTTTACAAGTGCCATGACCAATGAAGATTTTGAATAATTTATGGTCGTTCTAAAAAAAAAAAAAAACAACAACAAAAAAAACAAACAAAGAAACAAACAAACAAACCCCCAAAAAAATAAACCAAAAAAAAAAAAAACACACACACAAAGAAAAAAAATCCCAAAAAAAACCCCACACCAGAAACAAAACCAAAAAAAACAAAAAAAAAAAAAATCACGGAACTAATTAAACCATGACTTGCTACATTTTCTGTCAAAGGGGAGAGATAAGAAAAACCTTGTTAATTATTTCAAACTCACGTTTTATCGTACATAAAAACGATTTGCCCTTTTGAACCAGGGAAGGGCCAAGAAGTTGCCAAAAAATTGTGTTCACACAGCCCCCTCGTGGTCAAAGCCTTCAGAGCCTCACAACCACCTCTACTCAAAAGAAGGAGGGAGGGGTCAAAGCAGTCTGATGCAAATTAAAAATAGAGTGCTGCAACCTTGGTTTGCAAAAGGCATGGTCACCTGCTAGAATAAAGATATGGTGTGCCCGTTACAAGGCTAATCTTCACTGCGCAGTTTCCCCGAAGTGAATCAAAGGTTATAAATGGTTACAACTTTATGAAAGTATTAGAGTAGGTAGATGACCATTCAACTAAATTTAAAACCAGATTTCCTTACTACTTGGGAAAACATTTTTTTAAGCTGGGGCTTGGCATTTGAAGAATATATTTTTATATGCACTAAATTAGTAGTTTACATTGATAATAGCCTTTATCAATAAAAAAAATTTTATCTAATCTCTGATCTGTCATTTTAAAGAACCTCTAAGTGTAGCACAATCATTAATAGCTTCCAGTTACATTATTTTTAAAGACTCTAAGTAATTTTATATGAAAACTAATAAAGCTTCATGGAGTTACTCCTTTGTTATCTTCCTTGATATTTGATTCAGCGTTTTTAAACTTTTTTTTCCCACCTGTCAATAAGCCAATGTCTTTTGTACTGGCAGTATATTACAGCCTCTTGAAAGCTGATGAGGAGGTAAAATGGCTGGAGGCAAGCTGACTGTTGGGAGTTCTGATTTGTGAGTTGGCAGTATGGGGTTACAGGGTAAACACTGTGGAGTAAGACACTTCTGCTTATAGGATTAGTACCAAAATAACTGTCTGTTGGCATTTGAATACATAGCATCATTAGTTTTCAGACTGAACAACCTTCAAGTTTTTCTGAAATTTTGCATCTTTCAAAGTCATGCTTTCAGTTGCATATACAATAGCGTTTTAGATTTCTGTTGAGTTCCTACTTTAATGTTTGTCTACTGTGTAATATATCCTGAGATAAAACTAAGAAGATAGAGCCTGTATTAAAATACTATACCATCCACATGCACAGTAACTTTTGTTTCTTTATAGTGCTGCAGTGACTGTGAAATCAGCACATCATTGATATTGTGGGAAATGACGACAATGTACCTTTGCTTGCAGTTCAGTCTCAAAAGACAGCGTACAGACTCATGGTGTGTCACAGGACTGTCTTATGACTTCAGTGTGTGTCATTACCTTAAATTTTGGATATTATATGCAAGGTTTCAGGGACTAAGTGCAAAGCCTAAACTTTTATTTACTTCTTAGTCTAATGATATTTTTTCATGAAGAAAACAATGTCTCTAACAGCCTCATCAACAGAGACATACAGACTGCAAGTCTTTCTCTCTGTAATTTTCTTCAAAAACAGATATGACCAAAGTAAATAATTAGTAGTATTCCTTATCTGAGATTCATTAGTGTGAACAAAGTTAGAAAGTAAAATAATTTTCTTCAGGGTTTTTTGTGATTGTTGGGGTTTGGGGAGATTTTTTGGGTTTGAGGATGGCTTTTTCATTTGGTTGGTTTGTGATTTTTGCTTTTTCTTGGTTGGTTGGTTTGTTGTTTTTGTTTTTCACAGATTGGAGCACCAAGCTATTGCAAATTAGAGTCTGAGTAGTAACTGCAACTTGAGAAGAATGGAACCATAATTCATCTAAATTGTGATGTCTCCAGAGTATGGTATTTCTCTGCTGTCTTGATCCAATTTCTCACAGAAGGAATTTATGCATCACTTGAATCTTGCCCATTTTGCAAACCTGGAAGTGTGGTCCAGAGGATTTGCCCACAGAGCAAACAGAGGTGAGGTGGGACATAAGGCATCAGTCCTGAAAGGGGCTATATCAAGATACCAAACTGAAAATCTTCCATATTCTGATGGGTGGCAAGGTAAGACAGAACACTTCTAGGGAATGGTGTAATTGAAATGTAAGTGAAGAAAGAGTTTACTGGTAGAAAGAAACTCCAACAGAGAAATTATTCCCAGTCCTGAAAATGAAACCTGTTTTCTGTAATCCACAATTTGTACTGGGACAAAGAATCCGTTCCAAAAGTACCCATCAATATTTTGGACCAATGCCATCATGAAGTCCTAATCTGATTATTCCTTTTATTTAGGAATATGGCTGTACCATCCATATACATACTGAATATTTGTACTAAATTCCTATGGTAAGTGTTACTTATAAGAATTGTCCTGGCTTTTAGCATGACCTACAAAGGAAAGGCTCCTATGTCCTGTTAAAGATTCTTCTTTTCCCTTTTTTCTTTTAAATTTTTTCCTCTTTTAAGGCGTTTTTGTTTGAATTTTATGCTAGTTAGTCTATCACAGTATGATATCTGGGGAACTTCAACCATTGTCAAAAATCTGATAAGGAGACAATATCTCAGCATTTATTATAAAAAGGGGTCTAAAAGTTTCTTAGGCAAACTGTAATTTCCTGATAGAATTTGAAGTTTGACATTATATTGGCAGAGTATCAAGGATGCTACTTCTGAAGGGGTTCACCTAAACATAGCTCTGAACCCCAGGGGCCTGAGACAAGATGTGGAAAACTAGGGACCAACTGTAAACATTTGGTTTAAAGTCAGTTGCACAGGATCACACAGGAGCTTGGAGACAGGAGCAGAATCAAAGTCTCCAGGATGAGGTTTAACTGTTTCATCTGCTTTAACCCTAGTTCCGTGTTTCTTTTCTCTCTTGTTCATGACATACCTTAAAACTTTTGCAGTAAATTAAGCAGGAATATTAGGAAAGAAGCTCCATTCCTACAGGCAGTCTGTTTAGAGAATGTCATAGTTTCTTTGTACTTGATGCAGACACATGTTGCAGGAAGAAAACAGTACACGATCATACAATTCAGACGCTGTGTTTTCATCACATCCAAGGGCTGAAATAATATTGTGTACACGCTTGTAACAATAACATTTCTTAACTTCTGAACATAAAACTTTCTAACCCCTGCTAGCCATCTGTCAAAATTCAGTATTAAGCTCATGAAACTATGTCAAGTAACAATACTGATACTGTAGTGTTCTGAGTCAAAAAGTATTTTTGTCATGGAAGAAGTGAAGTAAAAGTAGCTAATTATGTTTCCTTTGCCTCTTGCGCTAGAATATTGAAGGTGATTCAAAGCCTTTCCAGCACTTCAATGTTGCTAAGTCCTCCCAGTCATAATGGTAGTTTTGGGGAATGAAAAAAAGGTTGTCTGCAACATATCCATCTTTTTTTTCTTTTTGTACTATACCCTCTGTACCAAATATTTTCTAACACTCTTTTGGAGATTGCTACCACAGTTTGATTTATCCTAAACTTTCCCCAAAGCATTAGCAGATGTTCTTTAAGACAAATATGCTTCCAGGACTGTGTGAGCTCAGCAGAAAGAATATATATTAAAAGCAATAGATATAGATGTTACTTTGTAGCTCTACAACAGTTTTTGTAAGGGACGCTAGAAGATTTTCAACATAAGCTAGGAAACAAAACTATTCAACTATTCAACTTTAAAGATGAAAGGAATATGGTGTAGCAAGTTTCAGCAACTCACTTATAGTAGTAAAAAAAGTTAAATGTTTTGGATCTGTTTGGTAGTTCTATTATCATCCTTTCTCCAATAAGAATACATGTGTTTACATTTAAGAGCTCTCTTTCTCTGTTGTCACTTCCAATCTTTGTCCATTAAAATTGTTTTCTGTAACTTAGTGAATCCTAGTCAGAGACCACACGTAGTGTTCTATATGCATTCTGGAATATGTTTCAGCTTATCTCATATAACACTTGAGAGTATTTTTCCCAAGTGAATCTCAATGTTTTTGAGTTCTCTTAGTGTTTTACCATTTGTTTTCCTTATATTACATGACTCAAAAATTATTGCCTTGGAGAGTTACTTGTGAGCACGATGGGAAAGTTTCTCTTTTTTCTTACCCAGTTTAACTGCTTTTGTCTTGAACTCTAATTGTTAATGGGATTTTACTTATTTCATCCTGGTACCTTACAATGAGTATTTGTGCTTAGCTTGATACCATAAATTAGTTTTAACAAATAAAATGTCCCAGTCAGAGCTAATAGTGATTGGTGGCTCAGTATCTTAAAAACAACAAAAATGTCAAATATTATATGGCAGGGCAAATCACAAAATCTTTCATGTCTAGTCTTGAAAGATTACTGTTAAGACTTCCCTACTTTTCGAAAAATTATTTTCCTGCTATTCACACTTTGCTTAAATGGTGGCTTAATATAGATGTGGCAAGCTAAGCTGAATATAGTACAGAGCATTAAAGCAGGCTTTAAATAATGTGGTATAAAGATTCCTGATCCATCATAACTTCTCTATTCCCTTTTATTTTTATTTTTTAAAAATTGCTTCAGAGATTACAATACTATTTGATCTTCATGTCACAAGAAAAAAAAGAAGGCAGAAGAACTGACAGCTTGATCCTTGCCTTCTTACAAAAGACCAACTTTTAGATTTTGACCTCTTCTAGCAGTGGATTCAACTACTCTAATAGAAGATGCTTAACAGGTCTTGTTTGAATTTGAGCCTTATTGTAACCCTCACATCCAAAGATCTAATTAGATTACCAGGTACTCTCACTGCTTTTATTATAAACACTTTGTTGGGGACATCTAATAGACTTCCTGTATTTGCTCATTTTAGTGAGGAACAATTACAAAAAAAAGGTGTAGGCTTTACTATTGGCATTACTTTAAATCTTAGGAATCTTTAGAAAATAGGAAATTAAAATATTGTGTCCAAAAGCTGGTTTCCTTTTTAAAGTATTTTTCATCCATGCACTTCTACCACTGGATCGTAAGCCAAATACTATTCACAATTGACAGTGCTATCCAGATAGAACTCTGAATTTCCTTTGTTTATTGGCTGCCCCACTTTCAGTTAGTTTGATTTCACATCCAAAGTGTTGGTCTTTGACCTTGAACCAATTTCTCCAAATTTGTGGTCCCACCAGTGTGTGCATGTGTGTGTGTGTGTGTGTATGTGTGTGTATGAAATTAATTAGAGGAATGTATTCAATATGTGCATGGATGGACAAGGAAAATAAGGGAAATAGTGAACAGTTGTCTAAATGGCTCTTTTTGAACCCTCAAAGTATTTTGGCATCAGTGTAAACTTAAAATACTGGTCCTTCAGCATTGGTAACTTGTAGTTTGTGAGTTTAAATTAATTATGCAGGGCACGAGAGTATTTCAGTATATTTGATTTCAAGTATGTAAAAATGTGACTTTCTACTATTAAAGTTAATTGCACTTGTGTAATTCACCCTACCAGTACTGTTAATAAATACCTCTGTTCAGAGTAGAGCTAGAGATGATGGGGATGGGGCGTTGGCTCTAAGGAAGAAACATAAGAAGCCAACATTTGACGGGCTGCAAGAAACTGTGAAATAACAGAAAGAGTGGCTATTCTTAGAGTATGATATTGAGTCTGTAGCAGCTGAGATTTTCTTTGTAAAGTTATGCTCTATACACTGAATAGTTTAATTCTCATTTGTGATTTCTTGGTGTACCTGAATAGCTTTCATGTGCATGTATCCTCTATGACTTCTGTAAATGAATACACTCTGTACAAGCAAAAGCCATTTTATGTTGGATACATGTCAATAAAAAAGGTTATTAGTACTCTGTTTGCCTTTGTGATCTAGACAGCATAAATTTTAAATTTTAAGCAGTTCTACAACCTACTTAAGTCAAGTCCCAAGTCAAGGAGGCAACATTTTTTCACAGATCATTTTGATTAATTTTCTTCTGGCTGACCTGTTACTGCAAATTAATTGTTACTCCACTGGTAGCAAATACATTGCTACTGAAGAAGAACTAGCGCAAGCTGTGACATAAGAACTATGACAATTCTTACAAAGTTAGCAGTTCTGTGGCATCTTCAGTTCAATGATGTGTCTAGCAAAAAAAAAATAGTTAAAATACCAGGTTGGCTGCTCCTAATCACTGAATTAATTAGCAGAGTCTTCAGATAGCATAGCAGATACAGTTCTGTGGGTTTTGATGGTGTGCAGAGTACATGAATCCAAACTTTATTGTCAGTGCCTCCCGTAACATTGTTGCAATTTCCTTTTCCGGTCTTTAATAATATAGGATAGCTCAGGGTTTCAATATTTTTTCTTTCTTTTTTTTTCCTTCTCCCTAAAACTTTAAAGAATAGAGCTCAAGTCACATTTTTTAGAGGGAAACTGCATAGTCTAAGCTCTTCTAAGTCAATTAATGTATTTCTCTTAAAAGACAAAAAAATATGTCCTTGTAACTTCTTCAGCTTCTTTTGTGACTTCATTGCTTTTACAGACCAGCCACAAACACATACATACATGAAAGCATTGCTTAGTGCTTTTGTAAGAGTTGTTAATAGAATTGAAACAATTGCTTTAAAATTACAGCTAAAGTAAGTGCTGTATCCAAAGGGAAGGGTGATCTTTAATTGGAGTGCCCCATTTATGCAGAGGAAAAGCATAGACATTTGGTCCTCCATGCATAGCTTTAGGAGGCATTTAATCTGGAAATCTGTGTAGAGGCATACCACTAGATACATTTTTCCAGACTCCAGTAGAAAATACATTTGCAACAAAGGGCCATAAAAGAAAATACATAACAAGCAACTTCTGGCTCTTAAAATACTTAACTCTCTCTTTGTCTTATTCAAAACAATCTAACTTTCAACTTTAAAACATTTCTTAATATTACTATATAGGCTAGGCAAATAACTTACGCTCTAAATTTATTTACTTATACCAGGAAAAGTGAATTCATTAAAATAAAATATCTATAGGTTAGTGGTATCACACCTTGTAGATGAAAAGCAAGTATTGTGATGACACAATATGCAAGGAGACACAAACCACCCAACATTACTACTGTGTATGACAAAGATATGTTTCTTCTCTTTAAACTGGATCTGTGCATTATGTGTGTCACCTTGAATTCATGTAATTGCATATTTTTGGATCTGTAACAAATCCCAGGACTTGTAATCTATTTTGAGACAAGCTTATTATGTATAGAATGTCTCTATGACATGTTGTTTCAAAATTTCCTAGATTTTGAAAACAAGTGTAAGAGTATACCCTTCGTAAGTGGCCTACTCCAGTACTTCACTGCCTTTAGTGTCAGTTTTTCTTAATAGCTACACAAAATACTTATCCATCTAAATAAGATGATTCCTTCTTGTCCTGTGCTAGGCATACTTCATAGCAGACTTTTGAACACTGGAAGACTTCCATTTTTTATCATTCTTCAACCATCCCCATAGACCTCGCAATGCCGTTTCCTTCAAACATTTCTCACATTTTATTTCCAAAAATTACTAGTGCTCTTGTGCACTAGCACTTTTCCATGAGTACTACTCAATTTACCAAAAAGTTTACCAGCAAGTTCACAAGTCTGATTTGCAAATAGTACTCTAGCTGAAGCCTCCATAGACAATAGAGTAATTACCTATTGTTTATGATATACAATAGTCTTGGTAAGGCAGCTCTAAATGGCATTTGCCTTTTAATATCCTACTGATCTATTCAGTTTATGTTCCACTCTAACTTGATGTTCACATCTGTAGTACTGTGATAAATGTCCAAGAAGCTAGTCTTTCTTTTAAACAACTTTTACGTATTCTATTGTTCTTTGCCAGCAACTTTGAAACAAACTTTTCTTAGCCTCTTTCAGTTTATCAAAACTATATAATATATGCTTTTTCACCAAAGTAATTACTGAAATTATGATCAACCTTATGGTTATCAAAATTCCCCTATTCTATTCCATGTGTTTCAATACAGCTGAGCCAATTTATTGTGACTCTGCTCATCCAAAGATTGTCAGCTCAGTTACAAAAACAATACAGATATTATCAAATAGGACAGAAAACCAACTGATAAATGCTTTTACATGACTCTTGAAACCCACTGTAGATAGTCCAGTACTTCTGTGCAGAATTAGCTTCTATCATAATCTTATGAATTCAGGTTCGACCAGAACCTTGCCAGTAGAGCACACTGGAGATATATTGATCCACCAGTGGAGAATTGTTGAACACTTCTCTGAAAACTGTCTTATAGGACCTATCTAAGCTAACAGTTTTTGAGGATGCTAAGGTCTCTTTAGCTTGACACAGAACTGTGGCTTCATTTAATATTCGTAGAAACACTTAGCTTTAGTAAAATCTAGATCTCCCATAATGACATATTCTCAAGTTGAAAAATTTATTTCAATCTTCTTAGTATTTCATGCGTGGCCTTTTTCTTTGTAAAATCACCTTATGAACAGTAAAAGCTCTGCATTTTCTTGCTGTGCATCTTCAGAGAGTCTTTGATGAAAGCTGTTATGTCGGCATAAACATAGCTGTCTGTTTGGTCAAGTAAGTAAAAGCAGGGAATCAAATTGAAGTCTTTTACACTGTCTTGCAGACCACTAACTACAGTAAAGATATTTGGCTGGCCCAGAAATAACATGTGATACTGAAGTCATATCCAGACTGGGGATTTTTTTAAATTATGGTATCCTCAGGAAGCAATAATTTTATAACTGAGAGCAGGATGATTGTTTTGTTTTCTTGTAGATCTTTCAAGACGCTAATTATGATTACAGTATGAAATTAGAGAGCTGTCCATTTTATATCACAGACAAAAATTTGAAATTTGTGAAACTTAAAGGACTGTCTGTTAAGAATAGAAAAGTATTTGTTTGCAGAAGTGTGTTTATGTACAAGAATAAATGTCAAACAGCAGAATCAGACACCTTTCAGGTAAAGGCTGACCAAAGATACAAGCACTTGCAAAGCTCTAAAGCTTTAAAGTGTAATGGATGAAATTAATTTGTCTCATGCAAACAGTGCTAGGTATCTGAATTTGACTTTTAAAAATTGCTTAGCATATAAAATTGGTTATAATATTCTTTGTTAATAGAGAGGCTTGAGAATAAATGCTTTCAAGCCATGAAGGGAGCCCAAACAAACTGCACAAAGGAAAGCTTGGATCTGTTAGGTAGATTGAGAGTATTAAATAAATTCACCTTGTATTTTAATGCAGAACTTAAGCACCAGGCCCTACAAGGAATGGGCATACTTCATCCCTGCTTGGTAATTTGTGGTGGCGTTCATGTATCTTGAGAACTTCTTCAATCATTCGTCATTAAAATCAGTTCTACTGGCAATCAGATTTTCATGCTGAGAGCTAGGAAGGAAAATATTTATGATTAAAGAGACATACAGCTGCTATTACTGATCCTGAATAGTTTATTTTGGACACCCTATATTATGACTTTCTTTTCTTTTTTTCACACTTGGGTAAAGGCTTGGGTGTGTGCTTGAAAAAACAAGCCTCCAGTGTGGTTAGGGAATGCCCATTTACTATCTCTTCTGCCTGCTGTTTAGGCAATGTAGTATATGTGGGATAAACAGCAAGATTGAAAACATTATTGTTGTTGCTATTGTTACTTAAGACAAATAAGTATATTTTCTTTGATTTCCACAAACAGAGGGCTCTTTAGTGTAAGGCACCACACTGAAGTTCCAACCAAGTCAATGTCTATACTTTAAAATATATTGCAGACATTTGCTACATATTTTGACTATCTTAGTTTTTGCAGTATATTAAAATAAATTCTGTCTTTGGTTTCCCTAAGTAGCATTGATAGAAGGTCAACAAAGTGGAAATTGATAATATTCTATGTTTTTTTGAAAAATGAGTGAAAGTACCTGCTTTTAATTCTCTTAGAGTGAACTAGTAGTCCATCTCAGGACGTAGTTTACTTTTCAGGCACTTCAGGGAAGTTGATGTTGATATTGTTTAATAATACAGTTTACATTATTAGTAGATCAAGCACAAAAAGTGGTTGATCGACAATCAAAGGTATATAAAAAGATTACTGATGTTTAAGCAAACAGTTTAAAGAACACCTGTGTACACCAATCATTAACTCTCAATACTTAGTAACACTGACAGCTGTCCTAGACAATTTAAATGACTCAGGCACTTGGTTTCATCCTGCTGCAGAGTTTCCTTGTTGAGTATGTTTGAATTGCTCAGAATTGCTTGTCCCAATGTATTTTGCTTCCAATACCAATCTAGTGCTTCCAGTGACTTATTTAACTATGTGCTTCCTCTCCTTGTTCTAGTTGGGTTATTTCCTCATGTTTTCCTTGGCTTCTGCTTTTCCAGTCACCATAGATAGCTGTATTCTTTTGCTATGTTAGATGGAATAATCTCCAAACACTAATAATATTAAGTACAACTTCTCTTTTAATCCTTAAGCCATGTATCTTTCACTGTCCTCCCTTCTATTCTGAGACACAATTTCTTCCATAAATTAAAAATAAGAAAGCAGATGAAGTATTTAGAAGAAAGAAAAGAAACATGGAAATATATAAATTACTACATTAATTTTCCACATAAAATAGTTTATATAACATATATGACATTAGCAAAGATACTTCTTACTTTGGAATGCCATTTTTAATAGGAAGCATGTCTTCTGGATCAAAGATACCATCAAGTTAACGTATATTATAAATTCTTTGTCTCAACAAAAATACTTCTCAAGATGGCACTTGTTTTGACATATTGAAAAATATTTTATTTACTACTAGAGGTACGTACCAAATCTGCAAATACTAGAAGCAGTTACTCTAGAGGAGGAATGTATGTTGGGGCACCTCCAGGGATTCTTTAGAAAATTGGGTTTAATTTTGTTTTCTTACTCTTTTTGCATGACCTAAGCCAATGTAGCTCTTTGTAGTTCAGTTCTACTTGTGTCAAATGAGTATTACAAGAAATTTCCAACCTACATGATTGTAGAGACATGTATGGTCAGCTAAAGTTATGAGATTAAGACAGTGGTCATTACAAATACTACATTGGAATATAGAAGCTTTTGAAAAAAATAAAAATTTTTAATCTGTACAGAATATCAAATGTTATTGGGATTGTAGAATTCTGTGCAAACCTTTCTGATTTCTTCTTCAAATATGAAGTGCACTTCCTATCTTGTTATATCTCCTGTAAACATATAGGAGGATAATTTCTTTTGAAAGCTCCAGAAATATTCCAAAACACCCCAGTGTACACACTTGTGCTGTTAGGAAGAGCACAATGGAGATACAAATTACATAGCAACGACACTGCTGAGATGCAATAGTGAGAAGAGTAAAGAAGAACCTCAGTGTACAAAATCCATTTTATGTCTTATGGCAAAGGGAGGCAAATGGAGATTAGGATGCAAGGCAAACTAATCATGCTGGTGATAAAAGAAAAGAAATCGAATGTTTAAAGCATATAAGGAAGTATAAGAGCTTGCAGGGGAAGTAAATAGGAATAGATAACAGAGGAGGATGCAGAGTCTCTGTTGCTTCTTCCTACCTTTACTTTTCATGTAATTTTTCCAAGTAAAAGGAAAAAATCTGATCACTTTATTTCTATCATAGTAACTTCATCCTTTTCTACAATGCAATTTACACTTTTTTTTCCCTGATTTGAGGCATTTATTCAACTGTCTTTCAAATATGCTATAGAGGCTTTTTTACAGTATATCTTGTTTTTCCCTGTAATCTCATTTGCTTGCCCTCAAACATATTTTTTCCATTTTCTTCCAAGCCAATCTTTGATACTTTAAAATTTCATTTACACTTAGTTCTGTATTGTTCCCTTAAGATTTTAACACTATCAAAAAGTATACTAAATACAACTAGATTATCTAGTTGTATCTATCACAATAGATACTAGGCAAAAGCAATCAAATTGTTTTGCATTGACGAACTAGCATGCATAATGCTATGGGTTGCATCATGTAGTAAAATAAAATGCTATGGTAATGGTCATGATGTCTAAGACAGTTTTTAATTTCCTATGTGGATGCTTTTCTTCCTTCCCTAAAAAGAATGCAAACACCCCTCCCCCCCATTTAAATCAAACTAGCAAATAATTTGCCTTTCTAGCATTTGGGAGCAAAAACAGCTCCTGATCAATTTGCTGTCTACTCTAGGTCCATTTCCTCTATACTACTTCAGAATATGACCAGCAATCAAAAGACTTTGGAACAACAGAAAGTTTTCTAAGAACCTCCTGCCTAATTACTGGACACCCTCCCTCCCTTCTTTCCTTCCTTCCTTCCTGGCACTGAGTACTTAGTAGACCGTACTGATTCATCAAGGTAGGTGAAGAATTTGTATATAAAGGTATTCAACCTTAGGGGAATATCTGCAGGGTAGCAGATTACAAATGGTTAGAGAAGTATTGATAGAAACCAGCAAATCTGAAACAAATAACATGACAAATTTCAAAGGGAATAAGGAAGAGAAGAGGAATCCACCAGGAATAAGGCGGGTATTGTCACATGGCACAGATGGACAGGAGACACAGAGAAGAGAGAGGCATTTAGTTAACTGCTGAGAGACTGATACTAGCAGAAAAAAAATCATGTTAGGATTACTTGTAGGGTCACTGATTATGGAAAATATTTGGAGGAGAATACACATGGTGACACATTTAGCGTGCTAGAAGTCCTAGAAATTTTTAGTTTGTGTTTCAAAGAAGCTATTTTAACAGAATTTATATACTCAATATCAGAGGAAAAATAGTATGAAGAGACCAAAGAGCTGCCAAACCCACAAATACTTGAGTGACACAGAGGGCATCAGGGAAGGAAGAGCTCAGGCCTGCAGAAATCAACGGAGAGTCAGAGACTACTCAACTTGAGAGGGGGCCCTAGAAGACAGGTATAGAAGCCTGTGGAATTTGTTCCGCATTCTTTCGTACTGCCTATGCAGGCATGAGTTGACAGTATTCCTTATTTTATAAAAGGTCATTCCATCACTTCTGAAGTTGAGAAGTATTATGCTAATTGGCAAGGTTATTCAATTGTTAGAAACCTGTCAAATGTCAATGCAGCATTACAAGAAACAAAGGTGCAAGGACATAAACTATCAGGCTTTTGCTACTCCGAATAGTGCTGATTCTACCCCTCAGGAAGTAAAATTTTTGTGGACTACTATGTCCTTGGCTAAAAGGCCTAGTCTTGATAAGCCTCCGACATCCTGGTTAACCTTTGTGTCCCCTTTCTTCCACCTCCCTGAACATACTATTTTCCTATATACCTTCAGGCTGGTTATTATCTAGTCAGAATAAGTAGTAAGAAAATGGAAACAAAGATTTTTCTTGGGTATTTGCTTAAGGTTCTCAGGGAGTGGCGAAAATTTCTCTTTGTGAGCATCTGTACCTGTGACCAACAGCTCAACTCTTCCATAGTTGCTGCATCCTTCATGTTTTTCCACACTTTCCAGCAATATTGCAATCATTTTTGATTCCAGAAGTGAAGGTATGTCAGTATAGAAGAGGACATTCTTCGTTTTTGGTGAGAAAAAGTGACTTAGTGAAAATCTCACTGAACTCGTGGGCAAAGTGACATTCAGGCTCCTTATGTGAGAAGAGAAGACAAAAAAAAACAATGATGACAGAAAAAGTACTTCTCTCAGAGCTCTGCATGACTGACATGAGGCCAACTCTAAAAAACATAGTTGTGCCTAAGAAGAAAAGGCCAGACAGTAAAATGTCTTTAGTTACAGTGGATTTTTGACTGTTTCTTCTTGACACTGGCTAAGAAAGGTGAATAAAAAAAAGGGTCAGGCAATTGCTTTCCAGAAAGAAAACAGAAAGGGGACATCTTTGGGTATAAGTACAAGATCATACAGCTTAATAGCTCCCAAGGGAGCAGATATTTCCAGGGGAAAAAAAAAAAAAAACCAAGAAGAAGAAATTCCTCTGAGAGCCAATCACAAAAATAGCCTGGTTTTAGAAGCTTCTGTTTCTTATATCAAAAACTAGCAAATATAGAAGTACCAGAGGCTCCTGAGTAAACTGAGACCCCAAATGAGCAGTATCCACACAATTCAGGAAGAAGTAAAGATCATCCAATTCAGTGTGCCAAAGTGTTTATAGCTTACATCCCAAGTTTCTCTGTTGCACTCTGCTGAGGCTTTTGCCAAATCCCTACATGCATTAAAAATACTAACCACACTCCACATTTACTTGACAGGCTGCCTATCAGTGGAGAATACAAATTCGGCCTAGATACTAAGTTTTTCTAGCACATAAAACAGGTCATATATAAGGATGACCAGTAGTGATTAGGCTATGGTACTACACAGAAGTTCCTCCCTGTGATTTGAATTAATTGATTTATTAGTAGCAAAATATCCAGGTGGGTCAAGCTAATTAAGACTATGATTGCTAATTGCCAACACTGGGGACAGTATAAGCTGCAGAGGCAATGGATACAGTCTGTTTTGTAACAGCTCTGTAAACTGCTGCATAGTTAAGGCCTGAGAAAAAAAAATAAGGAAGAAGATGCTACTGAGATAAAGGTGTAATTTAGAGTAGGCCCCATTCAGATAAAAGCAACCAGTCCTCTAAAAAATTTCTGTCACTCCTCAGCAGTCTAGTCTAGTAGCTTCCAAAGTGGTGTGGGCACAAGATAATACACTGGGGTGCAGGAAGAAATTACATCTTGTGCCATTAATAAATAAAAATAAAGTACTTAATTTGTCTTTATATCATCCCTTTAAAAAATTTTATTTTCAAGTATTTTATACATAACATTTAATATAGTAGTGCATTTATACAATCTATAAATTATGTAGGGGTGCATGATCACTAAAGTTGTCTGCTAGACTATCTTAGAATTCAGAATAACTTTTCATCAGGTTCCCAGTTTTCAGTGTATTTCAGTCTCTGCTATCCTGGATGATTCCAGGTAGTTTGGCTCCCAGGTTTAGGTGTTTGAAAGAAAACAGCAACACAATGTGGTTCATGGTGTTTGTCAAACCCAAGACATAAACCTGACATTCATGTGCAGTATAGAGAAGCATGTGTTTCTCTATAATGCTTCATAAACCATATAATACAACTGTAGGGCCAAATAGGCCCAAATAATTGTTTTCATCAGATTGTGTGACTAAATGCCATAGAGAAAGTATGATCTAAATTTGGAAAATCTATTTTAGTAAGTCTTTATGACCATAGCTGTATTAAGCATAAAAAACATCCAGATAGTATGCATATTGTAGAAGGCTGAGGTTTTAAAAACTTACATTTTTTAGACCAAGTAATTGAAAAGCCTGCAACATATTCTAGCTATGGAATTGCTATGGAGGATGTTCTAAAGCAGTATCAACACGGTAATTTTTGAAAAATCTCTTATTCTGAACCCATTTCATTTATGATAAATTAATTTCAAAACAGATGCATAATTTTGTTATACTGAACATTGGATTCCTCATACTTCTTTCTTTTTCAAGCACTACATAGTTCTGGATGTTCCTGTTCTTAATGTCCTTCTTTTTTCTCACCAGTAAATGAACCATGAATTTTTTTTCCTTTTATAACACGATCCCTATTCCTTTCAGTTTGCCTGCCAAAATTGATAATCTCCTTGGAAGCTGGCACAAACGTTTTGGAATAAACCAGTTTCCAGAACTTACTCCATGTTAATAGTGGCACTCTGAAAAGGGGTGTTACCTTCTGTTCTCTCTTCTCCATAGCTTCATTGAAGTTTCAGATAAATATTCTAGCATGTTCTAAATAAAACTTCTGCACATATGATTATTTTTTTCTTTACCTTACCTGAAATGGCAAAAGTGAAATGTTATTTTGTATTAAGGAAAATTTGATTAACAGGTTCTAATGAATAATGATACTTGCAGCATTACTTACTCAAATGTAATGTAATCTCTATCACAAATCATTTTGTCTTCTCAGGTTTTGCCAACATACATGGCAGGTTTTTGGGAGGAATGTTTATTTGTTATACTAGTTATATGTATTTATTTGGATTTTCCAATTAATTTGTTTCAGTTCACTTAGCTAGTATTGGATCTTTTCTCTATGGTGCCACCCCCTCATTTAATTTTCTCAGTGGGAGAAATTCTCATTTTCCCAGCTGATTTTTTCTGATGCTTTATGTGTTCTCTAACATCAAATGTTTTTTGTAGTGAAGTTTAGTGATTTACTTACAGAAATATCATTTTGTAAATAATAACATTTCAAGACTTTTTTTTTCTCCAGAGAGGTTAATATTTGGCAGTTCTGTGGAATTCTCTCTGCTTCATCTTCTGTCTTATCGTTATTGTCTTGAGCATAAATCCTTAGGCAAGGTTCTTCTCAATGAAGTTCCTGTGGAATTTTAAGTGCTTTAATTCACTAACCAAAGTAAATGAAATTTACTCTCTATCTGTAGTATCTATCTATCTATCTGTGTAACCTTTCGATCTCAAAACATAAGTTTTCATCCATTTTTTTGAATCTTATTTTGATTGTTTGCTACCATAGGATTTGTGTACAGACTTTTCCGATATCTCCTCATATGTCATGTTCATGTTTCTGTGCTGCCACACAAGTTGTCAAAGACACCACATTTTTTTCCATTTCTTTCTATTTGACGTATCACTGGCATTTATTTCTAGTTCTGTTTTTTAAAAACACTCGAAGTTAGATTAACTAGGTGCCTTTTTAAAGTACTTTAGTATTCATTTCTCACTTGATTGATACTATGTATTAGTTTTTACCTCTTCTGTACTGAAAATAGAAGAAATGCAAATGTCACATTCTGACCTCATGTCAAGACTTTGTGGGTTTCTTTTGTCTTGCTGCTTTAAAAATATTTTAGTTATCTCTTCAAGATTTTTGCTTCTATTAGGGACACATTGACAGTAATATCCTTGCTCTGTAGCTTAGAAATATTCATAGTCTGTAGCCTGAGCTGTCTGTTGTTAAGCTGAGAGACTATTGCATGCTTTAGAAGCTCTATAGGTACTGATGTGGACTGCTGTGAGATATGCCCCATATAAGCTCCAGCTCATGCGAAATGCTAAAAGCAGCACTGTTTCTGGTGCTTTGGCCTCTCACACAACATTGCTTAAATGGTGGTATAAGCAACACTTTGTTTTACTGTTCTTGCAAGAATGCATTTTGACTTGAAAAACAATAGTGCAATACAGAACATCCACTTTCTAGATCTGTTGACCGTGTGCCTGCAGTTCACCTCCTGAGGTCGCAGATTGCTGACCTGTGGCCTGACAGCTCAAATTTATTTGAAGCTTTTGTATCTCTCTCTCTCTCTTTGACACTGCTACACTCCTCAAAGATAAAACTGAGTGTTGTCCATGAAGGGGTAAGATGTAAAACATACTTCAGATTTTAGATCAGAGCTCAAACCTCAGTGGATCCCTTTGGCTCAAGCTGATTAACTGATCTCTGTGATTAATACCTGCAAACTGTCTTGGCAAACCCATCTGAAAGGCATTATTTAAGTATAATATGCATTGTACATACAAATGGTATGGTTCAGAATTGGTTTTCTCTAGGAACAAAAATATTGGGTTTTAATTGTTATATTTAATGGAACAGAGTAAAATATTGTTCTATTTGATCTCTGTCCCCTAGTGGGCTTTCTTTTTTTCTTTCTTTGCAACAGTGTGACAGTTTCCTCTTTACACTTTTAATTATGTCTCCAAGGACCTTCTACATTAACAATGGTGGTGGCCATTTACCATTCTACCCAGCTGGATTCTACGCAGGCTATAACAAGTTTTATAAAGATGGTTGTTGTATATTTTTAAATATACAACTCCTATAGAGTTTCAGGCTTTACTTGAATAATGTAATGGCTGAAATGGCCAAACCATTATTTTATCTGGCTGCAGAAAAAGTTGAAACACTGACGATTGTTGTAACATGGTCTATTCAGCTCGTGGATCTGCGCTGAATATGGTGATTCAGACCAATTTTTTTCTCAACAAACCTGATAATGGCATTGTCTTTGTGAGGTGATCTGATCAGATCCCCTGTTTTCAACCTTATTTTCAGCCTGCATTACCTACATTGTGCCTTTCTGCCTTCCATTAATTCTATCATTCCTTTTTATCGCATCTCTAGATATCTTTCCATGCTGCATGCTAAGAAAAAATGTAAAAGGCATGCATCTTCCTTTTCACTCAAAAATGCTTCCCAAAAGCATGTTTCCCTCTGAAGTCCAGACAGAAAAAGTCAGACATTCCTCAGACTGCCATACAGCCGTACATATTTGTAAGAGGATTATAGCAAAGGTGGTGTTAGTTGTGCAACATTAAAACAATCAGAATTAAATATAGAATCTAATATGATAGCCTTAAAACCTATGAGTAACCCTATTATCTCACTATCAAAACGTGTCCTTAACTTCTTGTGTTCTGAATTCCTCTTACCTCTCTGTCGCAATCAGAACATCAGGTCTAATACAGGGTAATTTTTAAGGAATTTCAGGCTGGTACTGCCTTTTCAGGGCTGTTATGAAAAAACATACTGTGCACATGTAAAAACACATGGACTTAGTGAAGGTGCTTTTATTTGTAAGTCACATCTGGAATGCTATGTACTTTTAAGGAAGGAAGGAAGGAAGGAAGGAAGAAAGAGAGAGAAAGAGAGAGAAAGAGAGAGAAAGAGAGAAAGAAAGAAAGAGAGAGAGAAAGAGAGAAAGAAAGAGAGAGAGAAAGAAAGAAAGAAAGAAAGAAAGAAAGAAAGAAAGAAAGAAAGAAAGAAAGAAAGAAAGAAAGAAAGAAAGAAAGAAAGAAAGAAAGAAAGAAAGAAAGAAAGAAAGAAAGAAAGAAAGAAAGGAAGGAAGGAAGGAAGGAAGGAAGGAAGGAAGGAAGGTTGGTTGGTTCAGTCTGGACAAACTATGAAAACAAGGGTAGTCCAACCCAAGACAAACAGTTACTATGCCCAGGTAGTTGTGGTGAAAGAGAAGACCCCCCTCTTCTGGCATGAACTGGAGTAGCTCTCACCACAAGATGATAAAATATGTTTAAAACCATGTTTTGATCAGAAATAGGAATAAACCTCTGTATTAAAAGAATCCCTTCTTACATCATGTCCTCTGAAGTTTTCTCATTTCACACTTACACAAACTTATTCCTCCACACCACCTCCCTGCATGTGTATCAAAAGTGCTCTAGCTGTTTCTTTGTCAGACATTGAACATTCAGTGTATCATGGACAAATTATTTTTGCATATTTGTTTTCTGGTTCAGGACAAAACATCTGAAGAACTCTCTATTCCAAGCACAGAGTGAACTGAACACTGACATTAAAAATATGCCCTGCGGTCTTGATGACTGTAGAAGGAAAAGCTTTTTGACAAATTGTCTTTGTTCAGGCAATATTATTTGCTTCATTCTTCCCTGAAGGTGACCAACAATTCCAGCTACTGAGAAAAGACTGTTGCTAAAGATGGTCAGAAATCCTTCTGTTTCCAGCATTTCAATTATTCCTGTAAATGCAAGGTTTTCTCTATGATAAATATGGCGGTGAGAATTCTGTCCCAATCACATTTTAAAACAGATAACTGTGTCGTTATGTGTATTTATCATTATCTCCTTAGCTGCCAGAAGTAAAGAGATAGCATTTATAATTTTTTTTCTTTTGTTTATTTTTACATTTTGTATTCTTTTCTTTTTTACCAGCCTTTACAATTTATGAGTTAATGGTAGGTAGATGGAATTCTTCCCTATTAGATCATATATCTCACTCTTTGTGAATGCAGGCTAGACTAGTTTCCTCTACATCCTAATGGTTAACAAAAAACAAAGCAGTGAGAGACATTCCCATTCCTCCTGTATTGCTGGACAAACAGCTGTTTTGCTTTAGTTTTAAAAATTGAAGTCATATATGGAAAGAAATGTAATGCTGTTTAGTGTAATTCATCTGTAAGGTAAAATATTCCCTGCCTGGAAAATGGGAAGAGTTTTTAAGACCAATGGTGTATAGTAGTCTAATTTCTATGCCGTAATACAGAAAATAATATATTTCTTTCCAGCACACAGTTAAGGTATAATACTCAGGCATCTTACTCAGTTAAGTGCTGGAAGTAGAATGGCAGCCATTAAGACAGATACTGAAGTGGCATGGAAATTCATCTTAAAAAGAATAGAAAATCTCTTAGTTTTCAGCAGTTCTCTTCGGTATATCAGAAAATCCAGATAATTTTAATATATTTTATACTTTTTAATTCCAGATTACTATGTCAAACCTAAATAATATTAAATTACTAATTTTCATTTTTCTGTTCTCAATGTTTTTACTATTTTCATTTTTATTATCCATATATAAATATTAACTAATCTTTGTTTGGCTTTCCAGTATTTCTCTAGAAATACTGATTTCTCTAGAATTTTATCTAGACTCTCGAGATCTCTTTTTTTTCCTAGATTCTCTCTTATCTAGATTTTTGTCATGATTTTTCAGATTGTGCAGTACAGTTTTGCTTTTCAAATCTATTGTTTAATTGGAGCAGTTTCCAACCACTACTACAAAAAAGGAATTTGCATTGGAGTTGCTATACTAATGGGTAGGAAGAGAACTTCATTTTCTTCTGACTACTTTTGCACTTTACTAGATTTATCTGCTTTGTCCCAAATAAACTCTATTTTTGAAGGAAATGTGAGATTTATTCTTGAGAATAAATGGCTGGTATATCAAACAATGTCCCTCTGAAGTCTTCAATTACAAATGTTTAACAGTTGCTGTTGAGCTACAGTAAAATTAAGGCAGTCACAATTTTGGAGAGATGAAAGGTTTCTTGGGGTAGAAAAATAAGCCAGAAAAGAAATCAGCTATGTATTTCTAATTATTTCAAAGCATGCTTTAGTTAGCCTTTGGGAAGCCTATGACGGACAGACAGACTCTATACACTAAAGAGTATAAAAGAGATGATAATACTGCATTATTTGTGATTCTGTCATAAAACTGGAACTGTAGAAAAGAGAACCTGGGGTCAGAAAATGTCTTAAAACTAACTGCTAGAGAACAGCAGATTAGTAATTTATTGTATCTACAGTTTATTCATCTTCATCTTCTTGGGTGTTTTTATGAAGAGCACATTGCATTTCTACCTGCAATACTTCTTGAACTGTTTCTCAAACCTCTTTAAAGCCATTAGCAATATGTATAATTATTTTCCACTTGCATATCTAATGTTAGGTCAGTTTTTCATTTCCCATTGTTATGACATATTTGGAGGTTCTTGTGAGTAATTGTCAGCAGGTGGGCAGAAGAAGAGAAAAAGTGTTTTATTTCCTATGAGGATGAGGCTAAGAGTGCTGTTCTCTCTCTAAACAGTTTTAAAATGTTTGGAATCTATATTCCATCCTACTGGTGACTTTACATGACTTTAAAGGTCTTCTGGTATGTATTTTCCAAGGATTTCAATGGTTGTCCAGCACCAAAATGCTCCAAAAAATTAGTTCTTACTGTGTGATGTCTGTAGCTTATATTTTACAAACATCCTACCCTAATAGGTATGCCAAGAGACTATGTGTTATATATATGTACTAGTATCTTATACCAATATTAAAACAGACATTAGTCTGTATGAAGTTCAGTTTTACTGAAAAAGAAATTCCTAATAGTTAAACAGACTTAGTTTCTTTCAAAGTGATGACAACCTTCTTCTGTAGGACTTTGAATACTCTACAGTATTCTTATTCAAGACAATGAACTCACTGATATTCACACAATTTGCCTCTGCATAAAGAAGGCAGTGTCCTCGGCTGCCTTAGGAGGAGTGTTGCCAGCAGTTTGAGGGAGGGGATCCTTCCTGTCTACTAAGGCAGCTACTACTGGTCTACTGCCTACTACTAGTAAGGTCACACCTCAAGTGTTGTGTAAAGTTCTGGGCTCCAGAACTTGAGCTCCACAGTGGGTAAAAGACACCTATACAAATACATGAGAGGGTCCAGTGAAGCGCTACTAGATCCTGATGGAACTAGAGCAACTCTCATACAAGGAAACACAGAAAACTTGATCTGGTCATCTAGGAGAAGAAAAGCCTCAGAATCACAGAATCACATAATCGGTCAGGTTAGAAGGGACCAGAGTAGTTCAACATGCATGCCCAAGCAGGATCTTCTCACAGTGCATTGCACAGGATCACCTCCAGACTGTTCTTGAATATCTCCAGTGAGGGAGACTCCACAACTGCTCTCAGTAATCTGTCTCGGTAGTTCCAGTCACCTGCACAGTAAAGAATCTCTTCCTCACGTTGAGGTGGAACTTCATGGGCATCAGTCTGTGCCCATTGCCTCTTGTCCTATTGCTTGGCACCACTGAGCAGAGCCTGGATCCATCCACTGACAGCCTCTCTCCAGATTTTTATAGACAAGCCTTTCCTTGTATGAGAGATGCTCCAGTCCCCTAATAATCTCTGCTGGACCTGCTCCAGTATCTCCATGTCTCTCTGGTCCTGAGGAGCCCAGAACTGGACACAGCACTCCAGAGGTGCCTCACCAGGGCTGAGCAGAGGGACAGGATCACCTCCTGTGACCTGCTGGCAATGCTCTTCCCAGTGCACCCCAGGACACCATTGGCCTTCTTGGCCACCAGGACACACTGGTGGCTCATGGACAGCTTGCTGTCCACCAGGAACCCCAGGTCCTTCTCCTCAGAGCTGCTTCCCAGCAGGTCAGCCCCAGCCTGAGCTGGTTCCTGGGGTTGTTCCTCCCCAGTGCAGGACCCTGCATTTGCCCTTGTTGAATTTCAGCCAGTTCCTCTCTGCCCATCTCCCCACCTGCCGAGGCCCTTCTGAAGGGCTGCACGGCCCTCTGGGCTATGGCCACTGCTCCCAGCTCTGTGTCATCCATGAACTGGCTGAGGAGGCACCTGCCCCTTCATCCACCTCACTGATGGAGAAATTACACAATACCAGGCCCACTGTTGAATCTGGGGGTCACCACTTGTGACAGGCTTCCAACCGGACCCTGTGCCACTGATAACAGTCTTGTGGGATCTGCCATTCAGGCAGTTCTTAGTCCACATCACTGTCCCCTCATCCAGCCACACTTCTTGGGTTTGCCTATGAGGTTGTTGTGGGAGACAATGTCAAAAGCCTTGCTGAAGTCCAGGTAGAACAATATCCCCATCCATCTATCCAGGCAGTTGTTTCACTGTGGAAAGCAATCAGATTGGCCATGTATGATGTCCCTTTGCTGAATCCATGCTGACTCCATCCTGATCTCCCTCTTGTCATCCATGTGGATAGAGATGGCCTCCAGAATGAGGTGCTCCATCACCTTTCCAGGGATTGAGGTGAGGTGGACTGAGTCCCCTGAGTCCTCCTTCCTGCTCTTCGTGAAGACTGGGGTGACATCTGCTTTTTTCCAGTCCTCTTCTGATCCTCCATGATGTTTCAAAGATAACCATAAGTGGCCCAGCTCTGGTGTTCACCAGCTCTTTCAGCATTCATGGATGCATCCTGTCAGGACCCATGGACTGGGTGATATCAGGTTTGCCTAGGGGTTCTCCAATCTAATAACCTTTGACCAAGGGTAAGTGTTCCTTCCAACATTCCTCTACCCTGAGAGATTCCTGAGGGCTGGTCTTGTCTATTCTATGATTTTTAGTCTTAATAAGCCATGATTTCAGGATGTATGAATTAATTAATTCTGTAGAAGAGAAAATCTGAGACTAAACTTTCTTGTAACAAATTCTTTAATAAACATTCGAATAAGGAATATGTCTCCTTTATGATACTAGGAATCATGCTTATGAGTACTGAAAATTTAATGTCACTTAATGGCATGCAGAATAGGGAGAATGACAGTATCATCATATTAAGACAGTCAGTCTAACAAAAGAATTCCCCTATTGTCAGGTCTACCTACAGCTAAGCATATCATATTTAATTTGAGAGTATCTTGACAACTTTTTAAAACTTACATACTGCAGAATATTTTCTATTACCTCAGATGCAGTTGTTTTTTGGTTTTTTTTTAATGACGTTATCTTGGTTTCGTAAATAGGAAGAAAAAAATTGCACTGGACACTAAAGAAATTCTGATAATTATTTTTGTCATCAACACTGTGCATTAATTAATTATTAATCAGTAGGAAATTGGTCTTTGTTTTGGAATTATCCTTTATCATCTTGAGGGGAAGCTCTTGAGGAGACTCAAGAAGGGCTCTGTCATGACTTAATGGAATTTATGAAGAAGGAATTGGATGCTGACAGAGAGCAGAACTGGAAAGAGGAGAGAAAGAACAGGTTAGAACAGTGACTGGGATTGGACAACTGGTCTTCAAGCCAAGACTGGAGGAGTCTTCCATACAGATTCTTCACCCTGTTTCTACTTCTGTGTTATGGGAAAGAGAGATTGCATCAGCAATAACCTGCTTTAGAGCACAACCCTATTTAACACCCTGTCCACCTGTTTAGTGAATGAATCAAAAACCCAACCACAACAAAAGTCTGTCAGGTGAACCATGACTTGTGCCATCAGCAATTTTCGGCTCATTAGGTGCAGGATCCATGCCTAAAACTAGAATTAACAGGTTAAATTGTCCTGGAATTACTGTGTTATTCTGCACAAAGAACAGCATTTTTAAAGCCTCTAATGTATTTTTTGCTGACAAGTTTCATGGTGTTTACAGGGGATTGAAAAATGCAAATACAAATGGCAGAAAAATATCGAGTTCCTTTTTTGCCGAGACCCATCCTTTTACTTTCATCTAGTTCTACTGTTTCTGGCTTTGAGTTTTATTCATCCCTCTTTTTTGCATGCCTCTAAACAGCTGTCTATCTCTTCATCTGTAGACTTTCCCCTCGCTGCAGCTGCCTAAACTACAAACTCAGAAGGAGCCCTTTTGCATGTCTGACTGATGCCCTCTTCCAAAGTCTGCATATCCCTATCTAAATCTCTTTGTCTTCAACTTGTTCTCTGTCTGACTTCTGTAATGTTTTATTTTATCTTCCTTACAGTAGGTTCTATTTTGACGACTTATCTTTTCTTGGCGTATGCAGAGAGAAGCATCTGAAAATGCTAGATAGATGGCCAGTATTCAGCTTACTCAATTTATTCAGTTACTGGCTGTAGAAATGCAAAAGGAGATGCTTTGCTTGGCCCAAGATTTGAATATAATCTGTTTTGAGATATTTATTAGGTCTGAAAATATAATTAGCTAGTTAGTTAGACAGGTCTAACAGTTTTCTTTAAGAAGTGTCCACCAAGGACATGCCAATCATGTCTACTTCTAAAAGGTTGTAAATTGATACTGCTTGTAAAGAAAATGATAGATCCCTTCTCTAAACCCTATGTGACTAAAGCTTACTGCAGACAGAAATTGTGTCTTCCCAAAAAATGAAACTGATAGTGAATGTCATCCTGGAAGGGTGGCAAGTATTAGAGCACAAATTTATGCACACAATAAAATGGTACTAAATAATGCATTTTTGTAACAATAATTTATCTTTTGGCTTACTAACAGCCTTTTAAAAAATAAGATTGTAGCATGTGCACATGTGTATGCTTGTGGCCTTATAATGAACTCTTGCCTTTTTTTCTGCTGTGTGGTCTGTAGCTTACATTTTCCTTTGCTTGAGTTTATTGAACACTGTGTAAACAAACACTCTTTTGAAAAATTGTTCTGAGAACTGTTACATTCTCAACTTTGCAACTGAACTTTGTCTTCTTGAGGCTGTAATATTGTTGTGATGAGAGTCAACACAGGAACAAAAAATAAACCCAAACCAAGACAACATAACAGCTTAACTGTGGTGACCACAGGCAGCTGTAACCCCAGTGGAAAGGCACTCCAAGCGCGGAGCACCTGTGGGCAGCTTGTGCTAACACTTCTCTTGGAACATTTAAATTACTCTGACTCAAATTCTCTCTCTTTTCCACGGGAAATTAATTTGTATAAGCTAAATGATGGTTGACATTTTTTATTTATTTAACAGGGACAAACTAGAAAGCATACCAAACAGGGAGAAATATCAGGGTGCAGGGAGGGACAGATGCTCCCTGTGTACACAGAGGGAGCCCCTTACCTAGGCTTCAGACAGGGACCAGGGTGGGCAGGGCAAGCCTGGGACATCAGCCCAAAGGCTGGGCAAGGGAGGGCTAAGGGAGGCTGGTGACCGGCCCTGCTGCAGCATCACTGGGAAAGGAGCTGGTGGCCCTGGGGTCTGACATAGGATCCTGGGAATTGCACAGGTTGTGGAGGGGCACAACAGCCTGCTGGGAAGTTCTGGTAAGGTCTGTCAGTGCCATGAGAGTCTTGATTGAATAGAAAGTGGACTTTAACAGTATTGTAAATTTTAAAAAATACATACTTAAGTTTTTAAGAGGGGGAAAAGAAGTCCGAAGGGATAATTTTCTTAACGATCTTTCTTTTAACTACTAAATTTCAGCAGTGAAACTAAATGAAGTATTTCAAAAGCCAGATAGAATCAGTATTCACATAATTATTTTACTCATTTAGAGAATCATCGTGACCTTAAATGTGGAGTGCATAAATAGGAACATGTATGAAGAGATCAGACAATAATACAGTAAGTACTCTGTCAAATCTAATTATGTACCAAGATTCTTAACTACAGATTTCTTTACCATGGGTCACAGTTCACAGTCAGTGGTATACTATGGCTGAGAAAAATTTCTATGCAAGTGGCAGACATACCTCAAATTATGCAATGGTGTCTAGAAACTTTCAGTATGTGGTATTTTTTACAAGAGAGCATTGAAAGAGAGCTTGTGCAAGTTCTACATTTATAAAACCTTAGTTACTCTACAAAGAAAGAAATACCTACTCTCTAGCCATTTACAAGTTTGTCTTAATTCTAATCATACCATCACAGAACATTCCAGGCTGGGAGGGCCCTCAAAAAGTCTCCTAGTCATCATGGGAAAAGGAGCCTGGAATATAGAGCATCCTGTCCAATCATATCTTGAAAAAACCTTCCAGTGATGGAGAATGCACCACATCCCTGGGGAGGTTGTTCCATTGAACAATATTCACTATAAAAAAATATCTCTTCTGTCAAAATGAAGCCTCCTTCAATGCAACTTATATCCACTGACTCTTGTCTTCTCCGTGTGGATCCAGGAGAAGTGAGAGCCTCTGTCATCTTTGTAGTTGCCTTTAAAGTGACTGTCTCCAAAAGATACAAAACTCATCACCATTCTGTGTCATACTGAGTATAATCACAGAATAAAGTACATCCGTGCTTAGTGATTATTATCTTGGCATACAAGCATATCTAAAATAAAATTAAATTTTGTCCTGACAAATTGCAAGACAGAATTTCTTCTCTTCTTTGTCATGGTGAAACAGGTTTTATTTACTGTGTACAAGAGGAAAAATATTTGATAGTACAAAATGTCCTCAATCGATAAAGTGGGTTCCAAAACACTCAAAAGCTGATGACTGAGTTATGCCCTGGACATTTTAAAATTTAGTCCTAGATTATTATAGACCTGCCCAGCAAAGTGAGACATTTGTTTCTTTCATTATCTGAGACACAGTGTCTTTCATTTCTTTCATTTTAAACTGAGGTAGATGATTATTTTCTTCTTAGTGGTAGTGGTAAAACATCGCAACGGCCAGAGTTGCACTCACTTTGCCACTACAGCCCTGTGCCCAGGGGTGGGTCACACCCCAGGAGCAGACAACCTGAAGTGTGGCTAGAGCAATTTCTCTATGACCTTTTTGCTGTCAGTTTTGTGCTCTGAAGAGGCAAGGTGGAGCGGGAGGTCTTTTGCATAGGATAAAAGAGGATTTATTACTCTGGGAAATTTGGGGGCAAAAGACAAAAACACAAGGGTGCAACAGTTGAAATATGGGGGAGGTTCATGGGGAGGGTAAAAATCGCCAGCAAACTGGAGAAATTCTGGGGAGGGGTAAAGGGTAGGGCTTACAAAGGCATCATCCAGTGAGGGAGGTGGGGGGGAAACTGGCTCACATGGACTAATGAGATGTCCAATTTTTTAGGGGATTTCCAAAAGGGGTTGGCACAAAATAGGATTGACAGGTAATTCAGGGTAGATTGACAAAGTGGATGGGAGGGTATGATTTGGACATACCATTGACCAGAAACGCACTGCAACAGTAACATAATAGTTGATATGGCTTGTTGATAGTCGCTTTGCCCTGTTTCCCTAAAGCTTCATGGAAGACATTAATCTTATGTACAAAGTCATGTGCTAAGTTCCAGCAGAAAGTCTAAACTGAAAAGCTTCTAGCTTATTTGTTTCTGTTTAGAAAATATCATTATTTTGATGAAACGGAATACTAATTTAGAAAAGAAAAATCTCTGAAAGGAAAAGTCTTAAGTGTTTGTTTAAGATCAAGCACTTCATTTAAGTGCTTTGTTGAATTAGGTCATGCAATAAGAAAGGCAGATTAACTTGTGTCCATCATCAAGTTCTGAGAGCCTGTGCAGTAAATTTAATGTTCTCAAATAGCTGCATGTCTATGCTCAAGTTCTGATTCACCCATTACAGCAATGGACAAATATATAATGCACTCAAAGCGATGTGGAAGACATAAGCTATACACCAGCTACATGCTGAGAAAAATAATATTGGGTGTAGAACTGATCTATATTCACATGAATAAAATACAGACATCAGGGCTGAAATCTGTTGTTGTAAAATGGTGTGTATCAATGCCTGACAATGTAATTAGAAATTATAGATGGGGTTTTGATTGCTCTCTATGCCTTAGCATGACAATCTAGGGTCTTGCTACAGAGAGTCATCCTCTGGGAAAGGAAAATTGTTTAACAGGTTCTTTACATAGTAAATAAGCAACAAATTATGTAGATAGAGTTCTTAAAATGCTTTGTTCTCATATAAATTCCAAAGACAGATGTCAAAAGCAGGAGAATTTACTGTACTGGTAGCATTGTACATACAATATTAGAAATTATTGCTTAGAAATCACATAGACTAATACATTTTTATTACTTCTGTGATACATGTTTCACAAGTAGGAAGTATGTCAGACAGATACATGGAAAATCGTTCTGGGAGCTATATTGTATATGGCATGCACAGATTCCTATGGGTTGTCTTCAAGAGAGTTAATTTACTTCCATTACAATAAGTTATATTTTAAACTTAGACAATTTCTTACTATTAAAACATGATGCATTTGGGAGGTGTTACTATTGAAGTCTGCTGGGAAAACATGGTGGAGGAAAAAAAACTTGTAGAATAATCTTCATATCTGTAATATTTTGAACTAAGAAAGAAAACAGTGAGATTTATGGTATCCAAATTCAGAGAAGAAAATGTTAAACTGCACACCATCTATCATGGTTAAAAATAAAACTCCAAGATTTGTGTCATACAGATCGCAGTCTCTTTCATACACTTGAAGTTAAGAATTATTAGTGTTCAAACCACCCAACTCCTGTTACCTCTAGCAGCTGCAAATGCAGTTAATATTTGACCAATCTGTTTTCATTTCCTGGTCCAAGCAGACATAGTCCAGTGTTTGCAGCTTACAGTTTTTAAAGATTTTTTGGCATAGCTCATTGTTCTTTCTTCACAGTTTGCAGATGTTCATGCTGAGTTTTTCATACTGTGAGGAAAACATAATTTATTTAAAAACTCAGCAAATATATAAATAGATCATCATGCAAAAAACTACAAACAAACAACACCCCCCAAAACAATAGAATTTCAATAGAAGATGCTGAGTCTAGCAAAATACTTCCATGAATACTGAAAATAATCACCTTTGCTTTGATAGTCTGTAAGACTATATACCTACCTTTTAATTGCCATATCATAGCATATTCTGATGAATTTATGCAGGCTTCAGTCATTCCACATTTTCAGCTATTCATCTCACATTCTTTTTTACCTTCAGATTGAACTTCCATTTCCATTAGCAAACTACTCTCAGTGTGGAATGTAACCATGATCCAATGACAGGTGTGATCTAAGCAGAACTTGACTTCAGTAATTTTTTTAATCTGGACTGTAAACTTTTTTGAATGTAGAAGAACAATCTAAAAACTTTTGTTGTTACCTCAAAGCATCATAAAATTACAGGATTATGAGAGATAGAATAGTTCCTTTGGAAGGGACGTACAATTATCTATCCAACTCTGTGACAATATAAGGGCTGACCATAAGATGAAGCACGTAATCAAGGGCATTGTCCAAATGCCTCTTAAACATTGACAGACTTGGTGTATCAGCCACCTCTCCAGGAAGCCTATTCCAATGTTTGATCAGTCACTCAATAAAAAATATTTTCTTATCTTTTATATTATCTTATATCATCTTATATCAGGGAAGGAACCTTCCCTGACACAGCTTTGAGTCATTTCCACATGTCCTGTCACTGAAAACCAGGAAGAAGAGCTCTTTCTCCAAAAGCAAAAGAAAACAGCTTTGAAGGTGCGCAATATCCCCTCTTGGAAATTTAAGTGATCATTAACTTAATCTAATAACTAAAGTTTTCCATCCCACCTTCCCAGGTACCCTGGCATGAGGTATGAGGCTTTGCAAGTGGGCCTGAAGAATAATGATCATGATGGTTCATCTGATGTGATGAGATGTGGAAGTGCTGTCAAAGTTTTTTCAGCCTACACCCAGCATTATAACTGCTTCCATGAAGCAAAAAAACAGATGGATCATTGTCACAGAAGACTCCCTGATAGGAACAGAATGGAGTGGGCCCACTTCTTAACTTCCCTCCTCCTCTGGGGCAGAGGTTAAAGATACGAAGAGAAAGCTTCCTGCCCTGGTATGGCATTAATTTTTCAGTAGGCCGTAATGAATTTTGGAACAAGAAGTCCCAGAGCAATCAAAAGAGATTTCAGGACCTTGAGGTGATTGGTTAAGAGATCAGAAGCACAAGTATATTCTCTTCTATCCTTCCAGCTGCAGAGAATTATGAGAGAAGAAACAGGAAGAGCTACTGATTGACACCTGGCTTCAAGACTGGGGTCACTGGCAGAATTTTGGTGGTTTTGATGAGTTGGTTTACATGACACTAGGCCACATGTCTCAAAGTGGAGAAAAAGATCTTTATACAGGAGTTAGCAGGGTTCAATGAGAGATCTTTAAACTAGGTTTAAAAGAGGAAAGGAATAAACCCCAAGCACACTAGAGACCTGGGGACAACGTGCCAATGTTTGAGTGATGCTGTGCTAATGAGTTCCTTTGGTCTGCTCCATCAGTGGAGGTAAAGGATGAAGATCCATGCAGCAGTGAAGCCACAGGTGTTATTGATATGTTTGAAACCACAGAAGAACATGATAAGAATCACATAGAAATTATGCCTGCTGCCCCCAAAAAGATGGGAGATGGGATCAATAGTTCAAATGCATTTATACCAATGCATGCAGCATGGGCAATAAAGAGAAGATGGAAGCCACTGTGAAGCAGGAAAGCTATGACATAGGTGCCATCACAGAAACAAGGGGCATTACTGGAGTGCTGCAGCGGGTCACTCTAAACTCTTCAGAAAGAATAGGAAAGGAAAAAAAGATGGTGGGGTAGCCCTATATGTTAGGGAGTGTTTCACATGTCTAGAGATCAGTGATAGCGTGATGATAGGGTCAAGTGTTCATGCATAAGCATTGGAGAGAAGGCCAACAAGACAGATGTCCTGGTGGGAGTATGTTATAGACCACCCAACTAGGATGAAGAGGCAGATGAAATATTCTATAAGCTGAGAAAAGCCTTCAGATCACTGACCCTTGTTCTCACAGGGGACTCCAACATACCAGATACCTGCTGGAAATTCTATATAGCAGAAAGGGAACAGTCCAGGAGGTTTCTGAACTGTGTGAAACATGTCTTGATACTCCTGCCACAGTGGGTGAGGAAGCCAGCCAGGGAAGGTGCCCATTTGGACCTGCTGCTTGTGAACAGAGGGTTAGTGGGAGATGTGGTGGTCAGACGCTATCTTGGGCACATAGACCACAAAGGAAGAGCTTCTTTCTATTCTCAGAGCTGTAAGGAGGGCGGTCAGCAGAACTGCTGCCTGGGACTTCCAGGGGCACACTTTGGCCTGTTTACAGGGCTGGTTGATAGTGTTCCTTGGGATGTGGTCCCAAGGGGACAAGGGAGTGCAGGAAGGCTGAACATAGCTCAGAAAAACAATCTTAAAGGTGCAGGAGCAGGCATGGTCAGCTCCCAGGTCCCCAGGTGCTGAAAGAAGAGATGTCTGGGAAGAAGACTGGCCTGGCTGAACAGAGTTTAGGCTGAACTCAGGGGAAAAATGAGAGTTTATGACCTTTGGAAGAAGGGACAAGCAGCTCAGGAGGACTAAAAATATGTCATGAGTTATGCAGGTAGAAAATTAGAAGGGCCAAAGACAAACTAGAACTGCCATAAAAGACAACCAAAATTTTTTCTACAAATACATTCACTACAAAAGGGGGCCAAGAAGTATGCCCCATCTCCTATTGGTTGTTGAAGGGGGGCAGGTGGTGTAACATCATTATGGGATAAGGAAAAGGCTGAGGTATTGAATGCCTTCTTTGCCTCAGTCTTCAAGAGCAAGACCAGTTGTTCTCTGGTACCCAGCCCCTTGAACTGGAAGATGGGAATTGGGCAGAATGAAGCCCCCATACTCCAAGGGGAAATGGTCAGTGACCTGCTATACTGCTTAACACACATGAGTCTCTGAGGCTGGATGAGATTCCCCTCAAGGGTACTGAGGATACTGCTGGAAGTGCTCACAGTTCCATCATTTACTAAACATCCTGGCTAACTGGACAGGTACCAGGTGACTGGTAGTTTGGAAACTACCAGTTTCCAGGCCTGGTAGTCCTGGTAGTGACAGGAAGTTTGAAAATGGGAAACGTTTACAAAAAGGGCTGGAAAAAGATCCAGAGAGCTACAGGCCTGTCAGTCTGACCTCGATGCCAGGGTTGGTCATGAAGCAGATCACCCTGAGTGCCATCACACAGCACGTGCAGGACATCAAGGGGGTCGGGCCCCACCAGCCTCGGTTTATCAAAGGCAGGTCCTGCTTGACCAACCTGATCTACTTCTATGATGAACTGACCCATCTAGAGGATTGAGGGGTGTCGCGGCAGGCCCTAGGGCGGTGGTGGAGTGCCGTGACCTTCTGGAGAAGCATCCTTGGAGGATGTCTCTGAGGCACTGGCACGTTCTCCGGCTCGCTCTCGGGCAGTGAGTGATTTCGCTCTTTTGTGAGCGCTCTGCTTTGGCTGACACAGGAGAGAAGAGACGGGAGCCGCGTGTGGGGTTNTTCTATCCAGCTATCAGTTGGTCACCGCTGGACACCCTAGGGCTCAGTATTGGGCCAGTCAGTCCTGTTTAATGTCTTCATTCACAAGGACATGGAGTGCACCCTCAGTTTGCAGATGACAGCAAGTTTGGCAGAAACATTGCCAAACGCTGGAGAGTTTGAAGGCTCTGCAGAGGGACCTGGACAGGCTGGATCTGTGGACCACAAACAGTGGTAAACATTCAACAAGGCCAGGTGCCAGGTCCTGCCCTTGAGTCACAAAACCTCAAGCAGCACTAGAGGCTGAGGCAGAGTGACTGGAAAACTGCTTGTCAGAAAAGGGCCTGGTGGTGCCAGCCAACAACAGCTGAACATGAGCCAGTGTATGCCCAGGTAGCCAAGAAGGCCAACGGCTTCCTGGCCTGTATCAGCAATAGTGTGGCCAGCAGGACCATGGAAGACACCATCCCCCTGTTTTTGGCACTGGTGAAGCCACATGTCAAGCTCTGTGTTCAGTTTTGGGCCTCTCCTGAAGAAAAAGACATTGAATTGCTGGAGCATATCCAGAGAAGGGCAACAGAGCTGGAGAAGTTTTTGGAGCTCAAGTCCTGTGAGGAGCTGAGGGAGCTGGGGGTGTTTAGCCTGGAGAAAAGGAGGCTCAGAGGAGACCCCATTGCTCCCTACAACTGCCTGAGAGGAGGGTATGGTGAGGTAGGGTCAGCCTCTTCTCCCAGGCAACCAGCAACAGGGCAAGGGGAAACCCCAAAGTTGCTCCACAGGAGGTTTAGACTAGACTTAATGTCTTCGTGGAAAGGATTATCAAGCATTAGAACAGGCTCCTCAGGTTGACCTACCATCTCTGGAGGTATTTAAAAGATGTGTAGTTGTGGCATAGTTAGGGACAAGGCTTAGGGGCGGCCTTGGCAGTGCTGGGTTAATGGTCAGACTAGATAATCTTAAAGGCTCTTCCAGCCTAAAATGATTCCATCATTCTTTAATACTGGGTAACTTTTAAACAGTGTAAGAATTCCATTTTGATCTCTGTGTTCCCATGATGGCCAAAATTAGGAAGGAATTTGTTTTTTATGGAGTGACACAATATTCCAGTAGGAAAATAAGATTATTTTATCCAATTAAATGCATTCCACTTTCATAATAAAATACAGAAATATATGCAATTTCAATCAAATGTCCTGAAAAGGGAGGAGGAAGTACTGTACCTAAGATCAATTTTGGCTGGGCTGTAGCATCTAATCTTCTCCCTTCCTGGAGCCCTCCAGATTATAAAACCATAAAATATGACATCCAGCATCAGGTGGTTGGTCTCTCAGGTTCTGTATCCTATCTCCTGTAACATCAGTTAGTGCTGAACTGCAGAAACATGGAACAAGGCCCATTCTACACAAAACAGCTGATGGTCCCCTAACTTTCACTTCAGGGTATCAATTAAATTGTGAAATACAGAATTAGAATTTCTAAGGCAACTAGGCCAGAGCCACATGAAATTTGACAGCCCTAGGGTTAGGAGGCAACACTGTTGTTGGAGCTTAGGAATAGTATTTGGCTCCCACCAAAACCATGCTGGCACTTGCTCCCCCTCCCACCCCCCTCTTCTCCCCATGTGTGGCCAGAGAGGAGAGTTGGAGGCACAAAAGGCAAAGATCCTGTCTTGAGATAAGAACAATTTACGGGAAAAAGCAATGAGATAAGAAAACAAACAGTAACAGTGATAATACTAATAACAAAAGTGTGAGAAGAGAGGGAGATTTACCTGCAAAATGCTCAACAGGTCTGGGAAAATGCAACAATGGCAAGTGGATCCTATGCCACACGTGTTCCATTGACCAGTGAGACACCTTTTTCTCCGAAGTGAGAGTCCCCTTCCCCCACCCCATGCTGCCAAATAACCTGAGGGTCTTGGCCATGCCCACATGACTTCAGGCCTCTCGACCTCTTGGCTGCTGTGAAAAATTAACCCCATCCTTGGCTGAAATCAGGACACACTGTTGTTACTTAATCCAAAAACACAATTTGGTTTTCCCCCACCATTAATTTTTTATAAACTTTCATCAAATATCATGTATGATATGGAGTTTTTTGGCATCGTTCTCTACTATCCTGCATTTTGTAAGGTCACTTCTGACTGTGTTCTGTGTATATATAGGATTTTCAGACTAGAAAACCACAGACTAGAGCCACATTTCTAAATAAAGAAAATGTAGGCCTGTAATGCATGGTTGTACAGCCACTCCCATCCAACTAAGGTCACAAGTCTAATAAAAATATAGAAGAGCTCAAAATATTTTTCCATTACTCATCAAAATATTAAAGGAATTATAATGAGAAGTATAATTAATGCCGTTCTGATTTTCTGCGAAAAAATATTAACATGTATTTTGTAGGCTGTGGGCTGGAAATTGTGTTCTAAAATGCCTGTTTGGCTTATTTTCACTATTATGTTGCTGAAGAAAAAGGAAAGCAAATCTTCTTCATTACCACACTATAGGAGGAAAATAAATAAAGTGTGCATTCCTGACATAGACTGTCCATAATGCAGGAGGTTCCCACACTGCTGCTTTGAGTGGGATGTTGGATTAAGTTGAAATTCCTACCTGAGTCATACACCATGACCCTCTGATCTGCTGGTAACAGCTGTACTGTTTCCCTCAGGCTCTGCTTAACTCTTTGATTCCATTTACAAATCTTTAATTCAACATGGCAATGTGGCTGCATTTTGAAGCAAGTGGCCACTGAAAATTAAACTCTTAAAAGCCCTGACCAAAGAAGGAAGATGAGAAGGGAGCTCCACTCAGATTTTGGTTGTGTTGCAGACTAAGCAGTCCTTTTCACAATGGAGAGGTGAAGCTGACAGCAGAAAACCCCAATTTTTTCATCCGGTCTAAGGAGTTCCTTTGCCTTGAGTTAGCAATTACAGCTTCGTGATTCCCCTAAGGGGCCAGCTGCTCCTCTGAAGGCAGGAAGTGTTTGATACCCCCATCACCTGAGACTCCTTCTTCTCCCTTGAACTGCTGCCTGAAGCCTCCTTTGACAACTGTCTGTGCTGAACTGTACTCCAAAGAACAGAGAAACTGGCATCCAAATTTACAGGCTGAAGCCTGGTTCAGGGTTAAAATAGTTATGTCTGGCAGATCTTGCCGTTCTGTGTGTCAGAAGCTTTCTATCATTATTTATGGTGCAGTTGAGCTGCTGTATTGAACATGTGTATGAGGCAAAGGTTCACTTACCTGGACGGTCCTTAAGAGTCTTGTGCACATCTGGCTGTGTGTCCACATGAGTACCAGGGCTGGACGGACAAGAAGAGTGAGGCAGGAAACTGGGAACAATTGGACTTTCAGCGGAGTTGAACTTGACTGCACTGGCTACGCTCCATTACTGTATCTTGTTAGGTCCACAAATATATCCCTGGAAAGCTGCTGTACTTTTCAGCCACACTGACTTGCTATTAAAAAATCTGCACTGCTGTGGGATAAAATGTGCACAGTGAGTATGTAAGCATACAGATCTTCTGAGTACAGTGATGAGGGTTGTACCTCAGACCACAGCAGCCTGAAAAGGTTTGTGACATCTCTACGGTATGGCTTGGCTACTAGAGATTCTCCACCAGAATCTGTGCCTCCAGCAGTATCTCCAATTATGACAGGCATTTAATCTTCAGCCCAAGCAACAAGTGTTTCCAGTTACCAGAAGGTACTATATGTGGGGTTTTCTCATCACTGTATGGTATAGGTTGCGTGAATTGATACTGTTCTTTCTCATTTTGTCCTGACAGAATACAGAGGGAAATAGCATTATCTGCCCCTCCCTGTGTGCACATACATGCTGTGCTGATTCAGTTGGGACCTATGGAGGTAAAAGCATTGGATACCTCTTAATACAATGCTTGTATAATTATCCTGATACAATCAGTGGCTATCTAAAATTTTCCATGTTCACCAGACGACTTGCTGATTATGATAATGAAATATTTCACCCAAAGTTTTGCTTTGGAAAAGTAGGATAAATTTTTGTGTATACAGGATAAACAAAACATTTTAAAATAAATTTCATTGAAAATCAGCTTGCTGCCTTTGTGAACATAAATATATCAAGAGAAAAGTAAAAAGTCCATCTCCAATGCAACACAGAAGCACAGGCTTTGTGCTGGTACTTTTCAAAATCCAGAGGGCTTTTCCATGCCGGTGGCAGCACAGCTCCAATGGTCTGATGAAAACAGAGCAGTTAAAAGACATTTAAAACTGTGTGGTGAAAGTACAGCAAACTGAATTTAAATATCCTTTAAATACCTCATGCCAATCTCAGAGGAATAAGAAACTCAAAATTCCCCCTTTGTGGGCTAGCAGTGGTCTTGTGTCTTGCTCCTTGTCATACAATGGCTATAGGATGTCTCTGCCAGGCCTCTTTGCAGAGTTCTGCTTTAATGAAAAAGAGACAGAAAAATAGACCTGACATCTTAAGAGCCACAAAACTGTTAAGGCTTCTTTCACAAAGATCTCTCCATATCTGTGAGATTCTGTGAATGTAAACAGTTCTCTTTGGCCAGGAATATTCAGGTAAATCTGAAAATGTCAGTTGTACACGTTAGAAGTAAAAAAATACAGTTAAAAATGAGGTCATAGTTTGAAGTTCTTGTTCAGATTTATTCAGTGAAAATTGAACCTTTGGAAAAAACTTCAGAATTTCCCCAACACTATTTTAATATTTAGGTTTTAAGGCAATATACTCTACTTCTTATATGCTTATGCACAATATTGGTTAAAACACACAAATGCAGTGATTTATCCTTTAAAGTGTATTTTATGTGGAAAATCTTGCAATGAAACTGTCCATTTTTCTCATAAAATAAAATAAAAAATGTTCATGCTTTGACAAAGATTAAATCATCCTTCAATGCTTATCTGTGTACTGTATTTGTGAATATGAATAGGTCATTGTCTTCAAAGTTACTGTTAATGCATGAAAAATTCAACATATGCATAAACTTACATAGGAACTTGATGTTAAATAAGTGTTAGGAATGTATTGTGCTTGTATTGCAATGTCAGTGTCTCCTGGACAGAATTTGAAAACATTTCTGTTACTATGACGAACATTCATTCCCTGCCTCTTACCCTGTAATAGTTGTGTGGTCATGTAGAAGACAGCCTGTAATGAAGTAAATCTTTTAATTTTCATGGAAATCAAAATAACCTACACAGAAGTGATATATACTACAATCTAAAAATGTTAGAAGTCATTAAATGTTAACTCCCTTATTTCAAAAATCCCCTACTGCACACTTAAGGTGGTAGCTACGTAATCTATTTTTCATTCAAAACTTTCATTTTCTTCAATCAAGTCAGTCCTTTATAAGATCAGAAGGTGATCACTGAATGCAGCTGAATTTTGCTAAATGACAACATTTAATGCAAAATTTCTAACTTTGGCTATATCTGATGTTTATAAGTGCTTGGATCCTATGCACCCACAAAGTGAGACAGCAAAACCAGAGGCACTGGAAAAAAAAAGCTTGAAATCACTTATTAGATTAGTCTACACTTGGACTTTTTGCTTGTAAGAATCATTCCATACTGCAACACCATGAAGTGGAAGAAGATTGCAGTCATGGCAGATCATTTCAACAGTATAAGAAATAATTCCAATATTACAGGCAATTTGGATGGATGCTATGGTATGTTGATGTTTAGAAAGGGGCTGCTGTTCCTCATACCTGACAGAGTTTGAGGTCTTCCAAAGCAGTTCCTAAACCATTGTTACAACTAAACGTAAATTAGACATGATCTTCTTCAGCTATAACTAGCTGACTACGCTTAAGTGTAATAATCCCTTTCCATCAGTGCTTTGTAATGCTTTGGAACATATCTTTGTGGAGACCTAGTGCCACCTTTCATTCCAACACATTCAGCTTCCATTGACTTCAGTGGAAAATGAAGGGCAACAACTTAGCTACGAATGGAAATTGGAAACATTATTCATCACATTTTTTTCTGTTCATATAATTCTACAGGACACAGAGGACTGTGGTTCTGAAAGCAAGAAGACTAGGTGTTAGAAGGCAAATACTGCCTGCCTGGCTCTTTCAAATCACTGGGTCAAATTCTGGTTTTGGTGTCATTGTAGTTATAGGATTGCTTTCAATTTATGTGAGAGTATTGGAGACAGGAATTTGACCCACTAAGATTACTTCATAAGCTGATGTAGCAAGACATCAAGATCAGTAGGGATAGAAAAATTTGGCTCACAAGGGAAAAACCCTAAGGATTTATAATCAGTCTGACTGAGAAAAGTAAGAGCACATGGAATGCCTGATTACACTACAAAAAGGATGCTAAAAGTCTTATAATTTCTCGTTTTCTGTTTTTACATATACAAGGCAATAAAAATCCTATGTTAAATAGAAAGCAAAGTGAATGTTACTAAAAAAATTACTTTGTCTTAAAGCAACATCCCACTGTCCCAGTACATTTATGACTATGGTGAGGGTGTATCAAAATATTGTTTACACTGTCTCTCAGGTCCCAGAGTAAAATGCATTACAGGGAAATCTTAATGATGGAATAAAAGTTACAATATAATAATATTTTTTCAGCTGTTCAAAAATGGTGTGTCATGGTTCATATTTCACAACTGCAGTAAAATTAACTGATAGCCATACTCATCTGGGCCCAATCCTGGAAAGTTTTAAGAGTCCTGAATCTCTGCTTTTCTGTTGAGGTCATTGGGAGTCTAGAGTTAGCTGAACAATCAAAATAAGAGGGGAAAAGTAGGTCTTTCCTGACTTCTTAAGACTAGGGCCAACAGCCAATAACATCAAACTGATCCTACCATCCTTAAATTAAATCCAAGACACATCAATATGAAACATGGTGCCAGTGAAATTTGCTCGGCATTAGATGATTTGTGTCTGTTTTTCTAACATTAACTTTGGAGGTCTCTTGGACAAACAGCAAGACAGAGTATGAAAGAAACTTGTTTTCTGCATCCCACTGGAAAAGAATCAAAAAAGAATCTTCTATGTGAACTGCTGTTACAATGGTAAAAATTTCTAAAAGTACTTTATGTTCAAAATATTTATGCAATCTCTGGGAAAAAAAAAGAAAAAGAAAAAGATTATCTTAATCTTTACATCAGTTCTTATTTTAAAGCCAAAAAAGACTGTCTGCTTTGGGAGGATAAAAAGTTTGACCGTTTTCATCTGTCTAATAGATGTAAATTTTCCCTTTTCTTTTAGTGCTGTGGAGGAACAACATCACAGCTGGACACATTTTCTGAGGACTGTAAATTCTTTACTGAGGACTCTAGGGCTGTAACCTTCTTATTTCTTTACTTCAAGTGGAATATTCCACTCTACTGACACTTACAAGCTTCTTTCCACTTGTCACTCAGCCAGTCACACTTCAAGGCCAACAAGGTTCCTCATTCAAGAGCTTTGTCTCAAGTAATCTCCTTACTCAAACACTGAACAGCACCCTTGAAATGGCTGATGCAAATGGGCCATTTCTTTATTTAATGGTCAATCCCCTTGTCTCTCACATCCCAGATTATGAACATCATCTTGATTTCATAAGTTGAAAAGAAACAAGGGTTTCCATAGGACCTGAATTTTTCCTAAGAAACTTGATTTCTTTGAGTGTCAAGCTCCCTTTGAATAATGTTTTAATGCATCATTAAGAGAAAAGAGACTAAAATCTTATCCTGTTGCTCTGATAAATTCAGTATCTATCAGAGCAAACTGCAAATCATTCCATAATGTCTCAAAAATATTATTATCTTACAATTTTAAAAAATATTTAACAGAGAATATGACTGTTCACCTGAAGTCTGAGCCTTCTTTCACAAAATTTCGATTCCTAAGTCATCCATTTTGTCTGTAAAATTACTAATGTGAAAAAAAATTACTGCTGCCACAAGCACTCCACTGACAACTTTACCATTAATATTATTATTTCCTTGCAAAATAATTTGTTACAGTATCTTTGAAGTTTCTGCCACCTGTATCTATCCATAGTCTTAGACATTAACAGAAAGCCAACACCAAACAGAAACTCATTTACTCTCTTGCAATCCAAACACTGTATCTCTAAAAATGGCTGCACCTTTTAAAGTAGGAAGTCAAGAAAGTCAGTAAATGCATCATTTTTATAACCAGAGTAACCTGTTTTTTGCAGAGATGCAATGAGGAACTAGTCAAATAAAAAACTCACAGCATGGAAACTTAGCGTAAACTCAAAGGAAAATCAGGTAGTCAGATATCTATACACTAATACATATCCAGACAGAATTAGTTATGATGGTTTGCTCATTTAATGATTCCCGAAGTCTTCTTTATTTTGTAGCTTCTAACAATCTTTTAAAAATTCTCTTGGGACCTTTCTCTAAATAAGTAATTTCTTTCTGGGAAAAATGAAGAAAATGGTACATGGTACAAATATTACAATCAAGAGAAATATTACCCGTATAGCCCAACTGTGATTATTCTTTCACTGTTTTATACAGCTTTTATCTTTCTTAGAGAAAGAAGTCTCTCAAATGAACATCCCTGCTGCAACATGACTTCCAAAAACCCCAACAAATAAAAGCAGTGAAAGAAAAAGATACTGGTTGAATTTACATACCTAATAGTCTACCTTCATCCATTCTTTAAAAAATATAGGGGTTAGCTCCTCTTGTGTCATAATCATTATGGTATTTTAATCACCTTGACCCATCTATTTAATTTATGTATGTCTTGTTAGCATTAGAACTTCCATATTAAAAAACCGCTTTATAGTTATCAACAGCCAAGACCAGGAGCAAAGAGTCAAACAAACAAATTATCGCTTGCTCTTAACATTTCAATCCAATATGATGCAGAAAAATGAAATGTTAAATGTCGTAATGCTAGTAAAAAATATGGTCTAGCTGTAGCCTGCTCCGCACTAAGGCTCTTCCCAGTCCATATTGGTAAATCTATACAGATAAGAGAAATTACTTGAAAGAAAATTCTAGTGTCAGCATATTTGAGTAGAATCCACTGTCTGAGAGAGCAATCCTCTTTGTTTTTTTTCCAATCCCTCCTCATCAAATAGGTGGAGTAATTTAAAATAATTCTCTTATGAACTATAATCTTGAGAGGGAGCAAGGAATTCAGAAATAATCTTCCTGCACAATATGTCCCCCCTTCTAACTTCAAGATTTCATGGTCCCTAAAATAAGATGTATTCAACCTCCTCAGGTTCATTTCCTAGGTCTCTAGATCAGAGGCTGTTGGTCCTATTGACTGGTGCCAAAGTACATGTGATGGTTTTCCTGATAGACTCAACTGTCTGACAGGGACTGAGCTGACCCACTAAAATAATTTCATGTTGGAGTTCAGGCTTAAGTAATTTTTAAATAACATTAACATATTCCATGTATTTTCTCTCCAAGAGAAGAAAAATACCTCAAACCCATGAGAGGCTAAAGCAGAATAGTTTCTATAACTTAAGGATATAAGGTAATCATAAATATGATAAATGTATGATCTGCCGTTGACTTACTGTCAATTACAGAATTTATTCCGTATCAGACCAAACAAGTCTAATAAACCACTTAAGTGTTATAAGGTATGCTTTCTACCAACATGAATTATGTATCTATCTGCAACCAAATGTATGTGTTCTATCACTCTGAATATTAAATACAAAAACTATGTTTAAATAATGTGAAGGGTCTGATTTAAAGCAACAAAAGCCAATAAATTCAAAGTTTATGCTGGCGCTCTACCCTTAACTCACACAAATTGTTTCAAACAGGTATAATGACATGAATTACACCCCTCTTACGTTTATGTTTCTACTACCATATTTGAATTTTCTGAGTTCTGTTAGTACAAGTCTTCCATGAGTGTCTNACTTTATGAACCAAAAGGACTCCATGAACCCAAAGTAAATTCTACCCAAATAGGATCCACCTGAGAATTGTATGTAAGAATATTAGGGGTAAAATAACCCAAATGATTAGAATAGTTTACTCAAAGANATAGAGTTCCAAAATGTAATTTATTAGCTTTGTTTTGATTTTTTAAGGCAAAAATATGCGTTATGGAAAATTTTATAAGGCATTTTTTGGTTGTGTGTTTTTTGTTTTTTTTTTTTTTTGACTGAGGATGGAATAGTCCCTTTGGAACTGTTTTAGTTTGTCTAATACACAGTCTGAATGCCTAAAATATTTATTAATTACTATTAATTTCATATTATTTGGAAAAGAGATTGTATTGGGTCCCTCTGAGCTTTTCTGATCTCTTGGGTTACCATAGATCCGGCCAGATATTTAGTATGCTCTTTAAATAATAATTGTTATACAATTTGTACAGTCTTAGCAATATAGACAATAGCAAAGTGAGTATCTGCAGTGTTTGCTTCAAATACTGTGTTGGGTTTTAGCTGCCTTGCTGTTTCTGTCTTTTTATATGTGATCACATAACTGTGAATAGGACTTTATGAACCAAAAGGACTCCATGAACCCAAAGTAAATTCTACCCAAATAGGATCCACCTGAGAATTGTATGTAA
>VWZS01007988.1:381715-419821 GCA_013397075.1 Rhabdornis inornatus
AACCCAAATGATTAGAATAGTTTACTCAAAGAAAAGTGTGATTTTTATATCTATGGCAAGACTGTTAGCCAAGAAGTATCTGTAAGTCTTTGGTGAAAAGTTGAGAATGAAGCAAGATGGCATTCAACAATTTTGTGCCTCAGTACGGCACATATAAATGTAAATGTCAACATGTAGGCACAGATAACACAGACTTAAAAGGCTATCTTAGTTGTGAGTTCTTGCAGAGAGGAGAGTGAATTATAGTTAGGTTGGCAGCATAGACCTATTTATTAAATAGGAGAAATTCTGTAGGATAGTATAAAAAGAATCTCAGACTTGGAAACTAAGTTGTAAGTTTCAAAATTAATTCCAATATTTTGGGAAAGTCACTAAATAGTGTTCTCTCTAAAATTTCTCATCTGCAATACAGGAATACTTACTTCATTAGGGGAGTCTCAAAGTTTTGTCTGTTATTGCTGCTATAGCACAGATAATATATACTACATGTATGCAAAATCCTACTATAATATACTTATTACTTATCTGTTTGTATGTATGTAAAGAGGGGGCTTTTAGGTTTTTATTATGGACAGCTGTTTCTAACTTTCCCACTGTTTTCCAGCTAGCTGAATCCCTGACGAGTGCTTTGTGTGCATTTATTGAGTTAATTTGAACTGAACTATTAGTGCGCTAGACTGCAAATCTGCTAACTAAAGAAACCCCTTAAAATTACTCTAGTAGGCAACCTCTTTCTAATGCTCAGAAAGAGCCGCGTAATATTTCTCTTCAATTTAGTTACACATTAAGTATGACTTTCACTGTGGACATTCTTCTTCTTCACCTTAAGGTGAGAGAATACAAAAGCACCAGTAAATGTGGAAATGTCTCAACGCACGTTTTCATATTGTTAATCAAAACCAGTTTTATTTTGTTGTTCTGAAGTCTGCATATCTGAAATATGTGTAACTAAACTATATGAATCTACATTTTTAAACATGTTTTACATATCATAAAGAACTATAAAGGTGCATGCTCTTCTAGATCTGGCTCATGAATGCTAATTTTTAAGATTCCTATGATTCAAGACCCTTCTATAATCGTCAGACTTAATACACACAATTAAGTCCAAGGAAGTTGTTAGAGATCACATCACATCACATCACATCACATCACATCACATCACATCACAGCCAATTGTCATACGAAATAACAAACAAAATAAATAAACTAAATAGAAGAACATTCTTTGTATGAAAATGACAAAATTTATCTTGTACAGTAATTGGAAAGGCCTTGGACAAGTCTCTGTCTCTTGCACTGCAGATGTTTTGACTTACTTGGATTCAGTATACAGACGCTATTTAAGATTTAGTTCAAAGGGTCATCAAGATCAGTTGACAATTTAATGCCTACTGCATTAACACTGTGGTGCTTGTGGCTATATCAGATGTTCTTCATCAAAAGAATAATTATTTAGATCATTGATTAACTGTGGTTTTGAGTGCAGATCCATAACCTAGTGCTAATGTTTCACTTGAAAAAGACTACATTATAAAATATTTTAAGTGAAAGCCCACCTATTGGTGCTTTTTCTACTTGGAGCATGAGGGTCTACCAATGTATCTACTTGGCTAATGAAATTTCATAATTATGTACTACTACTGTATGTTGAGAAATAATTCATAATTATATGCCCACAGAGAGAAAGCCAATAGGTTAACGTTGAGCAGGTTTGTTTAGCTGGTTATAAGCCATATGTACATAAGTATCTATGATACTATACAGTTTAGAACAAAGAACATTTTTATGGCTACATGAGCATCTATCTAAAACAAGTCAGATGAGAAAGGAAGAATACCTAGTACAGAAATGGACAGATAGTGAATGCAGAAGATATCTAAACGGCAAAATGGCACAGTTTTATAGGAAAAGAAAGTGCAATATAGAGCAGGTAAATAATGGTGGTTACTGTGATTTTAATTAATTTGAGCAATTTATGTCTCAAGGATTTATTAATTTCCTTTTTAGTCTTTAAAGAAACATGAAAAGGAAGATCTGTATTTGGCTCTGAGTGGCATAACCGACTCTTCAGAATGAGATAGGATGGGATAAATTCTTTTACTTCTGCAGCTGATTGTCAGTGAAGATTTATGTTTTAGCAAGAAGTGATCAGAAAAAGAGGTAAAAAAGGAACAAAGAGTAATTTTTTTCTCTGTTTTCTGATACAGAAAAAAAATATTTCAGGTCTTGCTCTGTTTTTAGCTTGTTTTTAAAGACATTCTAATTCTTGTGGGTCTTTGAAACCTATGGCTTTCAGTTAAAAGGTTAAGGAAACTATTACATTGATAGAACCCTAAGTTGAGAAGTTAAACAACTGAAGGAAGGAAATGTCTTCTAATCTCACAAATACTGCCTATTCATGCCTACCTTTAAACAAGTGAGGTATGGAAGTCATATCTTTGTAAAGCCTCCAGTGAGCAGCTTTTGTTTGAAAAAATTCTATATAGACCTCGAATTACTCAACATTCCTGAAATACAGATCACCTTATTTTACATGAATAAAATGAAAGCTAGTAATATAAATACTTGGGATTTTTCTTAGATCTGAATCTCTTTGGTTTCTAGAGTGAAGAGTGATTGTTCTTAAAAATATTTTTTAAACGTTTATCTTTTTTGTTCTATTGATCAGATGACCCTGAAGCTGTGGAATATAAATAAGATAGAGGAGCTCTAAGAAGGACATAATTTAAGCTGCTGAGATGCTTTATGAGATATGCAGTGCTGCTGTAGAATTCAAGGGAGCTGGCATTTGGATACTTACATCTAGAAAGTCTTCGCAATGAGGTACTGTGTGTACAAAATGTGCTAGTGAACTGAGAGCCTATCCAGATTTAGGAAAGTGCAAAAAAAAAATTGACATAGTTTATGGCTCTGAGCATAGAAATATTAAAACAAAGAAAACTCATGTTGAAAGGGATTCTAGTTGAGTACTTGGAAATGATAGGGTAGTGGTTGCCATTGCATTTGTTGGCCTAGCCCCATTTCAGTTCCTGCCCTGTCCCTTCTCAAGCTTCATCCACCCTCCTTTTTTCGCTCTAGGCTCTTGTCATCTCTAATATCTTTCAGTTCTGTTAACAGGATTAGTTTTTGCTGTTCAGGAAGAATGATTGCTGGTTGAGAGCAAGATTATGAAGATAGCTTGGGCTTTTAAAATGAAGGAAAAACTCTGTTCTCCACAATCCAGCTGAAAATATGAAGTTCCAGTTGAACTGACGGAATTATGGCATGGCTTGACAGCCAAACAAGATCTGTACTATTGAAGAGCTTGGTTTTTAATTTTAAGTTTTAGAATATGGTGCTCCCGATGGATATCATTGGGAAATACACTTCTGACCATTTTCATAGTCCCTAATATTTGGCTAGGAATCCTTTACCTGTGTCTGCCTTTTCAGTCTTGGGATAACCAAGAGTAAAAAAAGAACGATTTTCTATATTCAGGTTTCAGAAGTGGAAACCTTTATTTAGAAATATCTGGAGATTATTGTTCCAGCAACTGAGGTCTTGTGTGGTGTAGAGCACAACAGGTTTGATTATGTAAAAGACTTTTGCTGTAGTCTGGGTAGAATTGTGTGGCTGATGGTGCTAACTGAAAGAGGGGTTAACCACCACACTGCTGTGCAGTAAACTGGACAAGAAAAACTCTTGATTTCATTTCTCAAGGAATTACAAGTAGGTGTATCTGGTACTGTGTGTTCTTAAGACCACGTATGAAACAATAAAAGTGAACAAAATATGTCGTTGATATCTGAGAAAGGCAGAAAGTTGGCCTGTTGCTCTCTCCATTGCAGTAAACAGATACAGTTTTTTTCCCCCTAATCTCTCCTTGGATACATCAGTCTCCTTCAATCAAGTGCTGCTTTAGCTCAGCTGTTACAAGTAGCTTTCACTAAGGCATGTTCATCTCATTCCAGCTCCTTTTTCTTGTTTGACATGCAAAAGTAGAGAAGAGACATAGATTCAATTCCCATGACTAGGCCAATACACAGCAGGAACTTAAAATAGCATTCAGCCAATTAAACAACAACAACAAAACCAAACCCTAACAAACACTAAAGCAGAATTTACCAGAATAAGAACTTCCTGTATTACAGTGAAATGCTCTCTTAGACAATCCTGTGTGTTTACCTAAATACCAGAAAAGTACTGTTAAAATTGTCATGAGGAATGCAGGTCCTGCTAGTTCACTGTGAACAGAAATATAATCAGAAATAGTCTACTTAATGAGATTTATCTAATGATCTGGATGCAAAAAAGCAAGCACAAAAACCCCTAAAATTGCTCTTTGCTATATACAACTGCTGTTGCTAACTTAAAACTGAATTGGAGCAACTGATGTGCTAACGGTATCTTTAAAACAGCAGTGGGGTCACCTCTGTCTCCTGCTGTTTTCCTGGCGGGGGGCGGGTGGGGGAACCTGTGAATCTATAGTTGTACGAGTTCAGCTTGTACAAGAGAACAGCAAAGGAACACGCAATCCAAAATCCAGTAGAGACAAACGAGTCATTTTGTTACCTTCATGGGCTGTAGATAATAGCACGAGTGACTCGCACTTAACTGATACCGGGATAGTGTACAACCACTCCAAAGTGTTGCAGCAACAGTAATGTATAGAAAAATACAAAATCAGGTCTACTCTGAGAAGAATCTCTGCACTGTTTTAATATGAGTATCCAATATACTAAATGAATGCACATTGTGTTTGAATATTTAGCTACATTATTAATGAAATTTTAAAGTAGTTTTAGTCATATGTAAGAGCTTCTTCCTGTCCATATAGGGTGGACATTTGTGAGTTATTTCCTCTGTTATCATAATAATTAATAATGAATGAAAGAAAGACAGAAAGACAGAAAGACAGAAAGACAGAAAGACAGAAAGACAGAAAGAAAGAAAGAAAGAAAGACAGAAAGAAAGAAAGAAAGAAAGAGCTATAAAATACTTCTATTTTTCCTTTTTATGCTTTTTATGCAAAAACCTGTATGATTATAAATGCTGTCATCTACATGACCAAAACAAAATCATGGATGTATAACAGAAGACATTAAAACCAGAGAAAAACAAGAGTCGAAAATTGTCTTCCTGACCTCACCCTTATTATTATAATGGTTATGAAGACACTGAGACAGAAATTATGAAGCCACATGGATACAAAAGAAGGAGTGTTACTTTTCTTTTTGAAAAGAAGTTGTTCCTCACAAGCTTTGTGAATTTTCAGGACTTAGGCATGATTTTCCAAACATTTTATAGCATGCAGATACATAATTGTTTAAGAAAGAATGATTATAACCCATTATGATTTTGAGGTTTTAGCACTTTGTACTTGTGGTCAGGTCTAAATACTGACATAAAATACAAGTCTGAGGAAACATGCAACCTTTGATTGTGTCTCTCATTTGAACATTAATCATAGTCAAATTAAGTTGTGACTCATGATTTACTCTAGGCAGAGGACAAGAAACAATACTGAACAAATTCCTGAAGAAAAAAATGAAACAGGAGCTGAAATAAAAAGTGAATAAAGCTTTTATTGCCTTTAATAGTTTCCTATGCTCTTGAATGTGTCTGTTATTTAACATAACCCAAAACTATACATTTATTTCCTACCCACCAATTTCAAGGAGGTAATATTGATACTACTACTACTACTACTACTACTCTTACTACTGTTGATAGTGATAACTATAGTATTAACATTGTTGCTATGATAAACACATATACTTTAAATTTTTTAAGTCAAAACTGCATTTGGGTAATTATGTTTGGCCTTAAATGGTATACATTTGAGCATTTTTGGTGTATCTCGGGATAGAGCTCCTCGATCAAACTGAATGCATTGTCAGCATACAGATCATTCATATAGCTTTCTCCTGTAACATATTAATTATCTCTGCTAAATTATCTCTAAATATTAAATGTTATTAATAACTACAGCTTGTTTTAGGGATAGCGTAATAAAGAAACTGTACAAGAACATTGCAGGAACTTTAATTGTTTTCAAACTCATGCACTCCTGTAAGAGTCTTATTGCTTTCTCTGCTAATCCTTTCTGGAAATCAGAGTATTTTTGGAATCCACCAATAAAACAAATAGAATGTATTAGTAGTTGAAACTCCATTGTTTTCTTTAGATATATTGGGTAACAATGGGTCAGCTTTGGTGTCAGTCAGTTTTATAGACACTTATGGAACAGTAATTGAAGTTCTAATTAACCTTTAGTTCAAAGAATCACAGAATGATCTTGCAGGAAGGGACCACCAGAAAGGTCATCTGGTTCAATGTCCCACTTCCAGCAGAGTCAGCCCAGAGCACATTGCACAGCATTGTACCCAAATGGTTCTTGAATATCTCCAGTGAGGGAGACTCCACAGTGTCTCTGGGTAACCTAGCACCTGGATCCATCCTCTTGCCACCGTCCCTTCAGACGTTTATGGACACCGATGAGGTCGCCTCTCAGTCTTGTCTTTTTGAGGCTGAATAGATCCAGCTTCCTCAGTGTTTTCTCCTAAGAGATGCTCCAGCCCCCTAATCATTTTTGTCACCGTCTGCTGGACCAGCACCAGCCGCTCTGTGTCCCTCTTGTCCTGAGGAGCCCAGAACTGGACACAGCACTCCAGAGGTGCCTCACCAGGGCTGAGCAGAGGGACAGGATCACCTCCTGTGACCTGCTGGCAATGCTCTTCCCAGTGCACCCCAGGACACCATTGGCCTTCTTGGCCACCAGGACACACTGGTGGCTCATGGACAGCTTGCTGTCCACCAGGAACCCCAGGTCCTTCTCCTCAGAGCTGCTTCCCAGCAGGTCAGCCCCAGCCTGAGCTGGTTCCTGGGGTTGTTCCTCCCCAGTGCAGGACCCTGCATTTGCCCTTGTTGAATTTCAGCCAGTTCCTCTCTGCCCATCTCCCCACCTGCCGAGGCCCTTCTGAAGGGCTGCACGGCCCTCTGGGCTATGGCCACTGCTCCCAGCTCTGTGTCATCCATGAACTGGCTGAGGAGGCACCTGCCCCTTCATCCACCTCACTGATGGAGAAGTTACACGATACCAGGCCCACTGTTGAATCTGGGGGTCACCACTTGTGACAGGCTTCCAACTGGACCCTGTGCCACTGATAATAATCCTCTGGGATCTGCCATTCAGACAGTTCTCAGTCCTCATCCAGCCACACTTCTTGGGTTTGCCTATGAGGTTGTTGTGGGAGACAATGTCAAAAGCCTTGCTGAAGTCCAGGTAGAACAATATCCCCATCCATCTATCCAGGCAGTTGTTTCACTGTGGAAAGCAATCAGATTGGCCATGTATGATGTCCCTTTGCTGAATCCATGCTGACTCCATCCTGATCTCCCTCTTGTCATCCATGTGGATAGAGATGGCCTCCAGAATGAGGTGCTCCATCACCTTTCCAGGGATTGAGGTGAGATGGACTGAGTCCCCTGAGTCCTCCTTCCTGCTCTTCGTGAAGACTGAGGTGACATCTGCTTTTTTCCAGTCCTCAGGCACCTCTCCTGATTCTCCATGACCTTTCAAAGTGGCCCAGCTCTGGTGTTCACCAGCTCTTTCAGCATTTCTGGGTGCATCTCATCAGGAGCCATGGATTTGTTGATGTTAGATTTGCCTAGGTATTCTCCCACCCAATCCAAACCAAGGGAAATTGTTCCTTCCAACATTCCTTTATCCTGATCACCTCAGAGATTCCTGAGGGCTAGTCTTGTCAGTGAAGTCCAATGCAAAAAAGGTGTTCAGTAAGTCTGCCTTCTCTCTGTCCTCTGTTACCATGGTTCTCCCTCCATTCAGTTACAGGCCCAAGCTATTCTTAGCTTCACTATTTTTAGTGATGCATTAGTAGTTATTAGTAATTAAATAGTGTGTTGTTTTCAGGATTTCCATTTGGAATGCTCCATACTGCCTGTTTCTCTTTTTGTAGCATTTAGAAAATGTATAAAATTATATTACTAAACTGACATCTTAACATCCACTACATTACTATACTTCTCTTTATTTTGTCCTATTGAATCACTGTCTTTTAGTGATCTCGTTAGTGTACTTATTTCAGTGAAAAAATATAGTGCTGTTTCTATGAAAAGTTTAGATATCCTGATAATGCAGTAATAATGATCTTGAATAAGATTTGTTATTTTTTATCTTTTTACTTGAATAGAAAGGATAATCCTGTTACATGAGAGACTGGAGAATAACCTATCTGGTTATGTTATGTTATGTTGCCTATTAGAGCTGAGGTCTTAAGATCTTGGACTGGTTTGACAGAGGCCCTGAGAATTACACTGTGATCTTAATACTTCACATCTACTGCAGATTTAGTACTGGTACAAGCATGTGTACATGTCATACAATCAACTTCACAGTGCATGTAATATTTGTCCTTCTTGGAGTGCAATGTATTATGGGATGGGTTTGTATTTGACAGCCTGGATATACTGTGCACATACAGCACTGTAAGGAAGACACTAGACTAAGGTTCCTCAGTAAAGTCTGGCAGTACATTCTTAAAAAGCTGGACAGTGGTGTGTGCTGGTTTGAAAGCAAACCAGTGGGGAATACCGAGTCAGAACTATGATAGGAAAATTAAAATAAAATGCAGTAGTGCAAAAACAGTGACAGAGTCTTTTTTTCAGTCAAAAAACAACAGTTTTCGTACTACTGTCAGTCAGGGTGTTGGTAGCAGTTCCATTAAATGGTGGCTGCAGTCCTCCTGGATGACAGATGTGGTTCAGTTGAAGCAGTGGTCCTGTAGAAGAGTGAAGTTTTCCTCTGATGGTCCAGGGATGGTGTGGAAGGGTTTGGTCTTCTTCTGGGAATCCAGTGGAAAAAGGCTGCCTGTGGTGTTCCAATCTCAGTTTATATCCAGTAGGAATGCTTGTTTCCTCCCCCTAGGTGGAGCATCTCCCAATAGGATGATGTAATTTTATCAGTCATGCAATGAGACTCAATGACCCCTTAACAGAAGATATCTTCCTGGAGGGAGGATGGGGTGTGGAAGAGATGAGGAACACTGCCCCACCTGGTTTTAAAAGATGGTAATAGAATATATACTTTTGGTTACATCTTGCAGTGCAACCTAAGACATGGTGAGATCACCTAAGCCCCAAGCATAGTGGAAGAACTACAGTATATATTAAAAAAAAAAAAAATAGAGTATATTACGAAATGTAAAGCAACAAAAGGTATAAAAATATATTTACATAGTTTGCATTGCCGTGCTTAACAGTACAATACATGATTCAGATCAATGTTCTTTCACAGGCTTTTTTTTTTTTTTCTGATAACAGTTACAATTTTTCTTGCAAAGAAGTGAAAGTGTCAATGACACAACTTAATGGTTTCTTTCAATACTATTAATTCTTATAGGAGACCTACTTTGGAATACAATCTGAATATCTAAGGTTACTCAAGATGAAATAGAACTTCATTCCTCTTCCTACTCCCAAGAAATCCCCCAAACTAATGACCAAAAAAAACCGAAAGGAAAATTTGTAATTGACTTCATTTGACCACTCTCCTGTTCCTTTTTCATCAGGTTGACTATCTCACCCTGGCAGTTGCTGGCTCCTTTCTGCAAATCTTTAAATTTATATATGAAGTGCCAAAAAGTTTTAATTTTACTCTTACTGAGGCAACATTACCAAATATGCTAAGGCAAGTCCTATAATAACCCTATTTATATTAGATGCAGTTTTCTTGTGGGGACTTTGCAGTAGCCTTCATCATAGGCTCCCAGCCAGTGTGAATTAGCTTAAAATCCATTAGGTTACACTCTTCTGCCATCTGGATGTGAATGAAAATTTAATTCTCAGAACTGGATCAGCACCACAGTCATCTGTTAGCCAGACCATTGCCATTGCAATATGATGGATAAAAAACTGGCCAACATGGTAGTAGTGAAGGAGACAGTTTCACTGTCTTCCTGGTAAATTGTACTTGCTGGGCATTTTGTTTAAAGCAGATGCTATTTCTATTTTCCCCTTCTTCTAAAAGACACCATCCACTTTCCTGTTGTGCTGACCACAAGGTGCTTAGCTTTTCATGTGCTCTGCCCAGGCCTCTGTGAAATCCACAAAAAGACTCCTGGGAGGGAAGCTGGCACAGTATCCCATGGGACTGCTGCTCAAGAGGTCAAGAAGCAGTAGGCAGCAATGAAGCTATTGCCAGCATATACTACTGAGTATTGCATGAGTGAGTGCTCCTGCATGGCATCATGGTTTCACCCCAGCTGACAACCAAGTCCCTCACAGTCACTCACTCAGTCCAGCAGTATCCAGGAGAGAATGAGAAGGGTAAAAAGTAGAAGATTTGTAGATTGAGATAAAGACAGTTTAATATGTAAAGCAAAAGCTGCACACACAAGCCAAGCAACACAAGGAATTAATTCACTGCTTCCCATGGGCAGACAGGTGCTCAGCCATCTCCAGGAGAGCAGGGCTGCCTTATAAGTAATGGTGACTTGGGAAGACAAATGCTATCCCTCTGAACATGCTCCCTCCCTCTTTCTTCCCCCCACCTTATATCCTGAGCATGATGCCATGGGGTCTGGAACATCCCTTTGGTCAGTTTGGGTCATCTCTCCTGGCTGTGTCTCCTCCCAGCCTCCCATGCGCTCCCAACTTACTCCCCAGTGTGGCAGTTCAGAAAGCAGAAAAGGCCTTGGCTGTGTGTAAACCCTGCTCAGCAATAACAAAAACATCTCTGTTTTACCAACTCCGTGTTTATTGCAAATCCAAAACACAGCCGTTGTGAAGATAATTAACTCTACCCCAGCCAAAACCAGCACACATGGGAAGGTCTTGTCTCCTCTATATTAGGATAGTAGTATATAGTGCCATTTAGTGAAATTAAATGTATGAGAAATGCTGTGTACATTTGGGCTTTGCATAGACAGCATGTGCTCTCAGAAGTCTCAAATAAATGGTATGTGCAGTCTATACAATTACCTCAGATAAAAGGATTTTGTGATGCAAGTAACTGGTCTAGACAAGAAAGGACAAAATTTCCATACTTCCCACAATACTGCACTCATTAGTAGCCAACTTCTACTTCAAACCAAAGACATCAGAAAGGACCAAAAATTCTGGGACTATATAGTTGCAGAGAGATGTGATGGCTCATCCAACTAAACAGAAGTTGTACATCCAGTTGTACCCACAGATGTACACCGGATAAAAAAGTATTTTAATTTTTCCAAAGAAAAGAATGGGCAATAGCTAACAAGATTGATTGGCAAGGTCACACAGTGATTGACATAAAAAGGTGACAGTGTGCAGACACTGAAAGACTTTATGGATGCTCTAAAGAACAGAGAAAATGGAGATTAAAGCAGTCCACCATTTTAGGAGAGAACTGGAAGAAGACGGAATAGAGGAAACTGCCAGCTTACCTAAGAATTTGTTAATACTACTGAAAAGCAGAACGTGGAGGGCCAACCCTGAGTAAGAAGGATGGCCTACTAAGCAACATAACCACACCGATAAATTGGAAGAAGGGCCTGATTGAAGGAGAAGAAAAACAGGGATGTTTTTCTGCACTGATGATCAAAACAGAAATGAGCAAAAGGTGGTGATAACAAATAATTAGGTTTAGAAACAGCAACTTTCTAGTGTGTAAAACAACACATATTTTTCAGGAAAGGAAAGGAAATATCAGAGAAAAGAATGGTCAAGGAAAGGCTTGAACACGCCAGAATGAAGGAAATAAAAAAATGGTGTGACCTTTCTCATATGGTCTAATGACCCCGAGTCACCACAGGCACACAGACACATAAACCCACTTACTTCTGAAGGATTTTAAAAGTAAAAAGACACTATTGAGGTTCCATTGCTCATATTGAAAGCAGATGAGCAAAAGAGTTATCAAGGGAAGGGTCTAAATAAAATTTTGCAATAAATATAATAACAAAAATCTTGTAATAAATAGAAACACACAGCTGACTCTTTTTAGCCATACAAAGCAAAAGAGTATGAAAGAAAGTGGTGGGCCACCTGGAGGTCAGTAGAGCTGCAGCTCATACTTTATATTGTCTAGACATGGGTGTAAGATTAGAGAAAAGTATCCTCTGGTTTCTTTAAGAGATATTGCTAGGAGGCAAACGCAGTATGTCTACTGGGACTTAAGGCAGTGGCAGATAACTGCTATTCCAATCCAAGAAACAGCAAGCTATATAAGAAAAAAAATAAGCAAATTAATAACATGTATGCAAACTAATCTGAGGTAATTCTGTAAACCATAATTTCTATGACAATTCATTATCAATGTAACCAGCAGTACTTAAATTAAAATAATTGTTTTAAAAATCACAATAATGAAGAGTAATGTTTTACCTTCTAAGTTTTTAAGTATTTTTTACTACCCTGAATGTGTAGATCCAGATTTTTCATTTTCCAACTGAGATGGAAGAAAAGTTACCCAAACTTTTGTGTGAAGTTAACAGTGAAACACAATATTTTATTACTTTGGTTACTAGAAAATAACAGATTCAAGTAACAGCACTTCCATAAGCAGCACTCTGCTGTATATAGTCTTAGGTAAGTATATAATCTGTAAAGAGGAAATGTTCACCCAAATAAGCTTTAAAACAGTATTCATACAGAGGTATTATTCACCAGGGAAAGAAATCCATTAATATGGTGCAAAGAAAAAGCAAATCATATTGAGTTCTCTCAATAAGCGGACCAGATAAGATGCCCATTATTGATTTAGCCTGGGATACTGGAATACTAAATCTTCTTCTGTATCCAGGCACAGTTTATCTTTTGGAATTCCCACGGTGATGTATTTTTACGTTTAAAAAGTACAGATCCTATTTAAGAGCAAAGACCTATATTCACATCGCCAGGATTTCTTGAGCTGCTGGGAGAAATTACTATTTTTTGCTGAAATTTTATTGCATAAATATTGTCTTTTAGATTTTAGTATTTGTTTCCATTGGTGTCCTCCAGGCATTGAAGCATTGTTATTTTATGCCTCTACAGTGTGATTTGGTGATACAGGCCTTCTAATTCCTCTATTTCAGAGATTGTTTCCTATGTGTATTTACTACCTTTGAAATATTTTCAAATAGAAAGGTCAGCTTCTCACTACACAACAGCGGTATAGAGAAAAAGGACAATGACTGAAAATGTTGTCTTCCTAAAGTCAGTCAGGGGAGTGCAAGTGTGACCTTGGACCCACAAACATTTCATCCATAATATAAATCAATATGATAGCTATTTCCCCTATGCTGCTTGTCACAAGAATAATAGAATAGTTTTTTGTAAAGCATGAGGTCAGAACCACCCTCTAATAAATACTGAGCAATTGGCTAAATACTTGTAGCAGACTGAATGACCCTCATGTATGAGACTACATTTCCTCTGCTTATTGTCATACCAAGAGGTTTCAGAATGAAGTGGGTCTCCATGACTTGGCAGATTTATGTATTATTATCACCAAAAAAAAAAAAAATGTTTGAAATGGTGCCTGAGCAACCTGAAGCATTAGCACGAAGCTTCCCAAATCTGCTTTTTTAAAAATCAAGGTATTTGGCAGGAATGTTGCAATGAACCTGCAAAAAATGAATAATCCCATTAGCACAAAACATGATAGAGTCTTCAAATATGCCAGATGAGTATACCCTATGTACAGCAGACAAAACCAAAATTATGCACATAGATAAAAAGAATTCATAGACCCCAAGTTATTTCTTGTGCTCCTGGAAATTATACAAATATTATCATCTAATCCATAAAACTACAATATTATAAGAAGCTACCATCTTCTGCTGCTTGCTCTGCTCCTCATGTAAGAGCTTCTGTGGAAGTCTTAGCCATCCACAGGGGGCCAGGGATGCAAAGACTGTATTTGAAGCTGCTGCTGGATTATTCAGAGGTCATTTGTCAAAGTACTGACATCTAAATTAACTTGGTTGGATTCTCAGAAATGATACCTTAGAAAAGATAAAAGACTGACACAAAGGGTTTTTCTAGATCATGAAATACTGCCAGACAGCTCATGCAGAATATCAGAGCAATTCAAGAACTGGGTAATTTTGAGCATACTTTAAAACAGATTATGTGGTCAGGAGTCACATGGTCAGGATGCAGGACTGGTCAGGGGAGACAGATGTCAAGCTGGCACTCACTAGGAATACAAAGACTTAAATGAGAATAATGAAAAAGTAGAGTTAGCTTGCAACATGAGACTGTATATTCTTCTATCTGTAGCTATACCTCATTCCCTGAAGAAAGTGGAGGAAAATCAACATATGATCTAACGTAATTGCTGTCTTGGGTATGTATTTCCTTTATATCATTCACAGTCTCAATATATCATATTGTAGTAAGTTCAGACAACTGAAGCAATGCAAAATATTAGTATCAATTTGTTAGTATCTGTAACTAGTCCTCATTTATCGTATTTCTACCACTGTTTGGGTCATAAAAACAAATTAGCTCTTTTTTTAATCTGCAGTTTTCAAAAGATATCTAGTGTTACCTATGCTAAGTGTCCAAAAACCGCTGGTCAGAGGAAGAATAAAATTGTGATTTCTAATAGCTATTTATATTTGATTTTCAGTTTTTGAGTTCTTCTATTGCATGGTATAAAAATATGGCCCAAATAGGGATAGAAGTGCTAAAAAGCATAATAAGAAACAATCCTAGAAATTCAGAAGCAATCAAAGGACTCCAGAAGGAGTTTTAAGGAAAGTAACAGGGAACTTCCAATAGAACTGTGAGACATGGTAATAATTAAATTCCATTTTCTGGTAAAAAAAGAAAGAATGTAATTATTCTTGGCAAATCAGTCTAACACTCTATTATAATGTTATTTACTTTTGAATTGAAAATAAAGTGTAGCAAGAAATCTCTGCTTTTAGCAAATTCAAAACTGAATATGATTTGACAACTGCCTGTCCACCTCACAAATGAGTAAGCACGAAACGCTATCCTCTAAACCCTCACCGTCTGACTTCAGACATAATTAAATTATTTTACATGCTTAAATCAATTTTTACCTCATACACATTAATAGGATACAACTGCTAAGAAAATTAACCAAAACAATCACATTTATCGAAATTCATTATTAAAACCCCCCTTAATTTCTGCAGGAATTATCTTTTGGTTTTGAATGATTCCAGGTAATTTTAAATGCAGTTTCCATTACAATGCTTCAATTTTTTTTCTTTTTGAAAATACAGATATTTAGGTAGTATTCATTCTTAAATATTTTCTGTCTCTAAAGGAAGCAATTCTGTTGAGTAAAAACTGTGTCTAAAAATTTAACAGATATGGAGTCTCACTTTTTTACTCTAAAATCAACCACTGTAGGGAAGGAAAGAAAAGTTCAAATGCACAACTTTGCATTGCTGCCAAAAAATACACGAGCTCTATCTCAGTGAATTTAGTCAGTTGAATCCCACTGTGATGATGGAGTTCAGGCTGCAAGAAGAGTTCATGTTGGGCTGAGTCTGCAGTACCACCCTAGAATGCAATGTGCAGTATCTGTTTTGTATTCCCTTGGGGTGGGAATTAATAGAAAACAGTGCTTTTGGGAACAGTGTTAGCAACTGAAATACTGCAGCACAAAGTGCCCTCACAGTAACTCTTAGCTACTGCCACGGTGCACACAGATAATAAAAATAGAATCTTGTTTGTTCATCTGAAGTAGTTTCTGAGTTCAAGTGACTGTAAATAACTGTAAGTTAAACCTGATGGTCAGAAAACAAACAGAAACAAAGAGACATTTACCTCAGAATTTCAAGCTAAAGAACTCAGCAAGGTAATTGAGGCAAGAGGAATATCATAACAATATGTCAAAACCTCCTTACCTTAGAGTGGGAGCAAGTATGTTTTCTTCTTTAAAAGTTAGTGTTTGTAAAAGAATATATAGCATTAATTTAAGAACAATGATAAAACTAGAAGTGTTTTAATTGCCCCAGATGATTTTTGACTAAACTACTAGTTTATACTTTGTTTCAATTTGTTTATTTTTTCTCAGACTTTTATTTTTTTAAACACAGTATGAACTGTTAAATAAAGATGTGAAAATCAAATGGCTTGGCTCTGTTCTCAGCAAAAACATTGCTGGGTTCTGATTTATGCCCTATTTAATATGTGTAGCTTATCAATGCTACTGCTGTGCACTCTGCTGTGACTAAGCCTGTGACTACACCTTAACCTCTCTGTCCTGTAAAACGTGGTAAGCTGTACTTCCATGAATTTTGCAGCTTGCCTGAGACATTCACTTTAAAATTTGTATTCAAAATTATGTTATTATTTCTGAATTACTGCGATTTGAAACGCAGCAATTTAAAATCGAATCTGAATTTCTTAATTAGTTGCTGTATTTATACTTTGTCACCATCAGAAAATCAGTTTATAGGTGCGTTGTGCAGCAGCATCCAATACTAAAACATGCATACAAACTGTTGCAAACCTGATTTCGAGTATGAAACATGGGCAATTTTGAGTCACTTACACATGTTCATGGCTCTTGTGTCGTATGCATGTGTATGACTGCAATGAGAAGATGTGTAGGTGTATGTTCTCAGCTGCAATCCCTAGAGTGAGGGAGTGTTCATCTGTGTCTCCTGCATACTCTAAAAAGTTTGGGTGGTCATGGACGTTGTTGCGCCTGTCAGCAAACACTCCTTGGGTTGACAAGGGAATCATGTCTTACTTACTGAGCTTGGGTGGCCACATAGTCTTCACACCCTTTCTCAGGGTGATGAAACTCAGATCATCATTTTCCATGCAACCCTTCCATAACCAGGTGACTCTCCCAGTTAGTCTATGGTACAGGCTGCACACCATATTGCAAGGTCAAAGCTTAACTACCGTCTGGTTTCAATTTCACTAAGAAACAAATTAACAACAAAACAATCAACTCGCAGTGCTCAGCGAAACCTACGTCTTCAGTTTTCTACAACACAAGCCCAATATGCCTGTGCCAGGACAGCCACCCTGGAATCTGCTTAATGACCTTCAGCTGTCTGCCCCTCCCTCTCGGCCTCCCTTTGCTGGCAGGTGCTATGGGGTGGGGAGGACTTCATCCAGGACACTGCTAATCACCTCCTCCCTCTGTGCTTTGTTCGGCTGACATGCCCTGCTTTATATTAGTGGCTTGTATTTTTCATTGCTTTGAGGCATGTCTATGACCTCATTGAAAAGACAATGAAAAACTGAAGCCTTCTCTATGGCAAAGGTAAGTAAGTGGAAGAGGGCTATGTTACAGACTCCTCTGGCTTCATCATGCAGCCCTTCTGGGGAACGTAACCTGTTGGTTGATGTTTACCCAGCCTACAAACAAGGCATAGTGTGCAGTAGAAAAGTATGCTGTAAACTAAAGCAATAAAATTGATATATTTTAGAGGCTACTTGGTTCTACCTCTTGTCTTTTCATGTGCAAATCAGACCTCTGCTATCTTACTCTCTGCTTATGAGAATAAGATGGTGCTTTCTTTTCACTGAGTGAAAAGTGCATTGTGCTAGTGGTATGACTCCAGGCCTGTACATCAATGAATCTAGGCTTCTGTGCTGACCTTTCCCAGCTCTGCTTTTTCAAAATGAGTTAATTCAATATGAGTATGTTATAATAGCAGAAACTAGGTCAGAAGTAGTATCTTTTATTACAAGCAGTTGGAAACAAAAAATATAAATTTGGTCAAATAATTTTTTTTTTTTACAACCAGATGGTTTGTCTCTTCTCTTTGTTATGGTTGGTGATCCAATACCAGATACTACTTCTCCTTACAGATCTTTCCACTTTAATATCCCCATTCTTTCCACTTTTATATCCCCATTCCTCCTACAGGCCTCAATGCATACACAAGCAAAAACCACCAAACCAACCCTAACTCAAACCTACATCACAAAAGCTCCAGAAGCTTTTACTGAAGCAAGTATGTTTTGAATTCATTGTCTAAACAAGACCGAATATATTTCTGGGGTTGTAATATGTTCTTTAGAAACAAACAAATTACTAAACCATTGAGGACATTGCCAAAACCTGCTAGAAATAAGTTCAGCAATTTTGACTTGTTTTGTTCACTGTAGCTGACAAACATCTTTCAGAAAGTACCTACTTGATAATACAATTTCCTAGCAAACTACTGGTGACAAACATGAACAATCAACATAAAAATCCAAGCAGAAATGCAAATTCTTTAGTATAACATTTTAACACTTTTAATTAAAATCAGGGCATTAAGGACATTTTTTATTTAAAGGAAAATGAAAATGCTCTGTTATGTATTAACATGTCCTTACTTCTAATAATGAAGTATTGGGGATTGCCACAATGGATGGAGTAACCTTTTATTTCACATTAAGATAGAGAAAAGAAATATACAAAATATACAATCAGAAAAAAAAAAGAAATTATGTGATTAAGTGTAAATGTAACATGTTTGTAACATGAACATGTTTCAAAGAAAGATGTGGAATTTCTCAAGTGCAAAAAAAAATACAAACAAAAATTATTTTTTGCTTCTGTCATCAAAGCAACCTGGGGACCATGTCCATTTGTGTAACATTCACAAGAACTGTAAGTGAGCAAAAGCCATAGCAAATAGGTTTCAATTGTGCAATGTATTTCTAATTGATGCTGTTTATGAATATTTTATACATATGTTTATAAATATATTTAGTTTATAAAAATGAAATCCAAAGGGAAAATAGTTTTGGAAGTATTTAGCCTAACAGTCTCATAGATTTGATAACTGCAAATGCAGGGGTTCCAAAATATGAAGATTTGGGAGAAATATAATGTACAAAATAGTCTGATACAAGTCAGTGTCTCCCAATTCACCAAAACTTGCCAAATCCACATTTTAAATTTTATCAAATATTCTAAGAATTATCATGAATACTGCTTGGGGTAATTACTAGAAACTTTATTATAGAGAATAAGCTTATGAAATAGCAGGAAAACAAATGTGATGCTTGTTAAATTATATAAAAAAAATAATGTCCTTAATATAAATATCTTGCTATGGGGAAGTGTTACTTTTGTGTTTATTGTGGTGACATATTGTGTCTACACAAATAGTAAATACGCAAATTTCTCTTTTAAGGTTCTAAATGTAGGGAATTATGGTCTTTTGTTTTGTGTTCTGTCAAGCTTTGAGCCTAGCCCCTGTAATAACTGAATCTTCTCAGCTCAACTTTGAATGACCTTGTACTTGGAAAATGTTTTTAAATCCTGTTTAGTCATTGTAGTTGTTCAGCAGTTAATCTAAGCACATTGTTTTTTAAGTAAGGTTAGCTTCTTGTTGCCGAAGTCCAATAGGGAACAAATGGTCAAGGAGACAATGATAAAAATATTAGGAAACAAATGAAAAGCAAAAAGGACGGTTATTAAAAGGCAGGGATGTGGAAAAAGTGAAGGTTACATAGAGTCATACTGACTGAATACTTTATGGTAGAAGAGAACTAGATCCTAAAAGCAAAGAAAAATTTTAAAATGTAAACATGTTAGAATTGACATGATGGTCATTATGGTTATATGAACATTTAATAATGCACAAAGATAAATGACAGGAGGTGCAAGATCACAAATATGAGATGACACAATACACCATGAGTGATGAACTATAAAAATTATAAAGGATGTTCTAAGGAGAGATGTGGTATTGACCCAATAGTTGTTGAATCTCCTTAAATCTCCATGTAACTGGGCAGAGAAGACTCAAATGCAGCCTCCCACCTTTACGTTTACATTCATAATTGTGCAGACAATACTTGCAGTAATAGTAAAAATTTTAATTGAAAAATTATGTAAAAAAATTTAGCATTGAGTACTGTAGCCAGTCTCTTCTTCTGAGAAGGGCTCCTAGACATCAATGTGATGAAAAAATCAACTTGCCAGACACAGCTATCATCGAGATGGCAGGAATCTTTCTGCTAGGGCCACAGGTGGAAGGATTGGACATTTTAATATTTGTCCTAATTCACATGGTGTGAAACCTTCTTGCTTCTTTGCACACACACACACAAACGGTTTTATTTCTTGTCCCAATGGTACATTCAGGGCAACTTTTCCAGAAACCATGCAAAAGTTACAATGGAGAGGAAAAGAAAACATACTTTCCTATAAAAATAGGTATAATATTTCTGTAGTAAGATACTGACATTGGTGAAATGGAATTTCCAGGCTAAAATATATTCCATCCATTTTTCAACTTCTTTCTCCATTTGGGGGAAAATCTATGTTTTTTATGAGTATTTTGCTTCCCATGTAGGCTACACAATGATTTGCTTTGGCAGTGCCATTTAACGCTTTATTACAAAACCAGGTACTCTGCATATCTGGATCTTAAACAGAGTATATTTACATAGTGGCACCAGCCAAAATATTTCACACATTTGTAAAAGTTGGATCTTTGAAGATATCCTTTGCTTTCAGTGGTAGGCTCCCAATCCCAGCTCTGGAAGGGGTAAATCTGAAAAACTTCCAGTCTGAAAAACAAGCGTGCTCATCCTAAAACGCTATCAGACGCTAATCTAAACCCAGGTCTCTGTCTTGTTTTGAAATTGTTACTATTTAATTCAGAGGAAAAAGAAACAAAGAGGAAAGAGTATGAGACATCTGACTCAGGTACGCTGGAGCCTCAGCACCTCGCAGAACACCCAGAAACATCTCATTACCCCAACAATGTGTAGAAATCTTCTGAAGCAGGGTGTCGGTGGATGGATCCAGGCTCTGCCCGGTGGTGCCAACCAGCAGGACAAGAGGCAACGGGCACAAACTGATGCACAGGAAGTTCCACCTGATCGTGAGGAAGACCTTCTTTTCTGTGCAGTGACCGAGCACTGGAACAGACTGCCCAGAGAGGTTATGAAGCCTCGCTCACCGGGGATATTGAGGAACGATCCAGTGCCACGTGCTCCGGGATGACCCTGCTTGAGGCAGGGAGGTTGGACCGATGGTCCACTGTGGTCCCTTCCACCCTGACCCATTCTGTGAGTCTGACCTGTACGGTCCACACGTAAACATCTAGGATCTAAAGAGCGGCGCGATACATGGACTCCTACGGATGAGGAAGGGTAGGGATCGGCTGGATTCCTAGGCATTTCCAACATCCTTCGCTCAGCACCTTGGCTGGACCGCAGGTGCTCCTAGCCCTTGCAGAAGAAGGCGGCAGGCGGCCCGGGGCCTGGGCAGGCGGAGGCAGCGCTGCGGTGCCGGGGTGCCGGTGCCGGCCAGCGCGTCACCTCCCGGTGCCCCCCGCCACGGCCCGGCATCCGCACGGCGCATGCGCGGCTCCGCGCCTCGGGCGGGCGAATTCAAACGTGCCCCTCGCCCCTTCTCCTCGCTGGGGTAGCGGTTGCGCTGTGACGTCATTGCACCACGTCCTCTTTCTTCCCGGCGGTTTCCGGTTCTCGCCCGCGCCGCGAGTGCGGCGGAAAGTTTTCATTTGTGCGGTTCACGGCGTGGATTCTCCCCCCTTTCCCCCAGGCGCGGGCGGGCGGGGGCTGCCTGAGCCCGCTCCGCCAGGCGCGGATCCTCCTCTCCACTCGCCGTCCCTGCGGGAGGAGCGGCGAGAGGCATTCGGCGATGGCGTCGGGGGGCTCGGAGGCGGCGACGCAGCGGGTGGCAGAGCTGGAGGAAGAGCTGCGGGGTCTGGCGGAGCAGCTGAGCCGCTGCCAGGTACCTGAGCGCGGGGCGAGGTCCGGCCCTGGACCAGGAGGGCGCGTCCCGTTTGGAATTGCGGGTTCGCGTCCCGCTCCCGGCGGGCAAGGAGGAGGAGCAGAGCCGCGGGCGCCCGGCGCCCCCGAGTCATGAATTAAATCGGTCTTGGGCCCTTGCCCTGGGTGAAGCCACCTGTCCTGAAGCTGTTATGTTCATCCTTCCAGAAGTCACGGTTCCCTTGAATTGAAAATCCTGAGGTACTGCCTTGTGCAACTTCGAGTAAAAATGAACAGAGGCATTTTAGAGAATTTTAAGCCTTGCAGAACCCTTTGAAGGTGATTTCGTCTCTCCCCCAAGCTTGCATCAGGATTACATATATCCATGCTATTTCTGGGAAGGGAGAGCTTAATGAGAAATTACGGGTGTACACTCAAAAGTTCCTCCTCTGTGTCTTGCCCTGTGGTCTCCCTTTACAGGTACACTTACCTCATTTTTCCTATTGGTCGTTCATCGCTCATGGTTAGGTGGATTTATTAAAAATATAAAACCGTTGGTAATGTGAGGTCTTGTTCTAGAAATCAGCGAAATTTCCCTGCCAAACACATGGACTACACCAAAAGTATATGGCAGAGAGGAAGGTGGCACCTAATGCTGCAGGTAACCAAAACAGTATTTTCACATGGGATGTGGTCTGTTTAAAGCCATGTGAAGGCCTAGGCTGATGAAACCATCAGAAGAAAGCGTCCATCTGAAAGTTAATAGAGGTTCTCTGCTTCAGGCAGCATTGATACTCATGACAATTTGCGTTGGATACCTGCTGTAGGTAGAATCAAGACTTCTTGAGAAAACATTGTGTAGGAGATCTGTGGCAGGAGCTGTCAATGAAAATCCTGTTTGGAAATGCTGAACAATGCTGAATGCTTTGGGGATATCTTCAGTGTCTTGTGAGAGAAGTTAAGGAAACTCTCTATAAAGGTAGAGTTTACTGTTCGTAGTATGCAGAAGTGCACCGTCTGAAAAAATTTGGTGGAGGCAGAAGGAAGCCCTGTGCTCTGCTCGTTTGTTAGTTGTGCATAAATTAGGTATTATTAAAACCTTGTAGCATGTAATATATTTCAAGAGCATTGTATGTATTAGAAATTTTGAAGAAACAGTACAAATCTGAATTTCTAATCACTTTAATAACTTGATGTGTACAAATTGTAGTTACATATCTCATTTCCGCTTTAGATTAATTTCAGTTATGTGTGCATTTCTACTTGTTCCTTGATGAACACGTTCCTCGTGTGTTGAAGTCAGCAAACAGAAAATATTTTGAAATGTATTTCTTTTAAGTTTCTTGCATATTATCTTGCCATTCTTAGATCTTTGTCTTTTATCAGATCAGATAGCTTTTTGTGAGGAAAGCAAGCAAAAAAAGAACAGGAAGATAGTTACTGTGGTCGAAAACAGAATCCAATCAGTGTCCTGCAGTAATCTCTTTAGCTCTAGGTGGAATCCAGTATGTACTGTCCTAATGACAGGGGATGCATGTGTTCAGGATTTATTTCAGATTAATAAAATAAAAAAGTAAGTGAAGAAGCATTTTCTAAGTAGAGATTCTCTGAAAGTACTGCAGTGTAGACGTCTACATGCTTTACCATTTTACTAATCCATCGATGCGTTTACCAGATTTAAGCATGTATATGTTGCATACAGAAGGGGGAAGCCAGATTCTAATAAGTAAAAGAAGTAATAGCCTTCTCAATTAGGCAGTTTTCAGTATAGCATTTATCTAAGGTGATTAACTTCGTAAAGAAAGTTTTGTGAAGATATTCTGAATTTGAATGGCAACTAAAATGGCCTGATTTATTGAGTGGACTTCAGTAAGATTCTTCAAGTGGTTTGAAAGTCAACTGATGAAATTATTTGTAGATGGTTAATCCATTTTAAGGTCATATTTTGTATGAAAACTTCGTGCAAAGACAAATCATTTGAAAGCATAAATACGTATGGGTAATGTTAATGTGTTTTTCTAGCATCTTCGCAGTTGAAATACAAAGTCATTGCTGACCAATTAATTTCTTTAGCATAATTTTATTTCATCTGCTCTGATTTACTTAATTTTCTTTAGATCTAAGAACTTCTTTTGTTTCTGTGCTGCTCCAGACAGAATATTTGCAGGTCTTGTTAATCAGAATTGTGAAACCATTTAGGTTGGAAGGGGATTCTTGAGAGCATCTATTGCACTCCACCCTAGAAGAGATTGCCCAGGATAGCGCCTAGTTAAGTTTTTGAGTATTTCCATTCCTGGAGACTGCAACCCCTGAGAAACACTTGTGAAGGTGTATCGCGGTAAAAGTATTTCGGTTTCTATTAAGATTTTCTTTGTCTTCCGTTCTATGCTTTTTGGTAAGGTTGCCTCTTTTGTAGACTGCTTTAGCTGGCATTTTGGATAGAAAAGTTATGTAAATGTCTTTATAAAAGATGTTAGTGGGAGGGTGTTAACTTTTCATCCAGCAACTGGATAAAACTGTCTAGGTCCTCTTCCCTCTTCCCTCTTCCCTCTTTCCCTCTTTCCCTCTTTCCCTCTTCCCTCTTTCCCTCTTCCCTCTTCCCTCTTCCCTCTTCCCTCTCCTTTTCATTCACAGGCTTATAAACTGCATTTCTGAAAAAAACCTTCCCAGCTGAAATCTAGTTTAATATTTTAAGGGTGTATCAGAACTAAAGGATTAGTTTGAAGTATCTGTTGAGCTGTTAGCCTTTTGGATGTTTTTTTCCCCCAAAGAAAAAAAGACATTTTATTGAGGTCAAGGTTTTAATTGATTCTAAACAGAACAGTTTTAGAATACAGATGAATGCTTCCAAAAGTGATTTAGCATCTGAATAAATTATGCCATGTTTCTCTTCTACACACCTTCTTGGACTATTATATTCACTGTCATATAAACTGCACTTCTGAAATTAAGTCTTTTCTGGGAACTGGTGCCTGTTGATAAGGGGTCTGTTGGCTAAATACCTGGGCACCTTCTTTGGCTAGTGAAGCTCCTGAGTCTTAGTGGAAGTATTTTGCATGCTAGCTCTGCTCTAACCTCAGGTATTCCAGGCGTCTGCTTCTGGATGTTGTTTCTTTTCTGTGAAAGTATTCTGGAGAACCTGACTCTTTTAGTCATCCAGGATGGTGGCCTTTATGTTCAAAACTAGATTCTTATTCAAATTTATTCTGTTCTTTTATGGTAACAATTCCCACAGAGTAAAGGTGCCTACAAGAGTCATATATGATATTTTTAATACTTCATTATTTTTGTGTGTGTTCCTTTTTTTAAATTATTTTCTAAAGCAGAGGTTCTGCTACTGAGTCTTGACTTCTGCAGCTTAGGTTGGTAGTATTTTGATATTTCCTTTAATACTACTCAAAGCATTGTAGGAGTACCAATCAAAATAAACAAGGTAGGGCTTCTTAAAATCCCAATTTTGTTACAGTCACTCTGTGAAAACTGGTGTTGACATATAATACTGTGGTGGAATTTGCAAAAATGAGAAAGCCAAATTAAAAAAACCGTCAAAAGCTCCCAGATTATCTACTGAGAAGCCTTGTATAAAGCTAAGGAGGTGTACCTCTATAGTATGCTGTTTTGGGAAAATTGTGGTTGTGTGTGCCGTAACACATTTTGTAATTATTTTTAAATTTACTGGTTCCTCTTATTTTATTTGAGAATTACTTGAGAAATAAAGTACGCTTCCTGAAAACAACTGGAAAGAAAACAGAAAATTGCTTTTTATTTTTAAATTTCTTGGGTTTTTTGGCACTTTGTTACATTTTTGTGATAGGCTTGATGTTGTTGGAGGGCAGTGGAAAGACAAAGGTCAAACAGTAAGTCATGTCACATCTTGTCTCTATTACTTGTGTTAACTGCTGCATGCTAGTTCAGGGTTTTATGCTGCTTCCTATCACCTCAAAGTATCAAGATCTTCAGTACCTATGTTCTTACTATTCTCAGGAGTTTTTGGTTTTCCTTGGTGTTTAAAAGATCTGGCTTATATTTTATCTCCATCTTGTTTTCCCTTGTGGTTGTGTATTTTTAGGGGTGGAGCAGATGGATATGCTGTTTTTGCAAAACATATTGGCTCCTGCTATAGGAAATTAGTCTGGTTTGTTTGTTTCTGTTTTTTTCCTTCTGCTTGTTTTGATTTTTACTGGGTTTTTTGTGAGGTGCTCGTATGTTGTATCTCTGGAAGCTCAATTTATTGGCGAAGTTTCTGAGCCAAGATTACTTTCTTTAGCTTTCTCTTTAGTCTTATGTATTTCTTTAAACCACCTGTCTGGTCTATAGAGATTCATAGCATATTCGGGGAAACTTCTTGTGGTGAAAGTAGTTCATTTGTTGTGATATAATGTGCATTGGTAAATTGATGATTGATGTCATAGCTCTCAGGCTCTTTCTAGAATAGACGCTTTCATGTCCCCTTATTCTGTAACTGAAAAGATAGGAATAGTTCTTTCAGTTATTCTGTGATGGGAAACTACATCAAATCCTTGCTTTGAACAAGACAGTGATTCTGGACTGGATTTTCCACGTCGAACAGAGTGGCCTATATTGATGGTAATACAGAAAGTTGGAAGGAGCAAGCACATTATCTTTTGGTTTTGCTTATGCTATTGGTGATACTCACAAGACAAGTTTGATTTGTTTAGCTTAATTTTATATTTACCAGTCTAGGATCTCTCTATTCATCAAAATTGCTGTTATAAATTCAAACAAGTGTCTTAACAATTTACCCATTATTAGTTTCAAAAAAATGAAGGCACCATCAGTCTTCATTTTACTCATTGCAGCTTTTCTGTTTCAAAGGTAATATGGCGTGTCCTTATGCAAAAATGATACCGTGTTTTCCTTACTGAGGACTTTCTTTTCTGACTTTGTGGTTCTACCAAAACTGATCTACTCTTTCTTTTTTTTTTAATTTATTTTTCTTTTCCTGCATAAAAATACATGTATTATATTTAGGGGGGTCTTGTTAGTGTTATCTTCTGTAGCTTGTGTACCTTTTCTGTCAGTGATAATGCCTATAATATTTATATTATATTTATAACGCCTAATCCTTTTCTGTGTTAGGAATTAAATATGCCATTGCATAGTACTCTGCACAGCCCAAAAAGTAGTCTGCCAATTGACAGCAGTCTGCAGACTGTTTAGTCAAAGAAACCATACGTGTATGGTTTTCAATTTACAAATGCAGTTTATCCACTAAAGTGTGGATAGTTCACCATTAGTCAAAAAGTTAGGAACTGATTACTGAAAGTAATTTGTTAATGGTTGTGCTGTAGCAGATTCACTGGCAGCATTTCAACACTTTTGTCAAAAGGTGCTGAATACAAATGAGGAATAAAGAGATCTTCCAGTAGCTGCTGCTGCTTTTGCTTCTCTTTATTATCAGGGATTGGAAAGAAATCTTGAAGAATGGACTGTATATATCTCTAGGCATTTTTGGGTAAAAGAGGATCGAGAAAGGTGACTGCTACTTTGTGGGAAGTGTAGTGGCAGGAATTTCTATTGCTTCTTGCCTTGTTTCATGCTGTGCTTTCTGCTTACTGTGAAAAGCTATGCATAGATCCATTTTGGTCTTCATGTCCTGTTTTATAGTGTTCTTGAAGAAAAAGAACAGTTCTTTGTAGGCAGTGGAACTGTCTAGTTTTGATCACTTTCTGTGTGAGGGAGGGTTGTAAAACATTGTATTTGCCATCATTAGCACTGATAACAGAAAATATTTAATTAGCTGTAAAAAATGGTGCATTTATTCATTCTGGACCAGTTTAATATCCAGCACACACCCTGAAAGTAATGTAGCCATGATACTATTGATTTATATTTTTTTATAGCTTTAACACCCTCCTCCTATATTTATGAGTAAACGTGAAAAATACATCAAGTAAGACACCAAGACATTGTGTTGCTTCATAACAGGTGACTAGATATTGCAGATATATGTGATTATACAACCTCAAAAAACCAGAACACTAAAACATAGTTCTTCCGTGCTGAAGTATTTTTATGTCAACTTTGTTCTTATCCATCCACCTTTGTGACCAAAATTGAAATTTTTATAAACTACCAGTATGAGAATTTGAGTGTGTCAATATTTCTTCTAGATGAATAGTTGATATCCATACTGTTCTTTTGAAATGGAGCAAAGTGTTTAGTGCTTCCATCCATTAAATGCTAATTTCTTTTATTAGTGATTAAGCCAAGACCACATATTTACTGGTGCCAAGAGGTGCCAGCTGTTTAGTGCTTTGGGTGGTTTTTTTGTTATTTTATACTCTTATATTTTGCTGTAAGGAGTGTAAATCACATGAGTCTGATTAGTACAGGTGTTAGTAAAGGCTGTACTCTTTTTGTATTATATACAGAAGTGGTGTCGAATACCTTTTTCTTTTCTTCTACTTTTTTTTTAAATTCTGACAAATTGCAATTAAGTGTAGTGAAATTTTTCTCTACCTGCTGTTCCTTTTGAAAAATACTGGTTTACGATATAGAATTTAGAAGTAAAACTGAAGATGAACTTAAAGTGAGATTAGAAAAAAAATATATTTTTATGCTTAATAAAGTAGTTCCGTGTTTGCAGTATGTTTGTGTGTGAATATTTTAGATTGGCCCAGCATGTCAGTGGGAATTTAAAATTTCCTGTAGAGATTACAGAGTTGTAGCATAGCTTGGGTTGGAAGGACCTTTAAAGACCATCTAATCCAGCTTCCCTGGCCAGGAATGTCTTTCAGTAGGTCATGTTGCTTAAAACCCTACCCAACATGTCTTTGAACACTTCAGGGATGAGGGATCTGCAGTCTTCTTCCATTGCCATACCACCTTGTTTTCCACACTTTCCTTATGTTCAGTCTGAATCTATACTTAATCCAAATTAAAATATTTTTAAATTGAAAATGGTAGAGTTTAAAATTGTTGAACCTTTTCCTGTTACTTGAGGCACTGGTAAAGTCTGTGCAAGTGCCCTTTAGGTATTGAAAGGCTGCAATCAGGACCCTTGTATGCGCTTTCCAGGCAGCACAAAACCAATTCTTTCATCCTGTTTTCACAGGAAAGGTGTTCCGCACCTCTGATCAGTTTTGTGGCCCTACTATGGACCTGTGTTGATATGGCCGTGTCTTTCTGGTGCTGGGGTCCACAGAACTGGACACAGTACTCCAGGTGGGGTCTCACAACAGTGGATGAGAGAGGGAGAATTGTCTCCTGTTACCTGGTGGGCCCAGGATACAGCTGGCTTTCTGGTGTGTGAGTGCATGCTGCTGGCTCATGTTCAGCGTTTTGTCTAGCAGTTCATGCAAGTCCTTTTCCACAGTACTCCTCTCAATCCATTCATCCCACAGTCTGTATTGATGATGGGCTTTGCCCAACCCAGGTGCAAGACCTTGCACTTCATCTTGTTTCAACTTTGAGATTTTCAAGCCTATCAGTGTCATTCCCTTTGGTTTGCATTCCTTCCTACTGGTGTAGAAATTGCAGTGCTCAGCTTGGTACTGTTTATATCATGATGATGTAATTAGGAAGATACTAAACAGTGCTGGTTTCAGTTTAAACCCTGGAGGAACACCATTTACGATTGGTTTCTGTGTGGACACAGAGCTGTTAACTGTAACCCTCTAGGCAGGGACATAAAGCCCGTTCCTTATTCATCTAATAGTCCATCCGTCAAACCTGCTAGCTCTCCAACAAAATGGCAAGAATGTTGTGGGGGACTGTGTCAAAGAGTTTATGGAAGTGTAGGTAGCTGACATTCACGGCTCTTAATTTATCCACTGATGTAATCACTCCATTTATAGGACCATTAGATTGTCAGGCATGGCCCTTGGTGAAGTATGTTACCTGTATCTAAGTACCTTCTTGTCATCTGTGCAACTTGTCATAGTGTACTGGTTTGAAAGCAAACCAGTGAGAGATTCCAAGTCAGAACTACAATTTAGTAGGAAAATTACAATGAGAGCAATCATACAGAAACAGTGGCAGAGTCAGGACACAACCTGACACCCTGTTGGTCAGGATGGTGCTAGCAGTCTTATTGAATGGTGGATGTGATTCTGTTGAAGTGGTGTAGAAGGGTCTGGTCTTTCTCCAAAGGTCCAGTGGTGGTTATATAGCTCTTTTCCTCTGGGAATCCAGTAGGTAGGGCTGCTTGCTTGTGGTGTTCCCAATCTCAGTTTTTTATATCCAGGTAGGAATGCTTGGTTCCTCACCCTGGGCAGAGCATCTCGCCATGAGATGATGTAATTTTTGAGTAATGTAGTGAGACCTTGATTGCCCATTGGCAGAGACAGCCCCGGAGGGAGTTATCAGAGATGAGTCCTGGAGCAGATAAGGAACGCTGTCACACCTGTTTTAGTAGCTTATGAAGATGTAATAAAATAGTACTTTTGGTTATGTCTTATATTATAACCTAAGACACATAGCTTCCAGAAGGACCTGTTTCATGATATACTGGGCACTGTGGTAATGCTTGCAGATTGGTGGTTCCCAAGATCCTTTTTACCCTTTTTAAAAAAACACATGAAATTCCCTTTCATTCAGTCACTGAGGACTTTGTCTGACTGCTATAAGATGGCCATGAATGCAAAAAATACCTGTTATGGGAACAACAAACCACTGCCTTTGTCAATAACGGAAGTTGCATTTTATGTGCAGACATTTAGGCTTTTGTAATTTTTCCAGAAGCACTAGAGGCCTCTAGAACACGCTTTCATGTCTACGTTTACCGTGTTGTTACAGATTCACCATGGAGGAGAATGACTGAGTGTAGCTGGTCTGGTTTTCCCATCTAATTATTTTGGTTTGGGAAGGAGGTATGCTGTTCTTGAAGAGTGACGTCAGTTAGTCTTCTTGTCCTTTGCTGTTATAGAGAGTGCACTGTTTCGGCTGTTTGAAGTTTAGCTTACAGTTTAAAAGGTATGCAAGTATTCTCCTATTTGTCCACAATTGTACAGGATTTGGAAAATAGTACAATGTAATTTCAGGTGCAGTTGACATAAAGGACCCAAATTGCGCTTGGTTAATCATGGTAATACAGAGGGAATATACCCAAATGCATGCATGTGGTTATATTGTCTGTAAGATAAAATTATTTATGCATTCCTGTATTCTTGAATGGAGTAAAAATCACAAGTGCATTATGATTTTATTAATCCAGAGCATTGCATTTAAACAAAACTGAGAGCTGTTCTGAAGCTTTTAAATTATCCTGTGCTCTCAAATAAGTGATGGAATTGTTACAATAACTCTCAGAATTGTAGTGCTTACAGAAAGCAGTTATGTGACTTAGAAAATTCATGTCCTATCCAATTCTGTGCATCTTCCGTCTAAATTACTTCTATGACTGCAGTTAGTTTTAATTGAAGTAGTTTAGAAAGTTATAGCTTGAAATGAAAGCTGGCAGATCACTTATCCCACTATCTTTGATCTAGAAAGGGATTAAAAAGAAAGCTTTTGATTTCTAACATTTACTCCTTTTTGAAAAGATTTCCTACATTCATCGAGTGCCGCATCTCCAGTATTGAATACTCAGAATAAAGCAACTGCTGGGCAGAGGGCTGTTCTAGTGAATGAAGGGAAACAGAGCATCCTGTGTGTTCACTGAAGAAGAAAGTAATTTACTTTTTTGTATTCAGTGGGGGTGGCATTGTGTGTAATAGGTCCATGTCTATCTAGTAAGTTCTGTCTACCAGTGAATTGATGTTTATTTTTGTCCTTTCCTTCTGTGATGATACTGGTCTGCCTTCAGTGGTGTTAATTTTTTAACTATGCCATCACCAGGAAGTACCTTGTATTTCTTGCCAGTTGATGTCACAATAAGTCAGTTATTTATGCCAATTAAGAACATACAATAAAGTTACTCAGTTAAGTGCATTGCTGTCTTTTTGTTACTCTCATGAACTAATCTGAGAGTATGCTGATGAAATCATGCGTAATGACAGCATCTTTTAGTATAAGTTGGCTGGTGTTTTTGCTTCGAGCACTATTAGGGCATGAACATTGTAACAATGACAGTGCCATATTACTTTTGTGGTGCTTGTTTGGATTCAGCAGACTAATGAGTGAGGATTCAGTTTCTAAGGGAGTATGTGTGTGAGGGTGTATATTTACACACAAGTGTAAATAAAGCAGTATACTATGTTGTACCTTTTTTGAATCAAATGTCTATTTGTTTGAAAAACTAGCAACACAGACAAGATAACAGGAATTTCTTTGAATAGAAAATTATGCGTGGAATATACATGAAACGAATTTTTTACTATAATACATTTACATATTGATCATATCTCACGCTGCAACATTAAGAAATTAAGGAGACAGGAAATAAATACTCTTGTTTGCTGATGACGCCTGTTAAAAAAAGCAGCCTGGTCAAGCCACCTACAGCCTTCTTACAAATTTTTGCTTGTTAATTAGATGTTATCGGTGCATGCTGTCTGTGAGTGACTTCTTTGAGCTTGAAAACAATACCAGTATTATTTTAAGAGCCTGGGGTGTCTAAGATTCTAAGTTTTCTTGTGAGTTACTGATCCGTCTTCTGGTGACATTTTAGGTTGTTGAAAAGCCTAGCACCTCACAGATTCTCTAAAGAGTAAAAGTATTTTTTGTTGTGACTGCTCAGCAGGACTGTTGTAAAGAGAATACCTCTTATTTAGGAATGTAATATGTGACTGAAAAACACAGAAATATTGCCACAGTAGGATCAAGAGAGTCTAAACTGACGGTATGCAGTAGTGTAAGTTTAAAAGTCTTGTGAGATGTAAGAAAGAAGCAAGTCTTGTCACTTGAGTGTGAAGTGTATATGTCAGCTTGGTAGAAGACTTCAGCTGCTTAGTTGGAAGTGTACTAGTCTATCCTAGATGTTAGGGGAGCCCAGAACAGTCCACAGTTTTTCAGTGCTTATACCAGCCAGGCAGGTTATTTCATGCGTTCCCCTGCTATGTAATATTTTGATTTCCATACAAATTTCTCCAGCCTGGCAATCATGTGTTTTAAAACACTCAACTCGTAACACAGAAAATTGTTGGTATGTGATTATTATAGAGTTCTTACTAAAAATTAACAGTAAACCAATAGCACCCTCTGTCCTCCCAACTGTTTTCTTTTCCCACTTGGGGGTATGGACTGATGAAAGAACTAGAGAGCTTGTGTCCTGTATTTTTGTAGTGATGATTAGAGAGGCTGTTTATATTGAGGGTAAAGAGATTGGAGTTTGTTTGTTTTTTTTTTTTTTTCTGCTCAGAGGGTATTCCCTTCCAGATTTGAGAAGATGAATAATAATAAGTCAATAATAATTTGTAATGCTAGAAAGATTTAAGGTGTGATGGGAACACTTAACAGTTGTTAACATGCTTAGAAATAAATACAGTGAAACATCAAAAAGAGTACTGATTTCAGATTGCAGGTAACTGAGATGCTTGATTTATGAATTTATGTTAAAGGGAGGAAGTTTCTCTATTTATCCTTGTTTCTCTGCTAATTTAAAATTTTACTTTAGTAAATTTAGTGTCATTACTTTTAATAAAAGATGTCAGCTAATTCTCCTTGATAAAGCAGTATAAAAATATTCAAAAGATTCTATGGTTCTAAGTTTCCATTAGACAAATAACTACAATTTTGATACAGTTTTAGGTACTTTTGATATCACATAGCCAATGAAATATTTATGCTTAGAATTACCTTCCAAAAAGAAGATAAAATGTTTTAAATAAGAATATTTGTCTTTGCCTGCTTGCAAGTCAGAGGCATTCTTTGTTTTTTGATTTCTGCTGATGTTTTAGAAATTCACAGGTTCACTTGAAAGCAATTATTCGTGCTGTAGCTAGTTATGCCGGGTAACGTTTGTTAGTGGCTTATCTTTTGTCAGTGTTTCAGAGTTTGCTGCTGTTAAAAATCAGTAAGAAAAAGTCCAGTGTACTTTGCAAAGAATATATTCAAAGCCTAAGGTAGTCTGCGTTTTTGCTTGTCTTCCAGTATGATGAGCTACAATCACTTTCACTGTGAGCTGAGGGGAAAAATGTCACTTTTCAGGGAATACATAATGTGCTCTTTTCTTTTTTCAGAGTATTTTTGTTCTTGCATGCAAACTTAATTGCGGGGTGACCATCTTTATCTGACATTAGATATGTTGTGTGTAATGAGTAATTAATGGTAGCTTTCAAATGACATCTGTATACTGCCTTTATATAAGATCTCAGCTGTTTAAGGTACACTCTTGCTGGCCTCTTGAGCTGTTAACGTGCACTTGAGTAGGCTGAATGTTCTTTGGGTAAGCTGAAGATTGATACATCCCAGGCCTTGACAGCTGCAGTGTTTTTCTGTGCCAACTTCAGATGGTGTAAGTAAGCAGTCTTTTTTTCCATAGAAATTGTTTGGCTCCCAGGGCCATGCAGGGAAAAGCTTTACCAAGTCCATGAATTCTGCCAAGAGCTTAAAAAGACTGTTTAAACTTCTTTTCATCTTAAACCTTAATAATCTCTAACTAATACTAATTCCATTATACAAAATGCTTGATTAATCATACTACTTAGATTTAAATGAAATAGCTGTTAAAATGTTTGGCATGTTAAAGATGAGAAAGTCACATATGGTAACTTGACATTCTTTGACTATTTCTTAGTCTGTTGTCATACTTAAAATTTTTGTACATTTCTGTGTAAACTTTCTTTTTGTAAAATGAAGTTCTCGTATTTTTAACTATGGATGGAGTAGCGTTTTTTGTTTGGTTGGTTTTTTTTCTTTACTGGTAATGTTATTTGAAGATGCATTTGCATCTTTCTTTTGGCAGAAGTACACTTAGGCAGGACATTGCTTAGTTTTGTGTGCGTTTAGAGGAGTTAAAGTACATATTGAGTTCGCAGTGAAAGGCATATGATGATTTAATTTAGAGTATCTTTTGATATAATTGCAGCATTGCTTTGTAGTTCTGTATGTGTTCATTCATAATTTGCTGTAGTAAGTTTAAATATCAGTTTGTCATCATCAGAAATAAACAACATATTGAAATATCATTTTTTGCAATTTTGAAAATTCCAATGACTTTTCACTTTCCATAGGGTTTGTGGAGGCTTTGGTTTGTATTTTGTGGTCGTGGTTGTTACCTGTTTATAATTTAATGGACACCTTTTATGCTGTTCGGTGTAGCTATTTCTTTGAAGTTTGCTTCGTGCACATTCAGTACTCCTTGCAAAATAATATTTTTTATTTTACAGTTAGGATGAGTTTTTTAATGTTGTTTAATCTACTGTTCTTTTAGCACAGACAGAAGTGTTGTAGGAGTTAGTTATGTAAGGAGTGGCAATTTCACTGACATAAGTACAAATTTGTGGCTGATTTTACTCTTCTTTGACCAACTTAGAATAGTCTGTTTGTGGAATAATTACAGGTTAAATCGAACAGAAGTTAAAAGAGATGGTTTGTACCTGAGTGTTTGTGTTCTCATTAGGAATATTTGTTGAAACTTCGTATTTTGTATTTATATTATCTAAGGGAGATTTGGCAAAGTTTAGGTAGAAATTCAGTTGTCAGAGGCTCAATACATACTGTATTGAGCAAAAATTATGGGAGGGATGTGAAGACTTCCCTCTTATTGCACATATATATATATATATATACACACTGTACTATATATATAGTACATATTTGTTCATTAGGAACAATTCAATACTTATTGCTGCTGCTTTCCATTTTTTTGGCTTTTCTTTTTGTAATGGAGGAAAGCTGTGCTTAGAAATATTTGTCTGAAAGTTGTGTGCTCTTCCATGTTCTTGGGATGCCTCAAACTGTTTCCTAGCTGGGACCTGAATTGTATACGAATCTGCGTGGTAGGACAAAAAGCAGACACTGCTGCTTGTAGACAGTCTCATGGTGTTTGATAGTGCTTCTTAGGGTCATATGGAAGTCTAAGGATCTCAGCTCTTCTAATATATTAAAAAAAAAAGCAGAAAACCCAACAGCTACTTCTGTGGCTTTGTATTCGGGACAGTAAAGGGGAAAGTTAAGGAAGCATGCTTATAAGCAGATCCAAGACTTCAAACAGGCAAACAAAACTAACTAAACGTAGCTCATGAGGTCATCAATCAGTGTAAGAAACTTTTGACTGTTTGCTTGACTCAAGATTTTTGAGTGTTTTCAGGTAGAATACTATTAGCACTTTGTTCTGTTGGGTCTTCTCTCTGCAGTAATTTCATGGTCTTTAGACTAATTTTTTAGTCATTTATGGTAGTTTAGTGTAAAATACACAGTGAATTCTGTATTAAATATATCAAAATGCTCAAACACTATTGCCATGTCATTTCTGCTCTCCATATTTCTGATCAGTTGAGCAATTTGAATTAAAATTATTTTAAAATTGGAGTAGAGACAGTGGTTTATTCCTGCTATTATGATTCAAAGAGTTCCTTACACTGAAAGGTAGCAAGGCTGGTGAAGGGTGTGGAGCTCAAGTCTTGTGAGGAGTGGCTGAGGGAGCTGGGGTATTTTAGCCTGGAGAGGAGGAGGCTCAGGGGTGACCATATCACTCTCTACAGCTGCCTGAAAGGAGGGTGTAGCTGGGAGAGGGTCAGTCTCTTCTCACAGGCAACCACTGACAGGACAAGAGGACACAGTCTAAAGCTGTGCCAGGAGAGGTGTAGGTTGGACATTAGGAAGAATTTCTTCACGAAGGCCTGACTGGGCATTGGAATGGGCTGCCCGAAGGAGGTGGTGCAGTCACTGTCCTTGAAGGTGTTTAAGGAAGGACTGGATGTGGTGCTCAGTACCATGGTCAGCCTGATATGGTGGTGTTTGGTCATAGGTTGGACTGGATGATCTCAGAGGTTGTTTCCAATGTAGATGATTCTGTGAAAGTAGTGTCATTTTGTCTGGAAGGACTACTGATTTAATGTCCTTTGAAATATTTGAAAATAAATCATATTTTCTTTGCTATTGTTTAGAGATGTTTAGTCTGGCTTTGTAGCTTGATTTTTTGTATGTTTGTTTGGTTTGTTTGCTTACCACCCTGACTTACCAGCCTAAACACAAGATGTTTTTAGATGTTCAGATTACTTTGAATCTGGCTTCTGTGCAGATCCTAATGCTTTTTGGAAGCCTGCAGTAGTTCTTCCAAATCTGGAAGACATTTTTATTTTTCATTCCGTTTCTGCCTGAGAAGAAGCAGTAGGTCATGCCCGGTTCACAGTCTGCACACACTGTATCTCTTCAGGTGACCTAGCAAGGCATTTTTGGGGGATAGTGTCTTTTGTTTTGAGGACATGAAACAAGTGCGCACTTTTTATTGTCCTTCCCTCTGATACTTAGAAGTTCAGTATACTAAGTGCGTAAGGTGATAGCATGAAATGAGGGGTTGTACTTTTTTTCTTTTTGCTCAGTAACCCAATTAATATGGTGCTTAGTGTTTATCTTTTAATTTTGAGCTGAAAGTTAACCTATTTTTAACACTTGTACTGAACAAAGACTTGGATACTGATGCAAAGTCAATTGAGTTACTAATTATATGGTGTACACTTCAGGTTTTGTGTTACCTTTCCTCAAAAATGAATGTAGTGCACCATAATCTAGTCAGCTACTGTTTGCATGCAGCAGGGTCTCTCTTGGTTTTGACGAGTGCTTACGCTAGTAACCCAGTTTGGTTAGAGCAGGACTGTGGTTTTTTCAAGTGTTTTAAAAACATCTCATTCCTCTTTTCTTTCTGCACAGTTTTTTGTTAATTGTTTGATTTTGTTTGGAAATTCAAGAAACACAGCATTTTAAAAGCTGTACACAACCTGCGAAAGACAGTTGAAATTTTTCTGCTGTTAAGAAAGATGAACTCTTTTCTGGTGTAGTGCATTTTGCATAAGCTGAAAATGGTCTTGAATTACAAGATCTTTCTGGCAATTTGGTTTTTAACATTTAGATTTGACATTAGAAAGAATTTCTTGTCAGGCACTGGAACAGACTACTCAGGGAAGTGCCATTCCTGGCGGTATTTAAAGGCCGTGTAGATATGGCATGTAGGGATTAGTGGTGGATGTAGCAATGTTAGGTTAATGGATGGATGCCTTGACTAGAAATGTCTTTTCCAGTCTAAATGTTTCTCTATTTCTAAAACACTAGTAGACATAGCTGCACTCTAATTATTTTTGCCTGTTGAATGGGCCTAGCTGCCAGTATGATGGTTTGGCTTATTAGTTCGTAATTTTATGTTAGACTGTTTCAGTAGGTTTCGTCCTAGTCTAGACTATGGTTTATGTACATGTGTTTTCTTACTGGTCTTCATTTTTTGCTGGATTTTATTTTTCTACCCTAACATTTTTATATAATTAGCACATGGGTTTAGATTGTAAAATAACTAATACTAGTGCTTCCAGTAATAAAATCATGTGGGAATAAGAAGACACCGGTGAAAAAGAACAACTAATGTGTAGTAGAAGATATCAATTTGGGAAAGAT
>VWZS01007988.1:420255-431771 GCA_013397075.1 Rhabdornis inornatus
ACCATTTGCTGTGTTCTTGTCATTCATGGAACAGTGAGTAACTTGCGGGGAATTCTCACTAGAATAGGGCTTTCTTGGCAATTGTCTTTGGAATATGCTTAGTATATATGTTTTTTTTTTGTCTGTAAAAGGTGTTGTATGTGTAATGTGATTTTTCTTCTTTTTTCCTATTTCTAAGGCTGATAAAGAATTTGTTTGGTGTCTTTGGAAACATCTCCAAAGGGGAGATGGTCAAAACCAGATCTTACTCAAGCTGTCAGCTTGGTTGTGGAAAGGTGAGTTTGGAGGTTTAACATGCTACTTAAAAGCAAAAAGCAACCAACCTCCCCTGATGATACCATATTCTTTCTAATTGAAAACTATGTAGAGTTCTAAAAATGTGTTGAAAAAGTTTAATTGTTAAGTTTTGTCAAGAGTGCCTAGAATACATTGCAAATTTTCTTTTTTTTTGGTGCAAGTTGAAGCATACTTTAAAATCTGTTCTCACTGAGATTGCTGTGCTGCAGTTCAGTACAATTTTTAAATTATAAATGTACTGCAATATTATGTTTTCCTATTTTGTTTGAAAGAGCAGGAGGAGGAAGATGACTGATAATTTTCCAGTGTCATAAGCTGTTGGATAACAGTTACATATAAATTATCTGAATTCCTGAGGAAGTGAAAAGCTAAGACTTGGTAATAGAAGAGGTAACTATCATAAAATATGTTGAGTTGGAAGAAGTTGGGATCATTGAGTCCTACTTCCTGCTCTGCACAGGGTACCCCAAGAGTTACACTGTGTGCCTGAGAGCACTGTCCAAATGCTTCTTGGGCTCTCTCAGGCTGGTGCTGTGACCACTGCTTTGGGGAGCTGTTCCAGTGCCCAGCCACCCTCTGGGAGTGGAACTTCTCCCTAACTCTAAGTGCTTCCCTCTTCACTGACACACACAAGTGAGATCTTACTTCTGCAGCTTGTTCCTCTGAGGATAGTAATGCTCATGATTTTTTTCATGATACTTACTATAATCTGGTTCCTCTAAATGTTAGTTAATTGTCACAGTATGCAGTTGATTGTTTTGTAATGCTAATATTTATGAACTCAGATTTTTTTGTAGGCCAAAGATAAGGAGAATGTGAATGAGTTGATTGTCAGAGTTGAAACACTTAATTATCTTAGGGTGCCATGAGTTCTCTCTTCTGAAATGAAAAAGGGGAACTTTTAAAAAGAAAAAGAAAGGATTTTAGCTTTTTAAAATGGCATGCCATTTCTACTTGGGAAGCTTGTTATAGATTCGTGAGGAGTCCTGGCTCCTTTGGTTTCTGCTGGGTGCTTTGATCTTAGAAGGCATGTTTTGTTGTTCACATCTTTCCTTTCTGGACTGCGTCTGTACACGTTCTTTCACTTGTGAAAATACAGCATTAACTTCTTTATCTGGGAGTGCATTTCACAGAATCGGGGTATTGTTAAGGTTAGAAGGGATGTTGGGAGATCATCTAGTGCAGCCCCTCTGCCAAGGCAGGGTCACCTAAAGCAGGTGACGCAGAAATGTGTCCAGGTGGGCTTTGAGTGTCTCCAGGGAGTGACACTCCACAACCTCCCTAGGCAGTCTCTTCCAGTGCTCTGCCACCCTCAGTGTAAAGTTCTGCCTTAGTGGAGGCACCACTGAAAAGAGTCTGGCCCCATCCTCCTGACACCCATCTTTGAGATACTTACATGTATTGATGACCAATATTGATATATTGATCCCCTCTCTGTCACTATTTTTTNGCCAGTGATGATATCAAGTAACTGCTGGCTTTGTTCTGGGACACTAAACTGCAGAGAGTAGTAACTTGGCTGTTTCCACAATATACTATTTTTACTATTGTTTTCATGTTTGATTTGGGAAATAATTTTAATATATCACAAAGACTGATGCACAAATTCATAGCATCCTTCATTTATGTTGAAATGCAAAATCATAATGATTTGTTTCCATACAATTTGGTCATGCTTTCATGAGAACATTGGTGGTAGAATTCATCTTCCTTCACAAAGCATAAAAAAATGAGTGAACTGCTTAAAATATATAAATACAGTATTTAATATATGTAAACATACATTACATGTATATAAGCACAGTTATATTGAAAACATTAAAAAACTTTATTGTCCTAACCACATTTTATAGATAGCCAAACAATGTGGAAAATTGCAGTTCTTTTGCCTGAAGCTTAAGAAGGCAGAAGCAGGTGTTCAGGCTTATTAACATGCTTTATTTATATTGCATATAAAAATTATCAGGATATTAGGATTAATTGAAGCATAGAGGTGTTAGAAAGCATACATTTAAATAATGGTCAATTAATGAATTATTTGGAGTTCTTGAATTGGGCACCTATATAAGCTACAGTCTCTCTTCTTTGTTTTTTATTCTTTATGCATAGGAATATTTTAATGCTTGATAGTTGCCCCTTGCTTTAAATTATTTTATGCTTTATTTAGAGCAGAAATTGGTCATTTTGTGTATTATCCTTATTGATACAATGAATATGGGGCTCTTATATATGACCTTAATGCACAAAAGCAAGATAATAAGCTGAAATTTTTTGTATGTGTTTTGCACTGTGTAGGGGCTGGTGATTGGTATATGAAACCCTGCCAACATATTTTTGTTAACGTGCTTGTCAAGTTTTTTTTTATGTCCTCTACTCCTTTAGAATTACACTAATGCTTTAGAACCTTTTTGAACTCAAGGCTATACATGTATATCACAGCTTTTCCATGCTTCTCTGAATTATGGAATTAAGAAAGAAGAAATTGCTTCCACAGCATATTTTTAGGTGTTATCATTACTCCTGAGAATCCTGGAATAGGTTTGGATAAAACCCATTTGGTATATAGGAGTTTTATTAATCACAACTTTGAACTTTGGGGTTGCTTGGATTTGACAGATGGAGCAGTAGTGTGTATTTTTCTCTTTAATTGATGTAGCTTCATCTCTTTTGCCTGAGAATGGTCTAATTGCTGCTTTGGAAATAGTTTCTAGCCCAGCTTTACCCGTGAACCTTCTGCACAACCAAATTACAGCCCCATATATTCTATTCTAACTTTTCCTGTTATTACGCTCCATAATGATTTCCTCAGTAGCTTCAGTTTCATGACTGCACCTCTTCACACTCATCCTTTCAGAAAAGTTTTTGTCTTATTCCTTACCTTATAGATTATATAAATAATATGTTTGTCTTATGGTATTATCAGTTTATCTTAGTTCCAATACATTGATTAGCTTTACAGGGAACATGCTATCTACCACTGCTGCTGTTCAGAAAANTCTGGCCCCATCCTCCTGACACCCATCTTTGAGATACTTACATGTATTGATGACCAATATTGATATATTGATCCACTCTCTGTCACTATTTTTTAGTCTTGTCGCCTATTCTGCCTAGCATAAAGCAATGAATTTTTTTGTCTAAAAATACAGTGTAATCATGTTGCTAGAGCTAACATTCTATATCCAGAGGAAGACAGTGATGGTGTAAGGACATTATTTTTAGACAGCTGAAATGTATTATTATTATTATTATTATTATTATTATTATTATTATTATTATTATTATTATTATTGGTTGCCAGTGATGATATCAAGTAACTGCTGGCTTTGTTCTGGGACACTAAACTGCAGAGAGTAGTAACTTGGCTGTTTCCACAATATACTATTTTTACTATTNAATGAATTATTTGGAGTTCTTGAATTGGGCACCTATATAAGCTACAGTCTCTCTTCTTTGTTTTTTATTCTTTATGCATAGGAATATTTTAATGCTTGATAGTTGCCCCTTGCTTTAAATTATTTTATGCTTTATTTAGAGCAGAAATTGGTCATTTTGTGTATTATCCTTATTGATACAATGAATATGGGGCTCTTATATATGACCTTAATGCACAAAAGCAAGATAATAAGCTGAAATTTTTTGTATGTGTTTTGCACTGTGTAGGGGCTGGTGATTGGTATATGAAACCCTGCCAACATATTTTTGTTAACGTGCTTGTCAAGTTTTTTTTTATGTCCTCTACTCCTTTAGAATTACACTAATGCTTTAGAACCTTTTTGAACTCAAGGCTATACATGTATATCACAGCTTTTCCATGCTTCTCTGAATTATGGAATTAAGAAAGAAGAAATTGCTTCCACAGCATATTTTTAGGTGTTATCATTACTCCTGAGAATCCTGGAATAGGTTTGGATAAAACCCATTTGGTATATAGGAGTTTTATTAATCACAACTTTGAACTTTGGGGTTGCTTGGATTTGACAGATGGAGCAGTAGTGTGTATTTTTCTCTTTAATTGATGTAGCTTCATCTCTTTTGCCTGAGAATGGTCTAATTGCTGCTTTGGAAATAGTTTCTAGCCCAGCTTTACCCGTGAACCTTCTGCACAACCAAATTACAGCCCCATATATTCTATTCTAACTTTTCCTGTTATTACGCTCCATAATGATTTCCTCAGTAGCTTCAGTTTCATGACTGCACCTCTTCACACTCATCCTTTCAGAAAAGTTTTTGTCTTATTCCTTACCTTATAGATTATATAAATAATATGTTTGTCTTATGGTATTATCAGTTTATCTTAGTTCCAATACATTGATTAGCTTTACAGGGAACATGCTATCTACCACTGCTGCTGTTCAGAAAATTACAGGACAATAGATTTTCTGGCTTTGTTAATCTGGGAAAAATACGTGGGTTTAAAGAGTTTAGAAGATGGGATGATCAAATAACTGTTATAAGCAAGATGATTCCTGAAGCATGTCACTTGGGAGGATCTGTGCTGCTTGCAGCCTATTTTTCTGTATTACACACAGTTATATCAGATGAGCTGGAAATTGAAAATTTACACTGAAATCTGGTAAAAACCATTTAAGACTTGTAGAATTTTTTTCTTTCTCATCTATATTAGGAACAATAGAGCCCCAATCATATTCAAGTTCAAAACTTTTTTCTGTCTTGCTCAGGCTTATTGTGAGATTTTGAGATAGAATGAGATAGATTTAAACCTTTTTTTGTTTCTTCTTTTGACATGGATACCACCAGTGTTTGAATAGGTTCATTTTTGTGTTCTCCTTCCACCAAAAGTTCCATAACCAAGAATCAAACAATATTGTCCAGTGGATTTCAGTCATTAAATTCATGAAAGAGACAGCTAGACTTTCTTCAGGAGATTACAGTGACGAGAATTGAAAGATGCAGGACAAAACGTTCACTTAGAACCTTACAACTTACACCACAGATGTGTGATGAAAAAGAAAAGAAAATGCATATTAGAAGGAATTGAATGGGCAGTACTAGCTTTACAGTAAGGTAATTTATATTTATAGTATTAGACAATTGCTTATAGTGTCTTTTTTCAAACAAACCAGGAAAATACAAAACATATAATTTGGGGGGTGTATGGGGAAATTACTAGTGCCTTGCCATTATTTGTCTATTATTTTCAAATGCTTTCATGGCCTCAAAATAGAAGGTCTCCTGCCCTAAAATTGTAAAAATGTAGCTTGTACTTTTTTATGACTATGCTGCTGATTCCTGTAATACACCAATGATATTATACTTTTCAGCAGTCTTTGCATTTCTTGCTGGATAACAGTAACTATATTCCCAATTTAATATTCAGATATAAACAAAAAATTATCTTTACTGTGCAAATGAGAAATGCCTTTGGGATATGTAAAAGCCTCCAGGTATTTTAAACAAGCCATTGTAAAACTACTACTCATGTTAGTATACTTTCCAGCTACTTTAAATACTATTGATCTCAGTATTATGTAAAGAGTATGCTATTTCAAGTTTGCTGCCTTTTGAAAGATTTTTTTTTATTATTTAAAAAAAAAGTGCTAGAAAATAGCTCTTATTAAGTAAATGCATGTGTAAACTGAAATGGAGTTGGGTTCAGACGAGAGTATGAAAGGTTTTGAAATATTTTTGCAAACTTCAGAGCTCTGCTTTAAGACTCTTCCTTCTATAGTACATGAAAGTTTGACAAGTCAACAGACTTAATTTTCCTCTAGGGCGTCTAGCTGACTCTTTAACTTTCTTCTGGAAGGGGGATGTAGCAGAATCCATTAATGGTCAAACTGTGGCAATGATACAAAACTTGGTAGATGTACGTGGGGATTGTATTATGTGGGATGATACCCTACAGTTACTTACCTTTGGCAAGCCTGCCTAAGGCAGAGGTTTTTCTACATCTAGATTTCAAGTGTGCTGTGTATTGCAGGTTTTAACAAAGGCAAAGAATGTACTTAGCATTTCAGGCCGCTCAAGAAACGGTGGCAACCTGAATGTTAGTGCCAGTGATTGAGAGTTTTGTTGTTGTTCATCCTGAGGAGTTACATCTGTCTGAAGGTGAACAGATGGACAAAAATATGGCTGAGAAGCAAGAGATCAAAAATAACCAAAGAACTTTTGGAAAGGTAATTGCAGGAGCTTACACTGTGGTTTGCAGCATCCTGTGAATAGCTAATTGTGGAAGTAGCGTAAACAGGTTGACATAGATTCTTCACTGACTGATGATAGGCAGATTTACTGAAAATGGCGAGTACTTCTTATGTAAAAGGATAAGTGAATGTGCTGTACAAATAAACACTATAGATGCCTATGTCAGTTGAAAAAATTAAAAATCCATATCTTGCATCCTTTTGAAGAGATGATAAACATTGTGCAGAAGCTTTCTTAAAACATCCTTTTACAAATAAACAGGAAACACAATGACAGGAGGACAATGCTGTAAACAAGATGTAAGCCATTACCATTTTGTCACTGAATTTAAAATACAATGGACTGCCCAGTTACTATCACTCAATACAGTGGACAGAATAATAGAGCATAAGAGTGCAACCTTTCTGGCTAAGGTCAAATAATTGTGATTTTCTACAGTTAATGAAAGTTTAATATCCTGTTTCATTAAAAATTCTCAGAACGTTGAACATAAGTCAACATTCCATGGAGAAGAAGGTATTATGCAGTTTGCATGTGTGCATATCTGCATATCGGAGCACAAAATATTGACATGATAATTGCAGTCAAGCCTGATTGAACTGTGGCCTCTGGGAATTCAGCTGGTGGTGTACCAACTGGATGGCTGCTCAGGACACAGTTTGAAATGCAAGGTGCAAGTTAGCACTTTATTCAGCACAGGCAGGCATCATTTAAAAATCCTTGGGGGAAACCCTGGTGATGTGCAGATGTTAAAGCAGTCTGTTCTGAAGTGCTGATATTTTGAACACCGTAAAAGACTTGTGTATTTTAGATGAAAAATGTTTGCGAAATTATTGGGTGAAAATGTCACTATTTTTTCTACTACTTTAGTGTAAAAATAGTATTTTATGTATGTTGCTTAAAATAAGACATCATCATATGCTTAAAATGAGAGTCTTATTCCTTAATACATCATCTAATAAATTAAATCAATCAAGTTAGAGATAGAAGAAAATTTATATTTCTGTAATGATGCCTTTTCATTTTGATATATATCATGTAATATAGAACTGGCTCTATAGGTAATTTACTAAGGAAACAATTTCACTTAACATTTGTAATTAGATCTTAAATTATTTTTGTGAAGAAACAAAATAGGTGTATGTAATTTTTTATAGGAAGTAACTGCTGTTAGAAAAGTGCAAAATGTGTGGTGTTCATTTAAATTCTTTTTTTGCTCCATGCTGTCTGAATCTTTTTAAAGTATTAGTTATAAGTATTAAAAGAAAAAAGTAATGATGTATATCACTTGTAGTTCATGAAGTATAAGGATCTTCTAGGCTCTTAGATGAAATTAAACTCTTGATTAAGTGAAAACTATTTAGCTCTTTTTTTAAAATAATTTCTTAATACATGGAAACACAGTGAAGTTTCTGCTTGGAAGATTAAGGCATAGGTTGTTTCTACTAACCATTGACTCTGCAATCACAGGGTTGTGACTGTACACAGTAGTTACAATATTGGTACCCTATTTACCATAACATTGACAGTTTGTGCTCTACAACATCACTTTGTGCATAGGTGGTTAAGTACCTATTTAATACAAGCAGAGAATGTGCAAGTTGTGGAAATAATAAAATACTTGAAAGTTGGAGGACAGGGATATAAGGTAATAAAGCTAAAGCTGCATCACACCGACTGATATTTTATAGCCTTTCTAGCACTTCAGCCCTTTAGAATCAATGAAATGTTCAAAAGTAACTGTGTTTCTGGAAGCAGTTTATTGTAGTTAGAGACACACTGTTAAAATGCAGCCTTACTGTTTTACCACACTGTCCAAAGTTTGCAGTGTAATCTTAACTTTCTGTTACAGACAAAATTGGTAGATATATTTTTGTCTTTGGGATGTTTTGGGTTGTTTTTTTTTTTGGTTTGGTTTTTGTTTGTTTGTTTTTTTGGGATTTTTTTTGCGTTTTTGGATTTTTTTTTTTTTTTTTTTGTTGTTCCTTAATTCAGTGCTTTGTAAAACTGAAAGGATGTATTCCATGAAACATGTAAACAGCAAATTCAATTTATTAGTTGAATTTATTTTCACGTAATTGATGTAAATGTGACTTTCGTCATAATTATATACAACTCCGTTACTTTTTCTTGAGGGATGGTTAAGTGCTTGTTTGATTAAGACCTGTGGTACAGTACAGGATACCTCTGCTCATGCTACTTTTGCTGAAGATTTTAGGAATGATGTTGTTTTTAGAAACTTGAACAGGCTTCTGTTTTTTAAAATATTAAGGTTTTTGCTGTTTCCATACCTCATTAATGGATAAATGTTTCCTCAAAGTCTAATGTTTCATTTCTAGCAAGCCATTAAATATGGTGCAAAAATAAAAGAACGTCGTCTTGTTGTATAATTGAGTAGGGTGTAGTACAGGAAGAAAATCATAAAAGAGGAAATGTGTCAAGTTTAAGAATATTTTCTCAGTGTCTTCTTTTTTGTGGGAAGCTGAATCTTGATAATCTTTGTAGCTAAATGCATCTGTGTTAAACATTTAAAATAGGTAGTACTCATGGGAAAACTGATTGGAGCTTAGAACTTGTACAAATTGACAGTCTCTCTTCACTCCATTTTTCATCCTAAAGAAGTCTGCAAATATTCTTAGCTCACATCATTATTGCTCATCAGTGATTCTAATTAGCTAAACAGGAGTTTGTCTCAGTCATTGATCATCATCAGCTTCTTGACAGTCCCTGTATTTCCCCCCCCATATTCCAATGGACTTTTAAAAATACATTTTAAATACAAAATAGCTCAATGAATGAAGTTGTTTGAAGATTTTTTTTTCTCGATATTTGTTACCCTTTCGAAAAAGAAGAGATGATTACTGCAATTCCTATCAAGTCCCATTTTAAGGTGTGACAACAGATCCAAATATGATATGTCAGTTCCAGTCAGATATACTACCTTGAGTGTCTGTGAGGGGTTATCCTGCAAGGAGCATGGGGAAACGTCCTGTGCCATCAGGAGAAACTGCTGATAAAGTTGCATATGAGGTTTCAGTTTATACTTTAGATTCTAAAGTTTTATACTTCACATTCTGACAACTTCCGTTGTGTACCTAACTCTAATAATTAGAAGATTTTTCTTTAACTGGGGGTGGTTACATGTGAAACTATTTTGGGGGCAGTAGCGAGCATATGGTATCTAGAGAGCTTGAAAGAAAACATCATAGAGGCAAAACATATTAAATTTATTTAAACTTTTGCCACTAATTATGATGATGGTAGATCTGTGTTTATAAACTGTGTTCTTTGACATCTTTGTTTAAAGGAGTGTTTTACCAAGCATTGGACAGGTGTAAAATACTGCATTTAACTAGAAGTGCACTGTGAATTGTTGGCTAGTGTGTAGCTCTGCTACAGGCAGAGCTTTAACGGTGGTATGTTTCTTTCTTTTTGTCTCCAGTCCCAGACTTTATTCTGTGAACCCCTATTTTGAAACCATGTCCTAAAGTCAGGGGGCTCTATAGATTCTTAATTACCAATAATAAATCAGAATTAGCTGTGCATACCGTTTTTCAGAGCTGTTTGTTCTTTTACTTGATTCTTGGTTCACTTACTCGCTTTCTCTGTTTCCTCCCTAAAATAAATTTTAAAAAATTACCCACACACAATTGTAAAGCTCCTTAGGGAGACCTATCTAACTTACCAGGTTTTCAGATCAATTAATGCATTAGAAAACAAGTTTAATAATAATTTTCAAGTGATTATTGCATAGTTGTGTTAGGAGGCTATCTGATTATACAGTTTTTGTGTCTTGATTGGGTCTTGCTTTACAAAAGACTGACTTTTGAGAGCGGAGATATCGATTAGAGGTGGGAATATGATGGGATATTGTGGGTGGTAGACTTAAGGTCAGGATACTTCTGGGGGCTGGAGGCATTGCTATTCAGTGCTTCATGGGGCTTGTGTACGGTTAGTGTTATGATTCTGTGTCTGCATTGACTCTTTAAGTATTTTGTAGTACAGACTTACTTTCCTTTTTGTCTTCTAAAGCTCTTAGGATTAGGATCAGCTAGTTTTGGGTGTATCTAATCTTAAATTGTCTAGTTGTGATTAAGACCTGAAGAAACTTCGAATGTTACATTTCTTAAAGTTTAGATCAATATAGGTCTGTCAGTTCCTCAGATAGATTATGGTGTAGCATGCATATGGGAGAGTGATAACCTTCCTCCCCAAATATTTGGGGTTTGATTACTGCAGCTGTTGTCTTTAAGAAAGGGTAATTGTTGATGGCCATTTAGGACTCTGCAGCAAAATATTTAAGTATGAAGAAGCATTAATATTTCTACATCGGAAAAGTTTTTGTTTCATTTAAGTTGTACCTGTTGTGGAAGTATGTCTCTTACAGGAACATGCACAAACATTTGGAGTAAGTATTATTCAAATACACTATTCAGCCACTTTACATACACTTTTGCTTACTAACTCCTGTTTTTTAAGGTTTATAATATCTTCCAGTACAAAGTTTTATATACTTGACAGAAAGTCTTTTACCATTTTTGAAAACATAGCTGAGAATGTGACTTCTGTTAGCTAGATACGTGTTATAAGCAGGGTAGATTGGTTTCATAACCTGTCATGTTTTGAAACCTATTTGTTGTTTTGGCTCTGGTGCTCCTTTTTTTGTTTGTTTGTTTTTGAAAGGACATCACAGCATAACTTTTGGAATGCATTAAATCATTTCATATTTGCTGGAATTTCTGTAATTGCGGTCTACTTAGTTCCATTCTTGTGGGTTTTCAAAGATAAACTATGAAGAACTGTATGCACTATTTATTTTGCTGCTTATGACTTTTCTAGCAACCTATCATGCAATGGCTTGATCATTCTGATTGCAGGTGGTCAGATGGTTTAAGGTCAGTATCTGATGTTCATTTTTCTGTAAGTTTCTGTCTCTCTTAAGATGTTAAATACATTTCAGATATTAAATGTCTTTTGGAATACTTTTTGAATATTCATCATCTGACTTCACAGCACTGAGTTACTTTCTTTATGAAGCAGATTTTTTTAATGTG
>VWZS01007988.1:431809-483366 GCA_013397075.1 Rhabdornis inornatus
TGCTTCCAATATATTTTTACTTTTCCTTAAGCTAAGTGCAGCTTAAATGCATACCTTTTTAGGTAGGTTTTTCGTAGCTTTCTTCAAGTCCTACCACATATCATTGCCACCATATTTGAAATAGGAGAGAGCTATTTAGAGTTCGGATGTGTTGAGACCTGAGTTTCCAAAACCCTCCTCTCAAATTCCATACCATTTTTCTTCAATTCTTTGTTTACTGAAGATTGGATTAGATATTTTAGCAGTCATATAACTTTATTAACAACCACAATGGTATTGGATGGCATGTTTTGGCAGTGTTATTTAATTTTTAAAATCTCTTGTAGCATTAGACTACACAGTAATACTTAATAGTGAAGAAAAACAATCCTTCATGTATCTGATATCCTTATTGGCCCTTGTTACAAAACGTTGCGGCAGATTAAGCCTTTTGTGTACAGCTGGATATTTTTGTCCAATTTAGATCAGATTTACTGACTCATGTGTACTAGTGTTTCATTCCTGTCCAGCTCTGAAACATTCCTTATTTGGCAGAGGAAGAGTTGCTCAAGTAGGATTTTCTAGCGTCCATAGGTGACTGATACCAGCCATGATGAAAGTTTTAGCTGTATTATGAGAATAGGGATAATATGAATGAGTTTCTCCTTCTGTCACCTGTGGTGCTGGGATTGTCTGGAGTGTTTGGATATTTTTAGGGAATATATATTTCTGAGCCCTTCAGTCCCTCAAGTGACAAGAAGTCTTGACTTGTGCTAAGGAATCTTAATATGCTTACTGTTGCAACATTTGTTTCTTTTCTGCCTAAAACAGAAGCCAGCTGGGGCCTCAATGTTTGGCCTCATTTAAGAAATGAGATAGCGATGAGATGAGGTACTTTGTTAAACAACGCAAAGTGTTGCGGAAATGGTAATAGATGTGCACTTATTAACCACGTAGAGTGGCCCTGCTCATCCCCCTCACTTAAGTTTCTGAACTGTCTTTTTTTTTTCCTGCTGGTAAAAGTTACACATTCTGTCCCTGTGGAATATAGTAAAATAATTATCCATGATGTTCAAAAGTATTGTTTCAGACAAAAAAATGTCATGTAACTGAAATAAGGACTTCACCAGCTCAAGTAACTTGGTGATTCTACATTGCAAAGAAGGGGCAAAATCATCGGTACATTTTCTGTGTTTGGGGAAGAATGAGAGACACATAATTTGAGCTGCTTTAAAAATATTAAGACCTCTTATTTCTGTTTCTTTTTGAACAAAGCTGCGTTAGATGTTTACAAATGTAATTTGCTGTCACTTGCCATATGCTCCCTGATTAATTCTGCAGGGCCTGTCATCTTCAGATAATTTAATTTTCTGTGCTTTAAAATGACATTCATTATCAGGACATGAAAAATTCAAATGATTAACTCCAAATTATGACTAATAAAGTGTCTATTTTTTTGTTTGTTTCCAGAGAAAAACAGAAAGCTGAAGTCAAGGACAGAAGAATTTTAGAGATTTTTCAAGCCAAAGACACCACAATAGAATCTCTAGAGCAGGTTTGTATTATGTTTAAATAAAACAGTTAAGAAAACTTCTCATTGACAACACATTTATGTTTGTTAAAATGAGAGGATAGTTTGCTGTTGTGTCTTAAGAAAAAAGTTGCAGGTGATTCAGAGATTCTGATCTGATGATTCTGATCAGAAGTAGGACTTCTAATGAAGTGTTATTTAAAGTCTTCTGTATTGTTCAAACAGTTGACCTGTTACCTAAAAAGTTCATAGGATTTTAGATTAAACTTTTTCTGAAAAATCTTCTCAGTTCATTGCCTCATTTTTTCCTATGGTCTAACCTAAATTTGGATTTAAGTCTAGAAGACCTGTGACTGTGTTCAAGTTTGTAATGTGCCCGTGCACATCTTGGTAAGATTTGCCATCCTCACAAGTCCTAAACATTTAACCCAATGCACCTTCTGCCTGACAAGAAACGCCACTGAACTGATGGTGTTTCTCCTTCNTGAAGTTTCAGTGTGTTGTCTCATCCTCATGGCTCTAGGCGTGATGTGTAATGTTTTTGGTGCATACACACACATCATGTTCAGAAGCCAGCAATGCATGGTTCCTGCATTTCTGTCCTGTCCTTACCTGAAAGGCAAAATACCTGTGAAGACCTTTGCAGGAATATGTATGCAGTACTGTGCTTTTAAGAAGGCTGCCTGCTTTGGCAGCATCTGAACCTGGGATGTACATCTCTATGAGGTTACTCTTTGTGGTTTCAGATCAATTTCAGAAGCTGAAACTCTAATTGATCAGAAATCTGAAATTGATGGTGTAATGCATTTACATCATTCATGTGGAAATGGATAGAGGCTGGTATATGTAACTAGAACTAGAACGTAATGGAAAACTGGCAGCCAGGAAAGAAGAGTTTGTCAACATGTTGGTAAAACTCTGGATATTCGTATAAACTTGGGAGTGAGAGGCTGGAGAGTAGCCCTGCAGAAAATACAGAGATCCTCTTCAGAGAAAGTTGAACATGTGTGTCAGCAGTGCCAACCCTGTCCTGAGGGGCATCAGGCACAACGTCACAGCCAGGCAAGGGAGGGATTGTCCTGCTCTGCTCTGAGCTGGAGCAGCCTCACCTCAGTGCTGGGGGCTGGTCTGGGCACTGCGGTAATGGAGATGGTGTAGGGCCTTGAGGGGAAGCCCTGTTGAGGGGGAGACAGAATTGGCTGAGGTTACTTGGCTTGTTCAGCCTGATGAGGAGAAGACTGAGGGGTGATCTCATTGTGGTTTATGACTTCCATCTGAGGGGAGGAGGAGGGGCAGACACTGATCTCTTCGCTCTGCTGGCCAGTGACAGGTCCCAAGGAATTGGCTTGGAGATGTTAGGAAGTTTTGGGTTGGATATTAGGAAAAGTTTCCTTACCATGAAAGTGGTTGGGCACTGGAACAGGCTCCACTGGGAAGTGGCCATTGCACTAAGCTTTCCAGAGTTCAAGAAGCATTTGGACCATGCACTCAAGCGCATCTTGTGATTCTGGAGGTTGTCCTGTGCAGGGCCAGGAGTGGGGCTCCATGACCATTGTGGGCTGCTTCCAAATCAAGATATTCTGATTCTGTGAATCTAACAGATGATGAGAACAGAAGTTGTTTTGATGATCATCACAACTCTCATGTAGCCCTTACAATTAGCTTCCCTTAGAGTAACATTGACTTGGGCGGGGGGAGGTTGTGAAGGGCACCAGATGGTGCCAGTGCTGGTATGAAAGCAGTGTAGAGAGATGATGTAATTCTGACCTTCTTGCCTCATCTGTTGGCTGAGATTCTGTAGAGTTGGATCAAGAGAGGGATTGTTTCTTGAGTGCAAGGTTTTAGTTATTTGGTATGAAAGAATGGAGCTGGCTAAAAAACGATGTAGTGTTCTTACTTATTTTGTTTTACTGAATGTGTTCCTCCTTTGTACATCTAAGGAGGAAAAGATACTATTTATGTAATTAACATGCAAAGAGGTTGCTTGCGAAAATGTGCATTTTGACAGTAATGGAAATGAATGTTCTGTTCTGGAAAGTACAGACAGAAAGATTTGAAGGCTGTGTATTTCAGTCTAGTAATTTTTTACATCTAGGAAGTTGAGATTAGCCACTCATGTCTTCTGTTTCTATTCTCTTCCCCTTCATGCATCATACAGAGATACCAGTTGCAACAAGATAATTTGTTGTAGGGTTTATTGTCTAGGAATTTCTGAGTGGCCACCAAAAAGCTGATTGTATAAATCAGTGCTCAGTAAAGGAAAAAAGAAAAAGCAATGAGCTATCTCGTAATTTGACATAAATGTAAGCTTCTAGTGCTTCTAGAAATAACAACAAAACCATATGAGGAGAACATGAGATCATATTTCCTGTCTTGTATTGTTCTTAGACTTTATCCTGACATGCCTAAAAGGACTTTTAAAATTTCTGTAAATATGACAGCATATTCTCCACAGCTTAGATGCAATACATCTGTGTAGTTAGTTGGTACTGAAATCTAAATGAACTTAATTCATACCGAGATATTTCAAGTATTAGAGCGGTTTCTATTTTAATGAGTTTTACTGAAAATCAAGTAAAATAATACATTTGGGAACTATGATTGAGAAGTAATATGGTCCTTAATCACATTTGTATAACCTAACAGTGAAGAAAAGTGCTCAAATGCTCATGAAAACGGGGCTTGTGGCTTTAGTTTATGAAAATTATGAAAAATCATAATTTTTCAAAACCTTTGCTGTCCAGTATTTTTGGACTAGAGTATATGCATTGAACTTCTATTTACTTAATGCAACTTCAGTTTTTCACCTCTTCTAAATAATGGTGTTGTAATCTTGAGTTTTATATACATGAATAAGACCTTTTTCTTGTCATGAGTTAATTGCATAACTTCATATTTAAAATATGAATTAGTGTGGAACATTTCAATATGTACCATTCAAAACTTCAAATAAATTTGTTAAAAGATTATTAATATTACACTTCTTGTTCATTAATAAATTCAGCATGGAATGTATTGTATTTGAGTTTTCCTTTGTACTTTTCCCTTTGTGCTTTTTGTTTTTTTAAAATGGTCTGTTGGTAACTTTTGATCCTGATAGTCACAACTGGGCATCATCTGGCATATAGATGCATTTTTTCTAAATGCTGTGTGGTAAAAATCTCGTTCCTTAGTAGTAGTGTCTTGATTGCTTTACTGATTTTTTTACTGTTATTTTTGTTTTATGCAGTGTCTCAAAACTCTTTTCTCAGCAGTTACATATCCCTGACATATATGCATCGCTTCTCTGTTTGTTTCAAGGAAAAGAATTTCTAACTGCTATGTTTAAGTGGCTAGAACACTCTATTTGAATTTTACATCTTCTGAATCTGATAGATACTTTGCTGCAGAAATCTTTTAATTGCTTTTTTATTTGTAAACATTTTTAACCTGTTGTATTTAATTTATAATAATTGTGTGTATCTTGAATAGATCACTGATGCTGTTTTTTCCTTAAAAAGTAACGTGAGGTTTTTTAGAGGAATGTGTGAAATTTTAAAATTCAAACAATTAGTGTAGCAGATAATGTTGGAGCAGGGAAGAGTCTTCTGCCATTCACAATAGATAAATTAAAATATTTTAACCTGTTTTCTTTAGAACATGACATTAAAGACATGTAAAAATAGCAGTAAACCTTTTCTTATAACATTGTTAATTAATTAGGTTTCAATTTTGATCTGGAGGAGGTAAAGCTAATCTTTTTGTCCTAGACCTTGTAGCATTTCAAAACCTTATCAACTGATTATACTCTAGAGGGGTTAAAATAGTACTAGCTTGCCTCATTATCTGCTCTTAAAAATCTTCAGCTTGCTGTGCAAATCTGTATTAAAGCCCCTTTAATGGGTCCAATTCAAAGAAGCATAATTCTACCTTCAAGCATTAATTAACGCTGATAAATTTTTCTTAACTTCTGTACCTTCACCTGATTACATTTTGCTTTGTAATAAAATACTTTTATGAAATTAGGACAAATGTATACAGACATTATTGCCATCTAAATACTTTTTTTCATAGCATGTAAACTTGATTATTCTTGGGCAATGAGGGACATGAGTATAATTTTGGTAATAAGGAGTTCAGATGAACTTGTCAGCAGTGTTGAGATGATGTGAATTTTATAAACTCTTTGCAAAAAAAGTTTGTCCAGTGAATAAGATATACTGCAGACAAAGCATGTTGAAGGGGACACTAACACAATTTTTTTTTCTTTGAAAAAGAAGTGACTCAAGTTTTACACTGGAAGAGGGATCAGCCTTCCGTGGGGAAACTTGTGTTTTATGTAGCACCTTTGAACTGCATCAGTGAATTATAATATGTCTTTTTGCCTTTCTGTTTGACATCTAGTTAGTTTTCTCATAAAATTAAGGGAAGGAAACCTTGTTAAGGAGCTGATCTCTATGAGAAAGATGGGAAGAAAATATACAAGCTGTTGAAAATTGCTGATTTTTGTTTATTGATAAATGTTACTTGAGGTAGGTAGTATGATGACTGTGGCTGATACCTGTGGGCTTTTTTGACTGCAGAAATTAATAAGCTCTAAATTACAGTGTACCTTTACAGCTCATTAGTATTTTGTATGAATTCCCAGTAGGAATGCTTTTTCTACCAGTCGAAAACGTGTTTCTGTGAGGTAGCTTACTCCATTTTGAGGAAGTAGTTTTAAAACTTAACTTTTTCCTACTTAATTCTGCAGACAATAAGCTATATTGGGTATTCATAGAGGTGTGTTGTAAATCTGTGCCTTACCTTTTCATTAATTCATGTGTGTAGCCATTCCTGGAGCTGGCTAAAGCTTCTGGGTCTTTATTACTCAGCCTTCATATTCTTAGTGGTGTTTCTACAGAGATGGTATCTGGACTTGGATTAGACAGAAAACTGAACAGTAGATAGAGAAATGTGATGTCTCTTGTCCTTTGCCCACTACACTAGATTGAAATGCATGATTTCTTGAATATTGAGCAGGGGTCAGTAGTCAAACCTAGAAGGGGGAGGACATATTTATGATCTCATTCATCCTTTCGTCAGCTAGTGTCTAGTTGGGCAATTTCTTTTTCAGCCCAGAATAGTTGTCATGTAGCCAGTGAGAGTAAAGCAGAGTAGCCTTTTATCTGAGCTAAAAATGGTTTCTATAGCCAATGGAATCTGCTTTTACTGTATAAGAGATTAACTTCTTTACTGTTTTTAATACATCAGTTGGTCATTATAGTGACACAATTTTTTTTTTTTTTGAGTTCCAAAGTCAGTATGGTTTTAAGATGTTGGATTTTATTCCCTGTTTAAGGACATTTGATGAGGAAATTTTTCATAGATCACGGCTTCTTACTTGAATACAGGTAGATTTCCTGAAAGTCAAGAAAATGGCCATGTTTTAAGGATCGGGTAGCAGAATGAAGCAGACAGTGCCCTGTGAGATTAGATTCTGGCCTTATGAATCTGCTGACAGCACTTTGGAAGGAGCTTGTTTAGAAGAGGTGATCACAGCAACAGCTGTTCTTTATTTACTACACCTGATCTGGCAGCATTGATGTACACGAGTGTAATGAAGTACTGCTGTGTCAGGCATAGATGCTAGCAGGTACTGATTCCTGCAGATCTCAGATTGTCATGCAGTCCTCCAGAGGCTAACTCACTTTGAGGACCTTGTATAAGCCTTGCTGGAGAGAAAAGCATATGAAAAAAAATCTAAGCCTGGTTCCATTAAGATTGTGCTCTTCAATGAAGATCAGAGAAAAAATCATTTAGCAGGGTATTGGTTTGGATTTGAAATTAGCAGAGAAAATAGACAATAGAAAGATAATTCAGATTTTTTGTTTTCTGACCTAGAAGACTGTGCTGCTGCTGTTTCAAAGTACAGCTGCTAACAAGAGAGAAAGACAGAGACTACATTTATTAGGCAGTGTTGCTGTACAGCACTGTGTTATTTGTTGTATAGAAAATCTGATCTGTCCTGATGCAGAGAATCACTAGCTGTGGCAAGACTGTCAGATTATATTGTCAGTATTTACTGCAGCTTTCCTGAGAGCTCAGTAGAGCAAAATTGACAGTAAATTTCTAAGTGTAGCAGATACATTACTGCAATACATGCTATGCTGCTTGGTATTGATGCTGGATTTATTATGGAGCTACAGGTTTTCTTTTTTGACAGAATGCTGTCTCATTTACAAATTAGAGGTGTTTTTTTTGTGAGAAACTGCCTCTTAAATATTTCCCCTTTGCAGGGCAAGGAGCTTCTGTATTCCTTGTTTCAGAGGTGGAAAACCAATTGTGGAAAACCACATGTGCCAGAAACAGTATTTGGCTCCATTGTCCATCCAAAAATGCAGCTGCTGGCAGTACTTGCTTGCATTATACCTGTGCAACAGAAGGAACTGAGAGAAGGGGGTACAAAGGATTGTAAGACTTTGAGGAAAATATTAGTAAAGCTTGGTTTTAGTGAATGCGAGAAGGAGTGTGTGGCAGTGGAGTTGTAAGGAACAGCATGAATGGAAAGGAGATGGTGCACATCATAAAAGTTTTCTCCATGCTGTGACCTGCTTGGTAGGGTGCTGGTAAAAGATTTTATTGCTGCCAGTGGAAGTGTGGTGCTAGAGTTGCATAAAGCCACAGTTTAGTTCCACCACGTGTTCAGGGGCTGAAAAATTCTATCAGGTGTTTCGATTAAGATAGCAAACTTTGCTGAAGAGACCAGATTAATTACACCAGACAAGTCCAAAGGGGGCAGTAGGGAACACAGTGTTTATAATAGATTATGCTGTTTGACCCTTCCTTAATCTATGGGTCAGATGAGAATTCAGGAGCAACTCTGACTAACAGTAGAGAAGTAAGTACATATTCACCACCTGCAGGATGAAGTCAGCTGCTCATATTTCTGTACTGCTTCTCTATGGAACCATTTTACTTGATCCTCTTAAAAATGCTTTAAAGAATCTTAACTTTATTTTCTGCTGCCTGCAAAACAAACCTGTCCTATTCCAACAGCACATATATGGTATGGAAGCACATTTGAACAGGCAATGTTTTAAGAAAGTTTTTCCTTGTATATCTCTCTAAGTTACCATATTGTATTTCATGTCTAAATTGATAGAAATAGACATTCAGAAATTCTCATTCATTTTGGAACAGATTTATAGATACCGCCTTGCAGGTTAATACTTCTTTTTTTCAGAGACCATTTTTAAATTGGTTTGTCTCAGGGAATCCTGGAGAGCATGGGCTTGGACAGGGAAGAACAAACTTTGATGCTATGAAAATCAAATTAACTCATCTACTTCAGTTACTCTCTATTTGTGGTTGCTTTTTTAATCTGTTTAAGATTGTTCTGGCAGAAGGTTAGGAATGAAAAGTAATAAGAAATAAAAATTGGGTGTGTGCTCAAAATACTGTTACATGTGTTACATTTAAACCCATTATTTGTCAGTTGCTATTTTTCATTGGTTTTTTCATCCTTTTTAATAGTCAGGTTCTAAGTAGAATATTTAGCTGTGAATACAGGTATGCTCTGGAATCTATCTGCAGTAGAATCAGGTAACACTGTTGGTGTTTTACTTTTAGAGAAGTATGGATTTAAAAATAACTTGTATTTTGTATCTTAACTAGCTGTTGTCATTCACAGTCTGAAAAGGCACTGTACAGACTGCAGTATGCAGCTGATCACTTTCATAGCATATGGTTACCTTTTTGTGAACTATTTGCATTGAACTTCTGTTTGTCCTACATCTGAAAATAATGTAAGAATCTAATGAAGTCATGAGATGGAAGAAAGTGAACTTTTGTTACCTTTTTTTTCCTTTATTTTGGGGGACTCTATGAGAATATGAGTAGCAATGCTTTTCGTTAAATGTGCTTATGGATGTTCAAGAAACATGAGGATTACTGAAGTTGAAAAAATATGGAGAAAAATTTAAGAAAGCTTAATCAAGGGAAGGTATAAAATGTTACTGGAGCACTTTTTGTGGTGTATACTTGTTGTTAAATTCCTGCTAGAAATGAAAACAGGAGTTGGAAGGAAGTTAAGAAGTTAAAAGTATGGTAAGTCAACCTCAACTACTTGGTGAGGAAAAGGAGATGATGAAAGGGAGAAAATATGTCACAAAATGTTGAAGTAGAAATTCTGAGGAGAAGTTAAAAAGAAATTACATTTGCACATTTAATTTTTAATAAAATAATTTCATTACTAAATTAATTTTATTTCTGTGGAAGATGTCAGGTTTTCCTCAAATTCAGGGTGAAAATACTTCAATTTGTCATCAGTTTATGTTTGTTTTAACTTTTTTTTCCAAGTGGTGTATTAGAAGTGGACAGTGAAAGCTTCTGATAAAGAATGTAATGAAGAAAACACGGAATTTAATCTTTCTTTGTTACCCTGATCCTTTTGGTAGTAGAAATCAAATGCATGCTCCTTTGTTGCATTCATAGATGGACTCCTTTAATATTGTGGTGTATAGATCTGAAATTTTTCAGTAAGTGCTTCAGCACCCAGTGTGTTGTTGCACTGTTGCACGTCTGTATTAGCAAAAACAGTGAAGGATATGTCAGTTTTGTATTTCTGCTAGATAGTTTTTACTCTGGTTTGAGTTAACATCTTCACATGAAATAATACACGCTCTTGCATTTCACGAGCCTGTGTATGGGCAGCTATGCAATACTGATTTAGTAGTGCAGTCTGATTGACTTCAAAATGGAGAATTAGGGGTTGGTTTTTCCAACTTTTTTTTGCCTTGACTCACAAAATATGAAAATTTGGAAAGCATTTAATGCAATAGTAACACGTACAGCTATTGTTTCTTAGTTCTTGCCACATGCTTTTTATGTAGCAGATTGAAAAATACTTCACTAAAGACTGGAATTTCAGTGATGATATATGCAATATCAAGCAGTACATAACTTCTGGTAGTTGTATCCTAACTCACATTTTTTTTTTTTAATCAGAGTCCTAGCATTAAAGAGTTGCTTTTGCCACCAGTTTCACTGTCTCCATACGTACTGTAGTGTCTAAACTCACAATGGGTAAAAATGAGGTTTTAATTTAAAACTTTTATTTGTGTCCATTCCCATGAAATACAGACAGATAATTTTAACATCCTACTGCCATGAAAAGATTGATGTATTCAGCACTAAGACAAGGGCTGTTGTCACCTTTTGGTTTTGATCTGTTGTTTTCATAGCAAATTTTCTCAGTTTGACCTGGTAAGTGATTTTGCTTCCTTTTCAGATTAATATGAAGGTATTAAAAAAATAAATAGTATTTGCCAGTAAACACTGGATTATGGGAGAAAAATTGTATTGTGCTGTAGGTAAAGAGGTGCCACGGGAAAGGATGAAAATGTATTTGGGAATGACAGTCCTCTGAGACATCAAAAGGTCTGCTCCAGCAGGTCACAGTGTTTCTTTCTATGTACTGTTGCCTGGAGCACTCTAGGCTCCAGCAGTATACAGGGGATACTCTTTTGATTCTTCCCAGATAAATAGAGGGGTAAAATCAGTTTCTTTTAGTTTTCATTGGAGCAAATTCACTTCAGGATAGTTTTCTTTCTTGGAAGTTTGTCGAAATCTGCTTTAGATGCCTTAGTTACATGAGGGTTTTTTTATGGTTCTTGACCGCCAAGCTGTCAAACATTGCTTTTGCCCTGTTGTAGTCAAACAAGTATGACTGAGTCAACTCAAAGTGTAAGTTGAGATTGTTCTTGTGTAGTGTCAGACTGTCTTTATAGTATCTAGACAAAAATCAGTAGATACTATGGGAATAGATGAATTCCTGATGGGTGTTTTACCTAGTGAAATCTGTCAAAATAACCTCATGTAGGAGGTTGCCCTGTGTGTTAATCAGGTATGTTTTTTTCCCCTGCTGTTTCACTTGCCTACCAGAATAGGGTAGTCTTTAAGGAACACTGCTTGTGTTCTCTGCAGTAAGAAATCAATCTTTATTCTAGTATGATATAAAGTAATATATAGGTTATATAGGTTGAGGAAGCAAAGTATGAGAGCAGTTGCACAGGAAAGGGCAGATGATAATTTACTTAATTGTCTGTGTCTCAAAAATTTCTTTTTATGACCCTTATTTCTACCCGGTCATGGCTCCGAAGTAATACTTCTGATTTTTTTCCTTTCTTTATAAGCATGTGAAATAAGCAGATATGAGAGTAGAATTTCAATTCATTTAGAGGAAAAGATAGGAGCATGCAAAGTGATACCCTAGGATTTTTTTCCATGCAAGTATAACTCACCTCGATAATGTTAACTGCTGCTGCAGTAGATGACTTCGTAGACTATTCAGGTGAGTTTGCTGCTTAGTGATTGATGTGGCATATTCGCCTTTTGATTGGTTTAAAGTGTTTAACAGTTCAGTTGTGGAGATAAGCAATTAGTGTGCAAGTCTGATTCAGGATAACCTGTCTGACTATTCTGAGTATTCACGGTAAGTAGTTTATTTCAGTTAGGAACTTAATCTGAGCAGTGCAGAACATTTGAAATAGCTAGTTGCACTTTTATACCATCCTGTCTCCATTCATTCTCTAAATTGCTGGAAAACATCCTGTTTAAAACAGAACCCAAATATCTCTGATTTCACTTCACAAATATACATACGCTTCCCAGTTTCTGCATAGTGTATAGTGAAACTAAGTGTGTGGTGTACCTGTGTACTCAGAAATTAGATTCCTTAAAGAGCTGGAGCTTTTATAAAAATGTAGGTTTGTGAATTTTTAGCTCAGAGTCAAGAGTCTCTTTCAAATAGGTGAGATTTTTAATGATGTTTTAAGGGTGTCTCCAAGTACAGACTTTTGTTTTGATAAATGTTAAGTAAGTAGTAATGAGCTAGAAGGAAGACTCGAAGGAGCTGCTTACTCCAATTCCATGAGGACCTGGGGAGTGGGAGGGTAACAAACAAAATTACTGATGCTTTCCATAATAATTTGGATACATACCTTTTTAAAGATTCAACTAAATCATTTCTGCCAGCAGCAGTTTATTTCTGTAAGTGTAATAATATATCCAAAGAACAAATGTTTTGTCTTTTGAATGGTGAAGTGTGACTTCAAATGTACTATGTTGCCTGTTTTTTAATCAACGTATTTTCATTCTTTTTTATATCTGACATACTTATGAACCAGATGTAAGCTTTAGACACTGAGAACTCTGACATATATTATCAGATGTATTGTAGAGTAATCTAGAGGATTATTGTCTTTTTGATGATTTTTTATGTTTCTGTACACACTTCATTTTAGCTTGTGTATCAAAAGCAAAGCAGTTGCACCTCAGTACTGACATGAAAGTTTCATCAGTTTGATACCACAGTTATGGTGTCACTGCTAGGAAAATATTATACATTAAAACCCTTTTGATTTAGAAAGAGGTGGGACAAAACAGAATGTGTAATTAAAGGAGACTCCTAGGGAAAAACACGGAGTTCTAATAGGCATTGAAGAGTGAGGGTCTTTAATGCAAGTGTCATGAGAATCAAATGAAATTATCACAGAAACTTGAAATTCTTGTTTTATGGCAGTGAGATTTTTCTATATGTGGATGAACTAACCCGTAGTATGTTTTGAGCAATGTTGTGTTATTTTCCTTGAGCTGCAAATTCAGCCAGACTTAATTATCTTTGAAAGTATTTTGTATCATAGTCATTTTGGTAGCCTCACTCAATAGTCATTTCTATTTACTGTGACAAATTCTGGAAATTCTGGAGAATTTTGAATTCAGCTCTAGCTTGATTTTTGATGTTCTAGAAGTGCAAGTTAAGCAGTATTCTAATGCATTCTTAATCCATAAACACAGATATAACTTCAGTAAATGACTGTTTTTGCGTAACCTTCACTGAGTAATTTCCATTCAGTTCTGCATTTATAGGCTTCTTTGTTCAGTAGCAGCAGGATATTTGGTTCCTCATTTGCAGTACTGTGTCTTACAGTCATTCAGCTTTGAGTATGATTAAAGTACTAATGGAATTAAAATAATGCTGTAAAAACTGTGTCAGATAGTTGTATTTCATAGGCCTAAAACACAGACCATGCATGCTCTTTTGCATTTGCCTTTTGTCTATGAACAGGTTTTTTTTGATAGAGTCTCACAGAACAGCAGCAGGAGATAAACAGCTTAATGCAGAGAAAAAGTGCTGTGGATGAGGAAAATGCCCATTTGAAGAATGAATTCGGTAATTTGAACTGGAAATTTAAAGATAAAAGCCAAGAACTTAAGGTATATTGACTTGTACATAGTTTCATATGACTGTAGCTTTGAAGTAGTTCTTTAAGCAGTGTCAGCCTTTGTGGCACAGAAAGTGACAAGCTTGGAGAAAAAATTGCCTTAGGCCTTGCTATACCTTACGTTTTCTCACATACCAACTGAGAAAGATGCTTTAAAGCCAAGAATCCAAGCTTTATAACTTTCAGATAAATAGTTAATGATGGAAATGGAGCAAAGAAAGTAGAAGTGTGAAGATGTGGCTTCTTGTAATTAGATTCTGATGGGACTGGCATTATTAATTGATAAAGCTGAGGTCTGGGAGGATATGTCTGTGTGGGTCTCAAAAATAGCTGGGGACAGCATCAAAGGCAGCTTGATCAATTAATGGGCTCTTTGCAAATGTGTACTCATCAAAGCTGTCATCCAGCTAAAAAATATGACCCTTCCACCTGCATGAAAGAGGCCAATAAAAGTACACAGGTGACCTTGGCCATCAAATATAGAAGCTGCTGTGAGGGTAAAACTGCACAGTTTATATTTGCTGATTAGTTCTCACTTTTTTGTTTATCGGCCCTTGTGGTACTGTTCTACAGGACACTGAGGAGTGTGCACAAAAGAAGGAAGAGCAAAACAGACTGGTTATAAAAAACATGGAGGAGGAAAATAAGGGATTAAATATATGCTGTGCTGACCTGCTAAGTGACCTGGAGAAACTGAGGAAGCAGGAGGCACAATGGAAAAAAGAAAAATCTGGCAATGATGCCAGAATAAAGGTACAAAGTGGAATGGACTCCTGGATATTATTTGAGAATTAACTTCTCCAGACATTTCATTACAAGTTATTTTCTTTAAATAGCAAGTTATATATTCAAATCTACCAGTGGGGACTTGCATTCATTTACATTCTATCACTTAAGACCCACAGCTTTTTAAAAATTGATGCTGCAAAGCAGGAGTCTGGCTTCAAATAGTCATCTTAAAATGTAATCATTAAAAAATAAAAGATGCTGTACTTTGAGATAATATATATATATGAGTATGAAATAATAAAAGCTTAAAAGCATTGCTACATTTTTTTTCCTTGATTTGTAATTTACTTATCTATAATCTTGTTGCAGTGGACTTAATCTTTGTTGTTTTGAAAGAACAGTAGTTCCAAATAAATTGCGTGCTAGCCTCCAAAGGTCTCTATTCTGTGAGTGGTCTTATTGCTTATAATCTATTAAAAAGTTGTTTTGATAGTTTATGATAAAGCAAGAAAAGGAAATAACTGAATATACGGTACAGTCTTTTTCTGTTTTATTTAAATGTTACTTTTTCTTTTTTTCTGGTGGAGATTGGCTAGTGTTTTTTAAATTCCTCCAAGAAACGAGCCACAAACATGGCTTTTCTTAGTTCAACAATTGCATATATACACATCTAGGTAGTGGATTCTTTTTGTTTACATGACAAATACACACAATGCTGTGTTCTTTTACGTTATTGAAGTACATTCATTGCAATAACTAATTAACACCTCACCTAGAAATGCCCTCTTTTTTCCTGCACTAGCAATTTTGGTGATGCTTCGGATTGTTGTGGTGATGCAAACTCTTTTGAAAGAGCTTAATTCAGATCTCTTAGCATGAGAAGTAAAGTTCTTGCAAACTGACTTCTTCAGACTGGTTGTGATGAAAAGATTATAGGGTTCCCAGGACAATAAATGATTTGTTGATTCTTGTGAGAAAAATCTAGTGTGTGCCAAACTGATAAAATAATTTTTAAGTTGTGAAATGTAACCTTGGACAAGTTATTGAAAATCTGTTACCCATCCCTTCAATGAGCACAGCCAGAATAGCTTTTAATGTCTCTGTCTTCCTGGCTGATGAGGCATGCTGATGAATGAAAGACCTGGGTGATTGTAGGGATGGGAATTAGTAGTGCTGGTATTTCAGAGGGGTGTTACAAACAAGTCATGCTGGTCTAGAGTGTGAAAGAGGGTATCTCTCAGGATGGGTGTTGCCTGAAACGGCCAGGGATGTCACAGAGTTGGATTTGCTGTTTGCAAACTCGGAAGCAGTGGTTAAGAAGATAATAATCAGTTGCAGTCTTGGCTATAATGACTATGAAGCTGTCAAGGCCAAGACCTTGATGAGACAGTGATGGAAGGAAAGTAGTGCCCTGGAGTTAAGAAGTGGAGTCTTAGCTGTTCAGGGACCTTGTAGATGGAATCCTGGGAGAATCAGTTTTGAAGGGTAAAGAGCTCAGGAAAAACTATTGTATCTTTAAAGACAGCTTCCTCCAAGCCCAGGTATGGTCCACTTGGGAAAAAAAGTGGATGTCTCAGGATATCAGCTTGGCTAAATGGAATTCACCACTAGACTTGAGTGTAGGCTGCCGGTGGAAAACGGTATTCAGGAAGTGGAAACAGGGAAAGGTGTTTAGGAGGAGTTCAGAAACATTGTCTGGACACTGAACCTACCTGCAGTTGAGAGTTGCAAATAGTGACTGATAAAGTCAGAATTTCTTGAACTGCTTCTTTCTTGAATAAGGAATATGGGGACCTGCTGCTGAAATGGAGCAGTGAATTAATTACAAAAGTTGATAGATACAGCAGAGGTACTAAATACTGTTTTTGCCTTAGTCTTCCCCAAGATGTCTCCAGAAGTTTCTGCCTAGAGACAGACTTCAGTGTAAAGTGCTAAGAGTGGATGTGTTGGAAGATACCTGAGAACTTGACTAGTACCCATCCTTTGGGACAGCCTGAAATGAACTGCATCCAGGGATGCTGAGAGTGTTGGCTGCATCTCAACCCTTTAATTTGGGAGTTGAATCAGCATCTTTTTGTACATGCTTGTCAGTAATAAACATGGCATTTAACAGTCTTAAAGATGTGTTGTATACAGATGTTATCCATGTTAGTCTCCTCTGTCTGAAAGAATAAAAATAATCCTTAAGAAGATAAGCTACCCCAGCATTGCTTTTAAAATGTGTATTAATTGCTAGAAATATGAGATCTAAATCAGAGATTGCTTCTTAGGAAAAGTGGTCACCTGTACAAAGGCTGAAGTGTTATTAGGGGTTTTGTTTGTTTGTTGTTTCTTTAAACCATTTCCATTGAAGAAAAGTACCACTTCTCACTTTCAAAAACTGGTTGTTATTGTAACCTCCTATAACTGTGTGTAAAATTCAACTTATTCAAATTGAGAGAAAGGAAAAGCTGCTATGGATAGTTTGTCCTTTTAAGGAACATTTCTTTAAAGTTTTGTCATATTAGTGGCAATCAGAGTGAGACAGGTTAACAGGAGGATACCTGATAAGATGGCCAAAAGGCTGACAATAGTGTTTTATTATTTTTTTTTCTGTATATGCGTTCATGTAAATAATGTACAGAAAGTTGACTTAAGTCTTTGTTTTTTGCCTAAAGTAGTTCTTGAGAACTTTTTGTGCTTCTTTTGTGCTTCCCAGAGCTTACATATCAGCTTTCTGTCTGTCCTAAAATGGAACAAATGGAAAATGAACAAATGGAAAAATTGTCAATCAGCCAGCTGTCTCCCTGTCTAAGAATCAATTAGTTATTTGAGTTATTTGGTTGTTCTTTAGGTGGAGGTTACTTAAGCTGTTGTTTAGTTATGAATGTATTTTTCCCCAAACTTAAGTCACAAGAGGCTTGTATGTAGATGAAAAAATGTCAGACTGGCAAATTTAAAGTCTAGGTGAAGTAAAAGATAGTGGAATTGCTTACTGATAGGTTGTTTGTTTTTGTTAATTCTTAGTTAGCAGAGTACTTTTTGAAGTTTCTGAATCTGAAGGTCAGAACTTTCAAAGAAACAGCCATCTCTCTCAAGAGGAGCCTGGGATTTTAGTTGCACTGAAAAATGAGAGTTTTATTGAGATGGGACCTTGAGAAATTACTCTCACTTCTGTCATAATATATAATAGGAAAAAACGTGAAAACAAAGCTACTGTCTTTGAAAGTGACTTCCAAAGGGTTTGAAGCTACAAGTTACAAAACTGTGGTGTTAATTCATAGTGACTCCAAAATGGGCATAACTGTGCTTCCTTGTACCTTGATTTTTTTATGCTTTCCATGTTTGAAGTTCTTTTAAATTCACTTTTTCTTGCTGTCTTGTACTGTGTCTTCTATAAATATGCATTTTCTTTCTCATATAACTGAATTATTCGATATTTTGACTTAGTGTATTAAGTAGCATTTTTTTAATAGGCTTGAATTTTAAACAGTCCATTGAAATGGACTGTAGTTTAAAAACCCAGATTGAGTATTTGTACTAGGTAAATTTTCACACATTTACCCAGCATGTTTACGCAATGAATTTTTTTGGCTGCTATATCAACAAGAAGGGAATGTGATAAATTCCGTATAATCTTAAAAATGCAGATACTCAAAAGATGAGTGTAAAATATTATAGGTTATTTCATGATCAAAAATACGATGTTGATGAAAAACTAAACATGAGCCAGCAATGTACACTTGCAGCCCAGAAATCCATGTCATGGGCTGCATTGAAAGAGGTATATCAGCAGGTGGAAGGAGGTGATTTTCCGCCTCTACTGTGCCCTTGTGAGACTCCACCAGGAGTGCCCTGTATAGTTCTGGTGTTCCCAACATGAGGAGGACGTGGTACTCTGGGAGCAAGTCTGGAGGATGGCCGTGAGGGGACTAGACCACCTTCCCTACAAAGACTGACTGAGCAAGCTGTGGCAGTCCAGGAGGAAGAGAAAGTTGTGTGGAGACCTCACAGCAACCTTCCGGGATCTGACCAGGGCCTGCACAGAAGCCAGAGAGGGACCCTTTGTCAGGAACTGTGGTGACAGGACAAGGAGGAGTGGGTACAAACTGAAAGGGGAAGTTTAGGTTGGAGATTAGGAAGAAGTTCATCACTGTGAGGATGAGGAGACACTGGAAAAGGTTGCCCAGGGAGGTTGCAGATGCCCTGACCCTGGCAGTGTTCAAGTCCAGGTTGGATAAGGCCTAGAGCAACCTGACCTAGGAGGAGATCTCCCTGCCCAGAGCAGGGGGGTTGGAACAGGATGACCTTCCAGATCCTTCCTAACCCAAACCATTCTGTGATTCTATTTCAGATTTCAGTATTCAGCTGAGCTTTTGTACATCAATATATAATGTTTCAGTAGCTAAGGTATTTGTATAACTAGTTTTTTCTTTTTCTTTTTTCATGTTTTACTCTTTCAGTAATGCTTCAGAAAAACTCAAGCTTTCAAAATGCGTTCAAAAGTTTGAATTGATTAATTTCTTAATTGAAATCAAAAGCTGAAGTCAAATATGTCACAAATTAAGTACTGAAAGGTACTTTTTTTCTAATTCTAAATTCTGCCATTAGATACCGTCTGAAGTTGTATTTATTATGAAATAACGTGTTACATGTTCTTTGTATTGTACCCTGCAATGGATGATGGGAAATTAAAGCATTGGCAGTGTTGGATTTTTTTTCATCTCTTCATGGAAAACTTCTGCAACTCTATAGTGTGGTATTAGAAATATGTAAATAGAATTTATTCACAGCATATATGAACTATTAAAATTTTTGTTCATGTATGTAATACCTTTAGCTGCAGAGAAAAAAAATACTGAAGAGAGACCCTACAATTATTTGTCTGCAAGTTATAAATACCTTATTACACTTAAAAAAATGTATGTGTTGCTAGTGAACTGTCTCCTGTCATTTCAAATTTTTTCATTATTCAAGGAAAAGTTAAGTTTCTCTACCTAGCCTTTGACATTGAATGGTAACTCATTTGTTGGGTATGCCAGGTATGTACCCTGATATTTGTCAAGAAACAAATTAATTTCCTACCTCATTCACTTGAGAATTTTGCTATTCCCTTACATCATTGTTGCTGTTATACAGGACATGACAGTTCTCGCACTATTTCAAGGAATTAGATTGTAGTACACTTCTGATACATCTAAATACGTATAAGACATTTTAATGGAATTTTAAGGAATTTAATTTATTTAGAATTTAATTATTCACTTTTCAGTTATAGAAATATTTTGATAACCTCAGTATTTGAGGCATGATTGCTGAAAGGGAAAAATGTGCATTTTCTTATTTCTTAACTAAGTCTGTATGTAAATGGAAAACTAATAAACTCTTGGAAGTAGATTAGGGATGATATTCTATGAGGAGGCTTTTATTTTAAATTATTAATGAATCATGAAATATTTGCCTTACTGAGAACAAGTGATTGCATCTGTGAGTAGCATAATACCAGAGCAAGTCTAAGGCTGTTGACACCATCTGAAATTCTGTTCTAGATATTGCTGTAATATTTATGCTTCCATTCTTGCCTCAAAACACTGTGGGAAGAATAGTCATACAAAGCTTCCTAAGGACTGATGTGCTCTTCTGAGAGAACTCTATCAAGGTTTATGTAGAGATTGAAGTCTTGTTTGAGTAAGCTGCGTTGCTGCTATGTTTCCTGGATACACCTTTGCAGTTTGCTGACTAACTCCTACAGTAGGGCTTATGGTAAAAGGCAGACTCTTGCTTGTTTGTGTTATTTTCAGTGAGCACTTTCAGAAATTTTCTTGTATGCTGTTTCTTTTCCTGAAGAAACTATTCCTTGCATTGAATTAGCAGTGCATAATAAGAGCAGATTTAACAAGCAGTTTTGAAAATGAATCTGTATCTATGATTCTTAGTTCATATACACAATACTGTGAATTTTTGTGAGAGCTTAAAACAATGAATGCATAGCTGCTTGTTTTTTAGGAGCTTCTACATAGAAAACAAGGTTTAATCAGTTTTGTAGTTAAATAGGGAACTACTGTTTTGCAAAGATTTGATTCAGAATCCTCCTTCCATGTCAAGCAACTGAGTTAAGGAAAACTTACTTGAGTAAAGAAGAAGTAGCCACCTAAAACTTTAAATACACCTTTTTTCTGGTATTTCACATTTTTCATACATGTGCATACAGCTATATGTATTTGCTTAGACTGCAGTAAATGTATGCATGTAAGTTGGGCACATCCATGTATCTGTATACATAGATAACTTGCATAGTAGATTTTAATTATTTCTTCATCATTAATGCATTTCAAATGCTTTCTTTGCAGAATTTGGAAACTGATTTAGCAAGGACAAGAGAACAAATAAAAAGTTTGCACACTATATTTAGTAACTCATCATCTCAGGTAGACGTGAAACGGGAAGAACTTTTCCAAAAGGATTGTGAAATGGTTGGAGCTAAGTAATCATTTAATAATAACTCTAAGTGTGAATTCTCTCAAAAAGACTGTTGTTCCACTTAGCAGTGTGTTGTTTCACAAAGCAGTATCATGCGTTAGAGATACTTTTGTGCAACAGTTTGTTTTACCATTTCGTTCACAAGATGTAAGGCTTTTGGAAGTCTACCAGTTTATGTAGTCTCTTCATGATACATTTTCATTCTTAGTATATCTTACCTTATCTTAAGTATATCTACCTTATATCTTAAGTAGTCATAGACTTTAGAAATTACACTTCTGTAATTTGCATTGGGTCAGAGAACCACCAGTTTCTACTGAAAGTAACAAAGTAACAGTACCTTTAGTGACGTAAACATTAATTAGAGAAACTAAACACCCTAAACTTGAAAAAGATTTAAGCCTAAATTTAACTTTTTAATTAACTTTAAACCTTTATCACAGGCCTACACAGCAAAAGTCTGTGTAGGCCTGTGCTAAAGGTTTGAAGTGCAGTGATTTAAGCTTTATCTTAGGTGTCACACACTATTTCTTTACCCTAAATCCATAAGATTAGTGCTGCGTTATTCGTGTCTTGGAAAAGAACTAAAGGACAGAATGAATTATATGAATTGAAAAGACTACTGAATTCCCCAGAATGAAGATAATGTCAGAAGATAATTGGTAACCCTTAAGTTGATTGTCAGGAAATTGTCCGTGGTTTACTTCTTAATTTCAGAGGCATACACATTGTTTCATTCCTATGTTAGATAAATAATATTCCCTTCAGTATTCCTTTAAATTGTAGTTTTGCCTGAAGAGCTGCAGTTGGGAAATAAAAATCGTTGGTATGGATACTCCTCTTTACTTTCCAAGAACAAATAATCTTTCTATATGGAGTGAGTATAACCAAAAACCAAGAAGTATGATTTTTGATGCATCTGACCTAAATTGTCATCTTGTTGAAAACTCTTCAAGAAAGATGATGTCTTTACAAGAAAAATTAATTTCACATTTAAGGGAATAATACCAGCTGAGCTCTAAAAAGTCAATAAGCATGCATAAGCTTATTGGGAAGTTCTGTTGAAAGAGGCAGTCAGAGGAATTTGAGAAATTCAGCAGTAGATTAATAGAATTTGTCTCCTGAAATTATTCTCAGAAAAATACATATGTGTGAGGAGTAGGGACAGCAAAGAAGGCGTTTTAAGGTCAGGTAATCTGGTTTGCAAAGTTACTGCTTGCTGGTTACTGCAGTCTGAGTTGGCCAAATCGTTGAACTTCAAATTTCTCAAAATATATTCTTATTCATTGCAAAACAGTCTCTTAGAATTTGGCAAAAACACCTCATTAAAGTATGGGATTAAAATAGGGACATTTTTGAACACAAGGTATTTTTTAAACATGTGGTAATAAAGAGATGACCACCGTACTTATTTTAAAGTCTTCTTCTATGTTTTTCTATGTCTATATATCTATAGATATATATATGTTTTTCTATATCTATATATAATCCTCTAAATTTATGGAAAACTGTTTGGCAAATCAATCATATGGGGTTTTTTGTGTGCTTTAATGTTTTCCTTCCTAGATATTTAGTGGTATTGCAATAAGTAATAGTATTTTTTGATATCACTGGCATGTGAGTTATGCTTCACATATCTGTATATGTTTCATCAGTATCATTATAATTGTCTGCTAACTGCTGTCTGTTAATCTTTCTCAATCAGCTTCAGCTACAAATTTATTTTTGGCATTTTGGTTATGAAGAAAGAAGGCTTGAGCTTATATTATGTGGAATTCAGTTTCAGTAGTTAGCAATAGATATTAAGAATTGCAAATATTCTGTACTTTTGTAGTACAGAATACTGAAATTTCTCCTTGTCTTCCTAAGATGCTGGTATGTAGAGAAAATTACTTTTCTGCTGTTTGTCAATGACAAAAAAATAGTCAAAACTATACAAGTCTTTGTAAAAAAAAGACAAACTCTTATTTAAGTTAAAGTAACAACTCCCCAGTTAAAGGATAAAATCTGAGGAGAAAATGGATTCTTTCCATCTTCTTGTCTTCCTAGGCCGAAGTTTTGCAATTATGTTGGCTTTATGATTAGAGCATTTATTTTTTCTTGTTTATGATAACTGTTTTTTTTTTTTAATCCATTTAAAATTTAGTCTTATGAAAGTATCACATTGAATGCTTGATTGTCGTATGATGTTGGCAGAAGATTCTTTGTCAAATAGTGTGGAAAATACGCCATCCTCCTTAGTATCTTCAGTTTCTCGTCATCAATTTCAAACTTCAGAGCTGAAAAAGACAATCTGGCTTGCAAATGTGTCTGTTCTCCCCACTGCTCTGTCTCCCTGTTAGCTGCCTTCCTACCTTCCCCACCCTCTCAATTCTATGAAAACAGAGCAGGAACACAATTGAAATTGTTAGAAACAAGCTCTAGAAGAAGAAAGAAAGAAAGGCAACTGGATTCCTTCCTTTCATGGCTTCTTCCATATACAGCATAGTCAGATTCAGAAAACTACACCTTCTGTTGACATCTTGGTTATACTGTCTGAAATTTTTACACTATGTGCTAAGTTCAGTTGGAGAGGGAAGTCTCCAAGGGAATATGTACATATTGGGCTAGTGCTCTGTTTCTTGTGCATTCTCAACTTCCTGTGTTGTGCATATCTGTCAGTTTGTTGGCAAGAGGTTTTTTAGTTTAACAGTAGATGTGACTGTAGACATCAAGAGAATTGTTTTCTTCAGCAAATTAGTGGAGATCAAACTTGAAAGAAATACTCCAGCGCAACTCTGGTTCTACAGAATAAGAAGGTGTTTTTGAAAATACTGCCATATGTCAGTAAAAGTCGGCCACATACTTTTGAGGTGTGGAAGATAAATTTTCTGGGATCAGTGAACAAACAGTATTTACAGGATACATCCTGCATGGTGAATGTCTTCAAGAAGCCATTACCTTTCTCTTTTGGCTTAGTTTTTGTAAGGCACTCTTCACCTCCCTAGGTTTAATTTCAAACTTCTGAATTACTGTGAAATGCATTTTCTTGTTCTATTTTTCATGTTTTCATTCAGTACAGGTTTTCTGGATCTCTTTAGCACCCATGGTAACCGTTCAATTTTCGTTTTATTTTTGCTTTAGAATTACGCTAAATGCCAGTGTCTGGAACTTCGTAGTCTGACACAGTGCTCCGGTGGAGCTCTGAACATAAAGCTGGAGAAGTTTGCTTGACTCACTGAGGCTTGAGCCTTGCTGTCACAAGTACCCAGAAAATATTAAACCGTTTGCAAATATAGTAAAATCTATTCTAAAATTAATTTGAATTTCTTGCCCCAGTGTTTTTAGTGGAAATGTGGGCCATGACTTCATTCCTTTGATTCGTATCTAGTCCAAATCTATCCCCGATGATTTTCCTACTGCTTTTTTCTGTAATAATGTTCCACTTTTACTCTCCCACCCTGTGTGCCTGCACCCTGCCCACCACCCCTTCCAATGCAGTTGCTGTTAACTTGTGTGCTGTAAATTATAAGGCAGTCAGATTTTTAGATTGGTCTTGTTTTGCTGCTCTTGGATTTTTCAGGTTATTCTTTGCTGTATGCTGCAAACAATTTTTTAGTATTTATGCTGTTTCCATGAGAAGTCACAATTTACAGGACTTGTCACTATGCTGTATTTTTAAACTACAGGAGATGGAGTATAGAGATTTCTTGACTTACCCCAAACTATCTTGTATTCCCTTGGTAACAGTGGCAGCTGAGGTGCTCAAAGTCCCAGTGTATTCACCAGAATTGTGGTGGTGAAACGAACTAAGAACGTCACCTTGAAGTGATGTATATGTTTTTAATTCTGTTTGTAGAACAGTTATATAGCTTGTGGAATGACAATAGCTATTCATTTCATTTACATCTCTGGGAAGCAGCAGGTTATTCTAAAACCATTGGTAGGGGCATACAAGGCCCCTTGCCCCTACAAGGACGGAAAAGTTTTATTTAATCTTATGCTTCAGGGATAGAAGGAAATGCCTGTGAGCACCAGAGGTGTCTCTACCCTAAGCAAGAGTAGTGACTTAAGTATTGTTACTGGTTGGATAAATTGTCAAATGATTGAGTCTTGCTTCTGTCTACTTTGTGGTGTCTTCAGTACCATTACCTTGCAACACTAAAAGCAAAGTCTTCTAAGGTTAGTGTATCAACAATCTTACTTCAAGGATTGAAATAATTTAGTAATGCTCTTCTATTTTGACATAAGAAAGACCATACTGTTTTTCATAGCACACCCTTTGCTTGTTGCTTGAAGAGTGCAGGTCACTTCCTGTAAATTTCCTCATTTTCCTTTGTATTCATCTTAAGGTATGAGGTTAGAGACACAGGTATTTTTTTATTTCTACCTCCTGACTTCGCTCTTAAAAGAGTTAAAAGCTCTCAGTGTATAATAGTGTGTTACTCTATGGGAAGTTTGGGATGATGGAAAAAAGTAGACTTAAGTGTTGCAGTTTGGGTGTTAGCTGTCAGTGTTGTTTTTCCAATTACTGTTGCTCATGGTGACTTTTTTCTTAAAACTGTTTTTCTTTAAAGTGTATAGTATTTTGAAACATTTGATCACCGTGTTTTTATATTTGTATATCTATATATATGTATGTACATGTTTACATATTATTTCTATATTTTATATGTAGTATATATTTTTATATATCTGTATGTGTGTATAGATGCCTGTATATCATATATGGGTGTGTATGATATCTCTTATATGTTAAATGCCACTCATTATACTGGTTACATTCAATTAGTAGTTTTTGGTTATTTCTTCTGTTACATGCAGTATTTTTTCTGAGGACTTGACATCCTTATCCTTCTGCAGTGACGGGATAAGGTGTCTATTTCGTAGAGTGTTTGTTTTTTGCTGCTTAGAGTAAGCATATTAATAAATACTTTGAGGTTGTTTTTGAATATTCTGGGCACAGGACAAGAAAATTAGTAACAGAATCACAGGGAATTGCTGAGTGGCTGAAACTGGCAGAACACCACTGAAGATGGTGTAGTACACTCCTTTAGCAGATCCAGCCCTCTGCTCCAGCAGTATCAGCTGTAGTAGGCTGTCCAGTGTGCAATTTGAGTATGTCTAAGAATGGAGACTCTGTAACCTCTCTGAGTAGGCTCTTCCAGTGTTCAGCCACTTTCAATTAAGTATTAAGTAATTATAAAAATATTTTTACTATGTTTAGCTGGAATTTAATCTGATTTTTTTGGTGCTTTTTGCCTCTTTTCCTGTCACTGAGCACCCGTTACAAGAGTCTGTCTGCATCTTCTTTCTAGATTGCCATCAGGTATTTATAGATGTTGGTAGTTCAGTTGTCACTGAACTTCACTTCTCCAGGCTAAGCAGACCCAGCTTTCCCAGCCTTTCTATGTATAGCAGGTGCTGCAATACTTAGATCATTTTCATGGCCCTTCATTGGCTCTCTCCAGCCATGTCCATGTTTCTCTTTTGCTGGTCCTGGGGAGCCCAGAACCAGACACAGCGCCAAAATGTGCCTTAAAACTTCTGACTAGAGGGGAGCTACTGTTGCCCTGGTGGCAGCAGTATCCCCTGCGCAGCTCAGGGTGTCACTGGCATTTGGCGCAAGGCCACATTACTATCTGATGGCCATTCAGGTGTCCACCAGGATCCCCAGGGCATTTTCTCAGTAGGTACTTTCCAGCTTGTTTGTTCCTGGATTGTGCTTTTACACAGGATTATTACCACCTAGGGGCAGTAATTTGCACTTGCCTTTTTTGAACTTCATGAGGTTCCTGTCCAGCCATTTGTCCATCTGTCAAGGTCCGTCTCAATGGCAGCCCAGACATCTGTTGTGCCATCCCCCTTTTTTATGTCATCAGCAAAGTTGCCATGGTGCATTCTGTCCCATTGTCTGGATCATTAATGATGTTGAAAAGTGGTGGCCCTGAGCCCCTAGGTTACCCATTTAGTGCCTGGCCTTGAACTGACCTTTGCATCATTGATCACAGCTCTTCAAACCCAGTAGTTCTTCTACCAGTTCAAGGGAACTTTACTGTCCACTTATCTAGCTTGTACCTCATCAATCTGTCTATAGCATTTTATGGGAGACTATGTCTACCACAACCAAAAGAACATCTAGTGCTCACCCTTTATCCACTGAGATAGTAATTCCCTTGGAGCCGGCTGCCACGCCAGTTGGTTAGAGCATAGTGCTAATAACATCAAGGTTGTGGGTTCAGTCCCTGCTCGAGTCATTTACTTAAGAGTTGTACTTGATGATCATTGTGGTCCCTTTCGAACTCAGAATATTCTGTGAATCTGTAAATATAATGTCCTCTTATGACTCACAGTGATCATCTTCTCCATTACATGGTCCATCACCTTCCCAGGGACTAAGATATAGTTGACTGCTCTAGTTTCCCAGAACCTTCTTTTTCAACATAGACCTCCCTAAAGAACCTGTATCCACACATGGCAGTGCTTCAGTCCTGTGAGTTGTCCCACCTTTTCTCTGTGATCCCAATGAGTCCAGCAGGTGCAGACAGATCTCTCAAGCCTCCTGTTGTCCGCATGCAGATGTGCTGTGTCCATTTGAACAGCAGCTTCAGATAGGCACCCAGTTGTGCTTGTTTCCTGGTCTGTGGAAAATCACACTGTAAAAGGCCAGCTTCTGTGAAGGAGACAGAGGAGTCCTGCAAGAATCAACTTCATTTAGATAAAAGGAGAGAGTCCATTAGGCCATATCCCTATGGAGTCTGTCTTGGGTTTTTGGAAGACACAGCCTCCTTTATCCCAAACTCCTGACTACATGTTGTCCACCTCCTTTCTCCATTGGGTGAGGTACTAGGAAGGTACAGCCTTCCTGAATCACCTACTACATATTCCCTCTGTAAGATATATCCCCCCACACACCCATCATGCATTGCATGGCCCTTAAAATTAGCTTTAAGCCCACCCTGGCTGGAGAGGTTAATATTCATAAGTCTATTTAGCTTGCACATTTTTCTCTGAAGTTCAGCCTGCACTCAGTTCTGCAACAAACTTGCGTGGCTTGATATTCGTTAAGACCCCCACACCCATTTCTTCAGAATTTGACTGGTTCTTTCAGATTGAGTTGTTTGTGAAGACATTATCACCCATTTCTCCTATCAACAGGAAGACTCTTAAGAGCCTCCTTCATACTATGAGCACTCCGTTATTTATGTGCATAAAGTGAACATTGTCCCTGAACATTCTGCTGCTCATCACAAGGTCTTTTTTGTCCATATCTACCTGTCTGCTTTTGCCTGCCAGTCCAGGCCACAGCTCCCTCACTTGTCATCTCATTAACATCTTGGATTCCCTGCCATTCCTAGTTTAAAACTTCCCTTTCTGATTTGGCTCCTCTTGTTAGCACAGTGTTTATTTATGTGTATTTATTTGTATTGCATATTGGTACCGAATAGTAAGGCTAGCATAATTTCTATATTGTTCTGTAAAAGTGAAATAAAAGAAGGCTCCCCCATTGATTTACAATGTAAAAATAGTGCCTCATTCACTAAAGACAAAAGCAAATTAAAGTACAAGTATGAATAAATAAAGGTTGATCTCTGAAATTTATAGTAATGGAACTGTGACTGAGTATCTTTACACTTAAAATGCCTTGGATTTAACGTAAGCAGACGTGTTGTGTTCTGACTGTGCTGTGGTTCTTGTGTGGCTGCAAGATTTAGTTTCTCCCTCCGCCACCTCCCGTTAAGGATATAACTGGAAATTTGGTAAAGTCAACAAAAAAGATTCCCATTGACCTTAATACACTTTGTGGGCAGACTATCGGAGAACATGTAATACTGCATTCTCGGGTAACAGACACAGATAACTGCACTGATGTTTGCCTACAAATTAAATTAACACAAATTAACGTTATTAACAAAATTAATGTAGTCTGTGTTTCAACTGCAGTGAAAAGCTGTGTTATTTTCTACTGTATACACACAGGGAAATTAAAGAAGTGCTTGTTTGGAAGCCTGTTGTACAGCTGTCAGAAAACACTGGTGTATCACTGTGTCTGTATTTCTGCTGGTATTCTGAACAGAATTAAATTAGTACATATTCAATACATACTGCAGTTGCACTTTCTTAAGTCAGGAATCTTTAATGTATCTCTACCCTTGTTAACTTTTGGGATCTGCTTTACAATACTTTCAGAACAGCAGGAGTTAGTATTAAGTCCTAGTAAGCATGATTAGCATGTCCTTAAGTGTTGTCCTTTGTTGCTCTGTTAATAGGCTTTCTGAAATGGTCCTTTTTAACAAAACAAAGCTGGATGTCATATTGTACGTGTAATTTAAATTCTTATATAATTATTCAGGTGTATCTATATTGAATAATCATGCAATCAAAAACTCTAATTAATGGCATAGGTTTTAAGAAAAAATTTTTGTGAACTTCACTTAAAATTCTTTGTTATTCTGTGTTTTCCCTGGAAGAAGACAATGAAGTTGATATTGCTCCTTACCTTTTGTACACTAATCTTTGCCTGGATATCTCCAGAAGCATTAGAAAAATGCAATCATAAGTCCTGTTAATGATAATTCTAGTCACAGAAATGTTATGTATATATTAGAGGTTGCAGAGACAATTCTTTGAGGAAGTAAGGAAGAAGATTAGTTGGAGTGCTGAATGTATAGTTTGGTATCTCTGTGCAATGTGAAATGTGCGAAATAGTGTGAAATGTGCATGTGAATTAGAAGGGAATTAAGTAGAAAATATATAAACAGGGATTAATAGAGTCATCTGTACTTTTACTGTATGTTGCAGAAAATATTCAAAGTTTTAATCATTGTTTATAGTAAATGTTACTGTACTTTGATCTTGATTTAGCAAAATCATCATTAATACAGTAAAATTATCAAGAAAGCCAATTATACTAGATCTATCCTATGGTTGCATTACAACACCATTCCTGATATTGTCTTTATAGAACTTTTTTTGTGTTATATAATATGCACCAAAGTTTTTGCTTGCTTTGTTTATGGTTGTTGCAGTATGCCGTACCTGCGCACAAAAAGTAATTATCAGCAAACATATTCATGTGTCTAGGGAGTAGATGCATTTCAGAAAAAAAAGCTTGCTTCATACATACTCTGCAAGTTCAGGAAAAAGTTTTATCTTTTTCTGATTGTTCTAGATAAAAAAATAAAACAAACAAAAAAACCCCAAAACAAAACAACAACAAAAAAACTTACTTACAGCTGATGTGTTCATATTTTACATCTTGACACTTACTGCTAAAGAGTTAACTACGTATTAAGTAGAAAAAGGTGAAGTAGTGAAAATTTATTTATTTTAGAGCAGTTAAAGTATTACAGGGAAATAGAAGGACATTCTGTTTTGAAAGTTAACTGTTTTGTAGATATTTCTCAGAAGTGTATGATAAATATTTTATATGTAATTTACAGTGTTTGTAAGGCAATTGACAGAAAAATAAATGAAGATAAGAAGCTCATTATCTACAATAAAATTATTTGCATACAATTTTTTAACAGAGGTCGTTGTTCTTTTTCTTATTTTCTTTTTATTGCTTGCTTTGCACAGGAAGGAGTTAGAGGAGCTACAGAATATTTACAGACAAAACACTGAAGATGCAACACAGCAGGCTGAGCTGATAAAGCAGCTAGAGGCTCTCAATGCTGATACACAAAAAGCACTGCAAGACCAAGAATATGCTCACACAGCTAAAACAACATATCAGAAAGTATGTTATTCTGCTTTATGATCATAGGGTTCATTTTAATGTCAGTCTCTACAATATCAATGCACAGAGTAATCAAAGCTCTTCGTAGTGTTGCATCTTTTAGATCTCTCGCTTTCTGTTATTACCAAAATACAGTTGAGTGTCCGAGTTTATTGGCCTAACTGCATACCAGCATATATGGTCCCTTGCATGCATTGAATTGATCAGCCTTAATAATTAAGATTTAGTTGCATCTGAAGAAAAAAAAGATTGAATTGCCAAGCATATAAATTTCTTTATCTGATTTGGTGTTAACTATGTCTTTCTTCTTCCTCTTCTGGAGGATAGGAGCTTTCGATTACTGAATTCTCCAAATTGATTTTCATAGTTCAGGGGAAGATATTCTTTTCACTAAATAAAATATTTGTGTGAATCACAAAGAATTTAGTGGTTTAAGATACAAAAATCTGCTCTATAAAAATTAACTGGAAAAATTGTTGCTATAGCATCTTTTTAAATACTTAACTACTTCACGAAGTTGGAACAATATATACATTTGCAGAACAGTTTTATGTTTTTGGTGAATGTCAGGGAAAATGTTCACCCTAATGACCTGTCAAACACGCACTACTCAGAACTTATTTTAGATTTATGAAATTATATTTTTTTTTATATCTGTAAGGAGTATAGAAGATATGTTTGCTTCCTTTTTAGAAAGATAAAAAAGGAAGAAGGCAAGGAAGAATTCGTATAAACAACTTTCACACCCCTGGTTTCTGAAGTTGTGTTATGCCAGTGCTTTTTCCCAAAACTTTTTCTTTACTTTGTCATCTTTCTTAGAGTGTGCAGTTTGTAATAAAATTGTGAAGCTAGGCCTGCGTCAAACCAGAATCAGTACTGGGTTTCTAAAGGTGTGTTTGTTTAGCGTTTTATAGCTCATAGTGCCCTGCACATTCTTGTCTACTTAACACTGTGCCATGTGATTAGAAATTTTGTGGAATACCAGTATAAAGAACTGCTGCCTATAAAAAGGTGTGTAAAAAACTCAAACACCCTAGAAAACTCTACAGTTTATTTGACTGCAGTGATGATAGGTACTAAATAATTTCTGCATTGCAATAGTAGCTCAGTCTAGCTACAGGTAGACTTACTATCAAAGTTGTTCAGAACATGTGCAAGGCAGGAGGAATTCATCCATCTGGGGCAAGACAGAGTAAATTCTAGAATAAAAAAAATACAGGTGTCAAGAGTTGCTAGCTTTTTATCTTCCATTCTCTTGTCAGTGCTTCTGAAGGTGTTAAATGGATCCTTTGAGTCACTCGGAAAAAAAAAAAAAGGAAGAAAGTATGACATGTCTTCAGTGGTGTCTATAAAACCATATTCTTCCAGACAAGTTCTATAACAATACAATACGAAAAAAAAGAAAACTGAATTTTCATGAGACTGTTTTAAAGCATGAAAAAGCCTCTTTATAAAGGTCACTTTACCTTGCACAGTAGAGATTTTGCCGGTATTTCTTCAGTATGGGAAAGAGTTTGACCTGTTCTATGAAAAATAATTAAGTAATATGTAAAATTGATGGGTATGTTGATATAGCTCTGGGTCAAGCCACTTCTAGTCTGGGCTTGTTTCAATATTTAGGATTGCTTCAGAAAGCTGGTTCACAGGTCTTAGTCTTAGGTGGGACTTAAAGCTTCTGCCTATTTTACCTTATAACAAGAATAATGTGGGTTAGAAGATAAGCCCTAATTTTTGATAGCTGCCAAATAGTCCCAGCTTACAAAAGACTCTAAAATTTGCTGGTTTGGAGATGTTGAATTTAATATTTTTTAACATGGAGCAGTAAGGTCTCTTAAACTTCTTAAACCAGCAAAAGTCAACTCATGTCTGCTAAAAAATTACTGTTGTGGAGCTGCTAAGTTGCCTTTTTGTAAAATATTGAACCTGAAAAAATATGGGGAAAAAAAAAAAGGTGTAAAAAAAGAGTAAGTGAAGTTCCTGAAGTCTATTCCTGAAGTAGAATGGAGCTAATGTTTGTGGAAAGCTGAGTTAAGAGAACTTTAGAAGGTGTTGCGGTGCACAATTTATAAGTTTATTACAAGTTGATTTCATTTACAATTGTAATGGTTTTTCCCTGGTGTTCTCCCCTCTAAAATGGTCTGCCCCAGGTTTCCCTTTCCCGCCTTTGCCTTGTTACTCCTCCCCAAACCCCTCCCAGTTGGTTGTCAATCCTCCCCGGGCCCTCCCTGATCCCCAGAATGTTCCCTGTCCTTCTTCCCTAAACCACTCCCCGGCTCATGTCAATCCTCCCTGGCCACTCCTAATGTTCTGGCAAGTTCTCTGTCAATTGTTGCTTGTTTTGTTTGCGATTCGTCCCCGCTTTTCGTACCCCGCCCAAGTGTTCCTCCATTGGAGAATCGTTTCGTTGTCTCCTCCCTGTGTCCCTCCTGCCTGTTTCCCTCATTGGTTCAAGCTTGTACCCTCCCATGGGGGAGGTCTCATATTTAAGTTGCTGTCCACTTGTATTCTCGCCTTTTGGTGGTTCCCCTCCCTACGACCCGGTTGTGTCTCCCTACCCTTTCTCAATAAACCCTGTTGGAGCTACCAAAAGGACTCGCTCGATCCTTTGCGATCCCCGGACGCGCGTCTCCTGCTCGGAGCTATCGCAGCTCTAGCCGCGCTCCCAGCGCAAGACCTTTCGGGAGGCGGCCCACTCCTGGCGCCGAGCCTCGCCCTCGTGGGCTAGTCGGGCCGGACAGAGTGAGTGGTCAGCGAGAGAGGGCGAGGCCGCGTCAGGAAGGGAAAAGGAATTCATTTATTCTGACAGTCCTATTCTACATTTCTGATCAGAACAATATAAAACAGCCAATTGTAGTTGATTCAAAGTAACATGGATTTTTCAAATCACAAGATATGCATTCCTACCAAAGTCACAAAAGGCTTTTGGAAAACTCAGCATTTATAGAAATAATATAAATCTCTATTTCTTCTTCAGTGAGAGAGGCACTAACTATTGCAGACAAATCTGTGTTCTGTTTGTCTTCCCTGAATTAATAATGTGCAGTCTGCAACAGCTAGATAAGGATGTGTCAGCCATTCCATAAATATAGTCACAAAGGAATATTTTCCTACTTCTTCAAATGGCATTGAGCCTATCAGCATGTACATCCTATGATATATTGTCCCTTACAGCAAGATCAATGACCTCTCTGTTAGTGGTCAGATAGGCACTGTGTGCTGTAGCTCAGGCAGTATGGTTGGCTCACATACTCAAGCATGTTAACAGGATACCATTGAGAAAAACAGATCTTTGTGCTGATGTTAATGGACAATGATGGAAAAAGTAAAAAATATTTCTGATAAATCTGAGGTCATAAACTTGCTTTGAATTATGTGTAAATTTGTTGAAGACAACAAATTTTCAAGCCTAGCTGTAGTGAGCAGCATGTAAATATCTGCAGTCTGTTTTATCAGGTTGAGTTGACTTCACGTACCTTTTTTCTCTAAGTACAAATTTTGAGGATGCTGTGTTGTACAATAACTCCTTTACATTAAAGCTTTTATGGAAATAAATTGATGTCTGTTTCATATTGCAGCTGTAGTTCATATTCTCAAGGATAGAGAATATTTTTCTAAAATGTGTAGCATCTGCTTTAGTGGTCCCAAATGCTCTGGGGACTGCATTCCTATGCTGGATTTAATGAGACTTGATAGATTTGTCCTCACCAACAATTTCAAGGTGGAGAGATTTCAATCAATACTAGGGATAATAAGAAGAGATTGTGAAGTCTTTTGCCGCCTTATTACAGTTTTCTGAAATTTACAATTTAGGGCCTTTGTTTTTATAATGCAATACTTTCCCTTAATCTGATATGGCCTTTAGGATCCATGTTGATCATACTGATTAAAAGTCTTTCAGTGGAAGGCCTTTTTAGTGGAGTGGAAATACATTGTCATTCAAAGGGAAATGATAATTTATGTCCTGGAACTCAGTTCTCAGAGAATACTATGAATAGAGGTATCATGCATGTCTGTGGATGAAGAAAAGCATTGTGCAGTACTTAGTCTAATTAGACTACCTAGATTTAGTAATCTATGCAGAAGTCTGCATCAAGTGCATCAGCAAGTAGATAAAGATAGGAATGTGACAGATACATTTTCAGATGTTAATTTTGTACCTGCATTTGCCTTTGCTAGTCCTTCTCAAGGTGTCTTGTAGAAGTAGTTTGCTTTCCTTCAAGCCTGAGAAAGGGTTATTACCATAATGAGGTTGTTTTACACTTCGAGTATGGTTTGTAACTGCAGAAATCTTTAAGCATAGCTAAAAATAAAGGTGTCTATGTAAGCAGTATTAAATTCTGAAAATAAATATTAAACCTATGTAGATCTGTAAATGCTAGTGATAGTGCAGGTTCCTGTTCAAATTAGAATGAAATGCATGAGTTCTTTCACACATGATAAGGCAGGGGAGAAACTACATGTCCAGTCAAATGTGCTGAAGCCCACATAAGTAATAAGTGTATTGTCATTTTCATGTCTACTTCGGGAAAGTTTTGGGGATCTCAGATCTTCAACAGATTCCCACACTTTAGTTCAAGCTCTGATACTGTTTTCTATTGTTGGAAGGCGTGTTAATTAAGGTAGTCTGTGTTTCTTGTATGCCAAACACCAGTACACTTGGTCACATTCTAGGAAGTAGATTTTGGCATCAGATGTGCCTGTAGGTTGAAGTTGAAGAAATCCTGGGTAGACTGAGTCTCTGGGGGTAATATTAAATGGTGCACTCCCAGACAATGATTTTCATGCTTGAAAGACCCTGTACTGATATTCTTAGACCACAGTAGTCCCTGTGTGTAATGGTGTAGACTGATATCTGCAGAATATTCAGGTATTTGGGCAGGAAAAAGTGAATATAAATTAAGTAATAAAGTAAAACTAAATATAATGAATGGGCTACATATAGTCTGTCTGGACTGTCACTTCACCCTAACCCTAGAGTTTCTTCAGCTGATTTCAGCCCTTGTTCTTTTAAAGTTCTCATAAAAAGCATAGGTTGTAACATGGATTACTGCAATGGTGCTGTAATAATTTCCATTATAGTTTTACTGTGTCTTAATTTAGACTAACTTTTTAAAGTTATGGCATTACTATATGCTCAATATTACTCTATGTTTGGATTCCTAAACAGCTGGATGTGGCACTTAGTGCTGTGGTTTAGTTGACATGATGGCTTTGGTCAAAGGTTGAGCTTGATGATCTTCAGGGTCTTTTCCAACCTTAGTAATTCAATGATTCTATTTACTTGGGTCTCTGTAATATACTTCTTTAGGGTGCAAGCATATTGATAAAATATTTAATGTAGGAGAATACTTGTTTTGTATGCAGTGCGTATATATGGTTACTGCTACATTTCTTAGATGGATCTACCTTAGTTCCTCACCGGAAGTTTTAAAGAAAGTCTCCCAAATGACCCTACTCTTGTACTTCGGTTGATATCATAGAAAAATCGATGACAGTATCAGTTAAATGCCTTTTGGATCATGAAACCGAAAAGCGTACCCCGACTGTTAGCTGGCATTTAGTGCATAGGAGGGATCTAAACCTACTTTAAAATAAATTCTGCACACTTGTTAATGTTGGTAATTGTTTCAGCTGTTTCAGTCTGTGGGTATTTTTTTCCAGTTGCACTATGATTCTGGTTAACATATCATCCAATAAATAGCATGGGTCAATTATTTAGTTTTACTAGGTTTTTTATAATTTCTCAGCTTTTCTTGGTCTGACCTAAGATAATTTTGCTATCACACATATTCAATATATGTCAGTATTTCCTTATCCCACCATTATCAGGCTCTGTTTTCCATTACATGTGAGTAGCCATTACAGTTCCATCTTTTGCTTCTGGAAGTCCTGGCTTTGGTTTAGCATTTTTTGCTTACTTGATGGTATTGTAATGTCCATTTCAGGTAACTCTTCAATGATGTACCAAAAAAGTGTTTTCTGATTAAATCAGGTAAATCAATACAGGAAATTGTTAGGATAGTTGAGAAATAAGGAATACTTTATTTTTTTGTATAATTCAGCTAAATTACTTACCCTTTCTGACTGATAAATAATGCTCTTGTATCATATTAGACAAAATTTATTATAGTGTACTGATTTCTGATACCTTTAATATTTTCTCATTTGCTTCTAAGTATCTTTACCTGTAACAGTCTAAGCTGCCTGTCAGAGAAAGGACAGCTATAACATGTTAAGAAGAAATTCTCAAAGTACAGTCAGTCAACAGTTTTTGACACACAAGAGCACTTGTGTGTTGCTTGTTAGTGCTTTTTTTTTATTCCACTATCAAATGTCATAAGATGTTATAAAGAATTACTTAAAATATATTCCTTTTTATTTTTATCTTATAAACAAAATTTATTTTTGGAAGTTTTCTTGGGGATTAAAAAGTTTACTGAATAGATCTCATGTCCTGTTTGCATTCAAATGAAGTATAACCATTCACATACATATAGCCAAGATCCACTATTTTCTTCTGTGAAGTTTGCTAGTTCTGAGATAAATCATATACAATATTTTTGTTTTCTTTTGGATATTCTATGCAATGTTCTGTCTTTAGTCCTCTGATCTCCATTTTATATCCTGTTTCTATACACCTGACTTTATTAATGGTTGACCTGTTTCATCGTGCTGTGCAATTCTGAATATTTTGGAATGTCCTTACTGCAATGTGATTAAATATAGTGTCTCTTCTAAAACCGGGTCAGAAATCAGCATTAAACCCAAAATAATTACATGTAAATATTAAGGATTTGTTTGATCTATAAAACAGAAGAAGAGAAGATGAGGAGCCAAATGGAAATTTGGAAGCTCTTTCGGTTACCTGTATTATTTTCTGACAGCTAATTTTCATTTTTAAATTTTCTGATGTTAAATTTCGTAAAAAAAGAATCTGGATATTATCAACTACTATTGAATAGTACATTAGTGTTGCTTTAAAAAGTATATCTACCATAGTTTATAAAGATGAATAGTGTGAATAAGGTTTTTACACATAGGTTTAGCTAGTTTTATACTTGAACATGTTTTTTATTAATACTGTTTTCAAAGCAGGAAAGGTTGGAAAAGTTTATGCAAGTCAAAAGACATGCTATTTGTCTTGTCCTGACAAATGCTGACTACCAAAAAAACCCATTAGCTACATTAGGGGATGTGGCTGCCAACTAGGAAAAAGCATAATATTTTTGATGTTCTCCATTCATCTTACTAGGATGCTACCTTTCAGATACTATAATTATAACCACTTAAGTACTGCTAGTCATAAAACCAGCAAATTGTCATACCAGTATAATATAGCTAATGAGCTTATATAGTTATAGCTGGAAGTAACTGTGTCTTGATGTTCCATTCATTTGGAAGGACATTATATGGTTTTGATAAATGAACTGTTTATTTTCCTGTGAGATACTTCTTTCCATAAGAAATTGGCAAATCTTGAACTTGAACTTGCATTTCTAGAGATGATGTAAACATTCTTAAATGTAAATATAAAAGAACGATCCAGTAGGCACAAAAATTTCAATGCAAGTGTTTAATTACTTGGACTAATTTGAAATATCAATCTGTCTGGACTTTGAATTAATTTTGCGTGAGAGACATGGTCTCTGATCTGCCTTGGAAAAAGGCAAGAAGTAATTCACTTTGTCTTATGTGGATTTTGAGAGCCCACGGGAGTAGAAAATGGTTGGAAGAATGAAAGGCAAGATTATTGTTTCCAAATTTCTCACGAAATGTTAGGTAGTTTCCCAGTCTAGAAGTTGTGGTTGTTTTTCAAAGGCTTTAACTCCTAAGTGATATAAACAAAGGAAAGGGAGAAAGAATTGCATCATTTGAATAAAAGTGACAACACAGAGTATAATGAAAACTCATTCTTGCATTCTTCTGTAACAAATATCCCAAATTTTGTTGACATGCAGTCTTGCTGTAGTTGAAAGGCTGGAGTATGCCTGGGAATGTATCATAGTGGTCATTTTTGACTGGATTTTGATTACAGCCAAATTTCCTATCACCACCTTTACTATCCAATGTAAAATTTCAGAAAGGTAATGATTATTGTGTTGGTTGCCCATGTGGGGTTTCTGGAGGGGCAAAAAGCTGTGATTACCTTCTCTTGACCTGTTGGATAACCAGAATTCTGGTAATTTGTGAAATTCTAAAATCAAGTGTGATTAAGGGGAGCCTTCAAACTCATCTAACTGTCTCTTGACCGCAACATCAGAATACAGTGGATTTAGAATAGAACCTTGGTTAACAAGACACCAAAGCAGTGTGGACACCTCTTAGTTTTCCTATGATAATTTTTAACTAATCCTTCCTAAGAAGAGAGGTTGGTTTAAGTGCAGTTTTATTCCTGCTATGAAATACTGATTTCTTGAGCATGTTCATTCTTGATATTCTCAATGTGGCACTTGTTTTGGTGAGAACAAACTTTTGCTTCATTTAATTTGGCTATTCTGGTAACGTGTGTCATGAAAAATTTCAATCTGCTTTACAGAAAATTTATATTTACATCTTACTATATATGCATTTAGTCATTCAGTTAGTATACCACAACTATTATCCATGTCAATAATAAATACATATTTTCTGAATTTAAGCAGTCATTTCTGCCTTGACTGCTACTTTCTATGTGCATGTAGGCACCTAAGACAATGTCACCAAAGAGGTGTCACGTGATCAAAGAACAGTAATTAATAGGCATGTGAAAGTTTCCATTTGTAACTGTGGCATTTGACAGGTATGTGTGTTCTACCTAATACAGAATTCACTTGCACTTTTATAGTACTATTATAACTTCTCATTATGAAGTTTTTAAAAGTAGTCAGAATAGAAAATACCAGTAAAACAATGGAAGTACGTAGATTGCACATATATCTAATTTAAGATTATTAGACGAGAAAAAATATTTTTGAACTAAAAGTTAGATCCATATGAGAAATACATAAAGAAAGTATTTCAAATACTGCACCTATTATTGCCATGCAAAAATCCATCAAGATGTTTTTTCAAAGTATGACTTACTGGTTTTTAACATTAGTTTTTCAGTGATTTCAGTTTATTAGACTTATGTATATTGGAGTCTTTAAAATACTGATTTTGACTGAAATATAAGTAGTAAAAGAACTTATCTTGACAGGGTATCTCTAGTTTATTTTGTCAGTTCTGGTTTTAGTCCAATATATTTACTTTTGTATTGTGAATATTTGAAGTTCATGTTCGAGCTTAATTTTCGGTCTTGGTAATAATACAGTATTAAAAAAAAGGTAGATATCACATTGTAAGTGTGGTGGTGTAAATTCCATTTTGCAACTTTTGATCATTTCAGTTTCTGAAACATATTCCTAACAAAATGCTTTTTACATTACAATTATTTGGGTTTAACTGTTAAAGAACTTATTAATTTAATTTATATACAATAAGAATTTCTCAATTTTGCACTCTCTGTGGGTCAAAACTTGACAGAACTATCTTCCAGTTTTTAGAAATACTCAGTTCATTTAAAAAGTAATTAAAAATCATCACAAAGATGTCAAAGTGTATTTTTAAAAGCAACTAACAAATACTGTAATAAAAAGATGTTTGTACTGGACAAGATGTAATGAAATCATAATGTATATTATTGCTATGTAACACTGAAGCACACTGAGGAAAGCAAAAGATTTATCACTGTTTGCTTGAAGGCTCAGGCATTAGAGAAAGTAATATGGAACTGAAATTGACCAATTTATGTGACACAATGCACTGAGTAAATAATTAGGATTTAATGATGGAAAATAACAATAACATTTTTCAAATGGTTGTATTTCCCTAACTGTAAACTGTCTGTTCTTTTGAGATTATTGCCCTTGTAATAAGGACAGGTATAAATTGTAGGTTGCAAAGTTGTACTTTTTCCATGCTCAAATCTCTGATAGAAAAGTAACAGTATTTTTTAGTGTTTGAAATGCATAGGTAAGTATAATTTAACTTTACATTTTCAACTCGTGGGATTTTAAATATTAATGATGTAATTTTAATTTTGTTATTTTTTAATATCAAATTAATTATGGTAGCTTACAGCAAAACACTTTTAAAAAGACTAGTACAAGTCTGGTTGTTTCTCCGTCAGAGAAGCAGTAATAATTTTTTACTTTCCAAACATGTTTTCCTATACTAATGTGTTGTGAAACTGTATTTACAGTGTTTTGTATACATGTCCTTTAAACAAGATGCAAAGGGGAAAATAAAGGTATTTTTTAAAGTATAATTATTTTTCTAAAAGTCTGTAAAGTCTTTGAGCGGCACACGTACTGAGGTAATACACATACAAAGGATTGTCTTCTGAGTGGTTCTTGGCCTCAGAAAAGCTATGTGGTATTATAACTTGTCTAATGAAGTCTGTGAAGTCAGTGTTGCTGTTGGGATCACAGTATACTAGCACTTGATCATCATAAAATGCAATTTCAGTTATATCTGGGTTTGTTTTACTATGACAATTTGGAGCTTCACCTGCAATGTTGTATGTGTGCCAGGATGCAGGCATGTGTTGTCTATAAAACAACAGTGATTTTGTTTTAGAAATTACTTTTTAAAAAAGGAAGAAATTAAGTGTATTTTAGGAAGTAGTATAAGTTTTGAAAAATGATCTATATCCTATTCTAGAGTGCTAAAAAGGCAGGAAAAAAAAAGGAAGCAGTTTTGAAGAATAGTTTCATTCTCTTTTACTTTATCTTGACATTCTATTCATCTGTTCTCAATGTACGAGAATCAAAAGGACCAAGATACTGAAAATGTGGGGTTTATAATGCAAAGAGCAACTCAACTTTAACTACTCTATAGTGGCACTATTCATGCTGCTATAATAAAACTTAAGAACGTTTAGTGATTTTTTTTTCCCTACAATTATTCAAAATTACATTACCCTTACTGAAAACTGAATGGCTTTTAGTGGATTAATTAAACTGTAGCTGGTTTGCCATCTGGGTGCTGCTTGTTTAGCTGCTTTCTCACAGAAAGATTTTTCACTGAATAAAGAATATTTTTTTTTCTTAGAAGACAGCTGCCAGACAATTTTTAAAATATAAATTAAATACAGACTATTAGTTGTTATCAGGTTAAATTTTGGGTTATGAAGAGGAAACTACTTGGGCATTTCTTTCCAATTTTCAATTTTTTTTCATTTGTCTCCACACACACCCATACTGCCCTCATTCCACGTTGCAAAATGCACAGGCTCTTAAAAAATAAAATCTGTTTATAAATGTACGAGAAAATAATTATATTTTACAGCAAGATCACCCATGACATTATGTTGGAGTCCAGGGTATAGGCTAGATGCAGAAAAGAAAAAAAAAAGGAAGGGGGAATTAACTAAATCTGATTTTTATGGCTCAAGTGGTTTCATTAAATTAGAGTGCTGTGTGCTACTGTTCATTAATGAACTTGTGCCATATGCTTTAACTGTTCTGGTCAATAGCTGATAAAGAAAGGCTTGTGTTTAAAAAAAAATGGATAAAAATATCTTTGTGATGGGCTTTTATCAAAGGACTTACTTTGAATTCAGTAACTACTACTGAGGCAATATGGCTCGCAATTTGCGACCCAAAGGTAGTCATACATTATTGGAATACAGCCTACTGCGCTTCACATTACACAGATGTGAAGGCCTGATTATAGCTGCTTCATAATTAACAGTGATCCGATTTGTTTTGTGGCATAAATGGTGCATGTGTAGAACATTAGCCATGGCACTCTCATTCAAATTCAACTCAAGGGCTCAGCGGCAGGCGGGTCACGAGCTTCAGGGAGTAGAAGCACAAGCTCCTCCATATGTTCTTGCTGCATCTTACTATGGCTATGAGTGCAAGATAAGTTCCCCAAAGAACCTAATCGTGTTCTGTAATTACAGCGCGGCTTTCTGCTGGCTAGAAATGAGGGAGAAGCTAAAACACTCCCTCATCAGATAATTTGTAAATTACTTTACATGGTGGATGCCGAACTCAGTTGGTTTTCAACTGCTGAAATTATAAATAATTGTAACAGATGTGGCAATATGGCTGGCCTCCAATAAATGAGGCCCTTGATAATTTGGCCGACCCTTTGACAGGCCAATTTAATAAAATGTGAACAAAATCTTCTTGCTAATAATTTATCATCCCTTTTCCCAATAGAATAAATTTAATTACCCTAGCAGTTAACAAGGTCACACCCAGATGCCAAACTCGGCTACAGTTTTGATAATGCAATCAGGAATTGAGAGGTGATGACAGCGTTGTTGTTTTTTTCATTACCTGGCTTCACATAAACACAGGTGGCGTAGCTTTCTTGTCAGTTTTTAATAATTACAGGCTATTATGGAATGCATAGTTAGCAGATTGAAAACCACACTTTAGTGAATTTGTTTGAGTATGATTGAGGTTCTAATGTACAGAGATGATAATGCATAACAAGCATAGTCCCTAGTTTACACCATTAGTGCACAGGTTTGATTTTTACTTGTGATAATAGTGTAATTGTTCAGCGGACAACAAAGTTGCTTTTTTTGGACCAACCTCACCATCGTATAAAGGTTTATTTTCCTTTCTTTCTAGTGTTGAGACTCAGTAAACTCAGAAAAATGTGCTTTTTTAAACTTACCAGGTAACTTCCAGTACGGAGATATGTCTGTATCTATCTGTTCATCTGTCTGTCTGTCTGTCTATCTATATTTTAAGATCATTTAAAATCTTTCAAGAAAGACTGTCTTAATTTTGGTACGTTTGGTCTAGTTAAATTGTCTAGTTAATAAGCTATTTAAAAATTAAAATGCCAGAGAAAATGCTGTAAGTGCTCTTAAGAAAAAAAAGAAGAAAAAGCCGTAATACTTACTAGAAACTTCTAAACCACAGTTGTGAAGCTTTGTTCCAAGAGTGTAAAGATATTTTAATCAATGTTTACATGGGCTTCTGTAGTGTTACAGTCTGTTTTAATATTTGCTAGTTATAATGTATTAGAGCAAATAGGACTGATGTTTTCAACTTTTGTTTGCTGTACTATGATAAGTTTTTTGGAAAAATACCCAGTTTTATTGTGTACTTGCTACTTAAAAAGTTGCCAGTTAAACAAATGCATGAGGAAATGCGTGTCTAGTTTGACAAAAAGACTTAATGAAATCCAGCCTTGTCTTTATGCTTTCAGTGATGATTCTTCTAAAGGTTTTTTCCAGACTACAAAACGGTTTTCTTATCTTGTAATTGCATATTTTTCCCAATAATTTGGAACTTGAATTGTATATGAGGAGGTATTCTATTCTTCCTGATTAATAAAATAAATAATTCATACTGTGTTTGGGAAATATTTCTGATGTGGTGGCCACTTGGTCTTCAGAAAGGAATTGCGTCCTTTTTTCACCTCCCTGTTCTTATATATTAGATGATCAGAGTGTTCTATTTCATATGATATAAATCGTGTGAATTTTGGAGGATGGCAAATACAAGTGTTAGGAGGGTGAATGGATGGTGGAAACTGTCTTTCTGACTTGTAGGACATTTCGACAGCTCACGGGGACACATGAGATCAAGGTCCAGGCTGGGTAAGTTGCTCTTCAAGACTTGTACATCTTAGATGTATTTGCAGTGACTAGACATGAAGCTGTGACAATGGGGTGCCCAAGCTGCAGAAAGGAGTTTGGAAAGGATGCTGTAGTGAGCACTGCCTGTGACTTAGCTTTGCAGCTATCTAACTCAGAATAACAGGAAACTCCTTCTGAACTTTTCAGTCATCATGGCTTTGTTTGGCATATGGCACTGGATTCCAGGAGTTTTGACTGAAGAAAGCTTTTAGGTATGGGTTGTAGTCTAATTGGGTGCCATAGGTCAAAATTACTGTTTTCCTAACTCAGATATTCTGGTAATCTTGTACACATGTTCTCTGTTCTGAGCTATGTGTCTAAACTCTGCTCTGTTGTGGGGACTCCAGCTTTTACTAACCCATAGTGTGCCTTCTGACTGCTTTGAAGCAGAGTTGAGCTTGCATCTAACTCACAGAAGGACTGTCCGTGCTCTTTTTGTCCTCTCCTAGCCCACAGTGTTGGTATGGTGCAGATGGTGTTAGCACAGCTTTGTGCTGAGAAAGCTGAGCCCAAGCACAGATAAGCACGTTACATGTTAGGCTGTGTAATTAGTCCTGGAGCTCTTACGTATCCATTCCTGTGGTGCCTGCTCTCTTTTGCCGGTGTTGAAAAGTCATGCAGAATAGAAATATGATGGAGCATAACTGTATTTTTTCCATATTGTTTGTAGTACTTTTGATAGGTGGCAACAGTATTGTATTCCCTTCTGTAAGTACAGTGAATGGTTCTCCATGTACTGCATGTTTGTGGCAAAGATGGTGTTTATGCTTCAGCTTGATTAATGCATCTAGACAGCTGTCAGCAGAGTCTCAGTGTGAAAAGGCATGTAAGAGTGGTGAGATATCTGCTTGACAGAAATAAGTATTTTCTTGATTGTATTTGTTGTTTAAAACATAAATGCAAGTTCTGACATTTATTTGGAATATATATTTTGCCTGTAAGGTAAGTTTCAGTATCACAATGGACACATGATCTTTTGTAAAATAGCACGTGATGTAAACAGATTTTGCTGTGTGAAAGAAGAAACCATTACTCTGTTAAGCTAGACCTTGTAATACAGTTGGATTCTAATCTAAGATGCTTAGACCTGAGAGAAAGCTTTTTATTTGCTGCACTCAGCATGTAGATGGGTAGACTGTGAAGAGGGTCACCATTATGTGTACACTGAAACGATTGTCTCATAGAAATTTTAGTTTTAGACATAGGTTTCAGAATAGACTTTAGGAAGTGAACTTCATGGAATTCTCTGCTGAGTAACTCTGTGAGTTACTATTTCAGTTCATAATATGAAAAATCTACAATGATAATTCTGATGCAGAAGCTGTTGAAGAACCTGGGGCTGCCTCTCAGATTGCAGTTTTCTGGATTGCAGATTTCTGATCTTTACTATGAAACTGGACTCCGTCCTTCATACAGACCTTGGATGATTTATGTAGTCTTGGAACCCATTATTCTGCTTTTTTTTCTCCTGATAGTGTTAGAATTTTAAAATCAGTGTTCCATTATAGCCTAAATTATTTGCCGTTTTGGCGTTACTATTTCTAATACTTCCCTTAGTTCTTAGATTACAAATTTGATTTTAGATGTTAAAAAGTGAAAAGCCAAGAAAAGGTCACATCTCTCTTTGAGGATCTGATGGAATTGCATTTTGTAGAATCATAGAATGGCCTGTCTTGCAAGGAACCTAAAGATCATGTAGTTTCACCTCCCACCCCTGTGGCTGTGGGCAGGGACACCTCCCACTAGAGCAGATTGCTCAAAGCCTCATCCAACCTGGCCTTGTACGCTGCCAGGGATGGGCATCCACAGCTTCTCTGGGCAACCTGTTACAGTGCCTCACCACCCTCACAGTAAGGAATTCCATCATAATATCTGATTCAAATCTCCCCTCTTTCAGTTTGAAGTCATTGTCCCTCATCCTGTCACTATATGCCCTTGTAAAAATGCTGTTCTTTTTTCATGCACAGATCTTCGAACTGTGGTTTGTTCATAGAGTCATGTTTTCATACAGAGGAAGTTGATTGTTGTCTCATAGGTACCAAATCTTTTCACTAAATAATTTGGGTTTAATACAATTTTTTTGCTCTTAGCCAAACATACTTGGAGCACAGAAGTCTGGAAATATAAAATTAAATTGACATATATCTGAAACAAAAGACCAGAGACATTCTCTTGATATTTGAATAAACAAAGTCTTTAGTCTAGGAAAATTAAAATAACGTTTCTCTATTCAAGGATATGTTAAGTCTAACATAATAAAATGACACCAAACTCATTTTGAACTGGAGTCCATTGATAAGCAAAACCTTTGTTTTTAAATTGATCTCATCAATTACATCTGGGTTTTTAGAATTTCGGAAACTGAAAAAAATTTACAGGCATACTTAAAAAATTGAGCAGGTTTTCAGGATATTGTAGACCCAAATTTGGTAGGTAAGTATGTTTTGGTAAAAGTGATCTACTGAGTGTTTTGAGGTAAAAGCGTTGGCATTTTGGACATGTAAGTTAAGATCTAAGATTGGATTTAATTTTCCAAGATATATTTCTGTATAACCATGTGGACAGAGACTGTAAGGGTTTTATTAGAAACTGTGCCTTTACGGTACTATTTGAAATGGATACCACACATGGCAATTTCTAGGGATCTCTTTTGGAAGAAAAAAGAGTAGGAAAATAGCCTCAAAACAAATGAAGAATTATACTGTTTATATATTGGTCCTATTGAAGTCAACAGCAGAACCTGCACAACACAGAGGAGCAGGTTTTGATGTAGTCTGTGACTCTAGAAGTGGAGTTATGTTTTAAAGCACTCAGTATTTCATTTTTTAAACAAGAAAAAGGATTAGTGATACAGTAAGAAATTAATAATTAGTGAAATTTCTGTATTTTTCTTATGGCTTAAAAAACGGCAGCAGGGACTGGACTCAAGGATATTAAAGGTCCTTTTAAACTTAAATAGTTCTATGGACACTTAACGGTGTTGAGTTTTTAAGGTAAGAGTAATCCAAATTTAAATTGTAACAGATTGAAGTTGTTGACTCTTTTTTGAATTATTAATATAGTTCTAAAGCTTGTGTTCCACATGGAGCTCTTTTTTTATATGCAGCTTACAATCAGTAAGATGTGTATGTCAAGTTGGTAGGTATATTTGTCTTTTGCAAAAAGAAAGAATGCAGTTCAAGTAATAAAATCCATTCCAGAACCTAAGTATAACTACATTTCCCTTATCTACTGACAGTGTTCCTAGCTTCTAGGTTTTGTTGGATTTTTTTTCCTTTTTTATACAGTACTCAGGTTTTGTTCAAATGAACATGAAGTCCAGTTTTCTTTAAAGCATTCTTTTGATTGCATGGCTTGTCTACTCATTTTCCTGTTTTCCTTTTTTCCCCCCCGTGTGTTAATGAGCTAATGGTTCTAAACAGGCCTTTTACTGATCGGCAGTGGTAATGACATCTGTTTGCAACTACATATGGCCTAAACCATGCAAAATGCGGAACAGAATGTATTTAAGAAACAGTCAGCAAAAGTATGGGCAATTTTTACTCTGACAAATTTCTTATACTTACTGTATGAAGAGCTGTGTTTTTTCTAAAACGAGTGCTCAGTATCTTTAATTTGTAATTTATTTGTTGAAATTATGAGTTTATCTTAGGTTTTATGAAAAGCATATTCTGCATAAATGAAATGGTTATGCCCATTTGTGTGACAAATACTAAGCTTACGAATGTGTTTGCTTGATTGATTTTAATCAGCTTTGGACCACCTCATTTCTTGATTGCCATGAATTTGGAGATTTATTTACTTAACCTTTTTTTTACACTGCTGCTTCTAATTTTTGTCAGTATACCTGACTTGTTTTATGTGGGGTATGCCAGTATTTGAGATGGTAGTGCCAAGTGATAACTGTACCAAATTTTTTCTTCTGTATTGAAATGAGTATTTGTCTTAAGAATATGCTTGAACAGTTGCAAGCAAGTGATGTTGTCAGGACCTAGTTAATAAGAGATAAATCTTCTGGTTAGTCTTAAGAATGTGTCTTGTGGATTGTAGTTTGTCGATTGAAGACTTAGCTGCTTGCCAACTGCGCGTCATTGCTGTCAGAACACCACTGGCGATAGAGTTTCATGAGTTTCCCCTCACCAATGCAGTACAAGGTCAGCTCAAGCCTCTTCCATTGACTTTTTAAATTAACCGGCCCTTTTAGTTATGCAATCACTTAGGGAGGCGGTTTACATCATTCCTTCTCCAGCAATGGCACTGTGGTGCCAACCTCCAGCTACCTGGGTGCATTGACCATGTGGGAATTATATCATCTTTGTCTGGCATAGCTATTTGAAGATGAATGTCTCTCCCCAGCCTTATGGCACTGAGGAGGAGGTTTAAGCTAAAGCATTTCACTTTGTGATTGCCGTAAGGTGACTCAACAGGCATATTGCTGCTGCTTACACTAAGCAAAAGAAGTTTTGCCCAGTGGTTGTTACCGAGGGGGTATGATCACAGGCAGGTAATGAAAACTCGATTGACAACAAGTCAGTCATCTTGGTCTTGACCACTCTTGGCCATGGATACATGCATATGCTGCTGGGTATCAGGGATATAACTTGTGAAATGCTACCAGTGAAATGTGTCCACTCTGAACAGGTTTGGTAACTAGGCCAAGTTGGTCAGTGTGTGGCATCCTTGTATTGTGCCAAGGAATTGCTGCACGTGTATTGATAGCTAGGAAAGGTCCTCAAATTCAACAGTTTAACAAAATAAAGTACCAACCTTGAGTAACATTGTGACCTAGAATCTATTTTTTTCTGTGAGTCTTCAGTTTGACCACAACACTTGCGCTGTCTGAGTTTGAGGATGCAATGGCTACAAGTTGTAGATTTACAGTAAAAAAGTGCTTTTCTGAGGCAGTTCTTAACTAAAAATATGTTTAGTTACAGAATATGCAGTTAATGCTTTTTTTGTTAGGCCAGTAATAATTACAACTTGAAGTTTCACCAGAAACAAGTCCAGAAGGTGCAATATTTTTTCAAGAAATGTAACAGTATATGACATACAAAACACCGTCTCATAAGTAGAATGAGTTACTGCAGAAGAAATTTCTGTATAAAACAACCACTGTTAAGAACATAAATTTGGATTTAGAAAATGTGGTGGTCTGAAAATGTTTCCTTAAGATTTTGAGATCTGGTTTTGATTATAGATTAATGAGCCATTTATGAAAGCAGAATTATTTGCTGCTTTTACATTTTTCTGTAATGTTGTTAATGTGTTTCTCTAGACAGTTTTATGTAAGTGATGTGTTATGCTTCTGATTTTTTGTTACCAATGTAATATACCTGTACTGTCATTTTCTAGGTATTTCAACAGCCTTCTTTAGTGAGCTAGAGTGCTATATTACAGTGCAAGAATCTGAAGTGGAACTATTACAGAAACAAATGAAAAAAATGGATCTTAAACTAGCAGAGCATAATTTCTACACTGCAGATACTCTGGAAAGCAGCAATATAAAGACTGGAAGAAAGCATGAGGTAGGGTAGTTTTATTGTCTGGTGTATTTGTGTGTGAGTCAGGCGGGTGAAGCCAAACATTTTTGCTCAAGGGTCCAGATAATAATTTTAATATCTGTTGACGCTGCTTATAATTCTGGAAGCTTGTTTGAATAGTTCCTGTGTTATCTGCCAAAGACTTGTTAAAATAGCTGTTGGGAGTAGAAGGTTTTACCTTATTAAATACTGAATAAGGGATTCTTAATTAAATGAACTATTTGAAGGATAAATTCTTTGTAGGTTTGCTAAAATGAATATTTATCAGATTTTTGTGGTGTGTATCAGAATGACCATCTTTCACTGTAAGGAAAGTGAGAGAAATATAAATGGTTATTATTATAATTTTTTAAATTAAAAAGATTTTTTTTTCCAAATTCTTGAATTTTAGAGTGGGATATAGTATATTTTCTAGGGAGAATGACAACAATGTCCTTTGAAGTTTATACTCTGAACTTTGTATAGTGCTAAATTGCTTCTTTCATGGAGTCTCACTCTTTGATTTAGGCATTAAATAATGATAACAACTATAAGCTATAGTAAATGAATGATGTCTGTAAATAATTCTATTATTTAAATGGATCTATTAAATTAGCTGAAACCATGATGCTTTTCAATGTGTTCAGACTCTTCTTCCTCTATTTTTATTGTGGTTGGATAATGTTTGGGAAACTTGCAAGAGATCTCTTTAACAAGATTGCAAGGGTGAACATGATTCTGAATGGTATAAATAATGTACAAAGGTGGACCATCATGTCCACTTCCTGAGAAATCTTCTAGTTCATCCAAATATGGTATCTCGTAACATTTTCTTTGAAAAATATATGGCTTGTTCTTTCTTGATGACCTGTACTGTATGTTAGTTCTGGGAAAAGACACACTTCAGAACATTTCTTCAGGAGTACGTGGTGGGCATTTCGGTGAAAATGTGCTTTAGAAAAACAAAATGTTACACAGGCAGTGTAGAGTGAAGAATAGAAGGTGAGAATCAGCCTGGTAAACATGAAGGTCAGAAAGGAGGAGAGGAAGTAGTTGCTTCATGTGCTGGAAACTAGTTGTTTCTCTGCAGCCCATGGAGAGGATCACTGTGAAGCAGATGTTAATAATACAGCTTGTGGAGAAGCCCAGAGGAAGTGGATATTTGCTCATGGAACCACAGCTTGTGGAGGGGAGTCGATGCTGGAACAGATTCCTCTCTTACGTGAACTGTGGTCCATGGAAGACCCGTTCTGGAATAGGTTTATCCTGAAGGACTCCAACCTGTGGAGAGGCTGTGTGCTGGAGTAGGAGCAAAGTGTAAGGAGGAAAGAATGGCCCAATAGGAACTGTTACGAATTAATTGTAAACCTTCTGCCTGCATGGCTCTGCAGGTGATAAAAAAGTTGAGTGATGGAATGAAGTTGTGCCTGAGAAGCTGGGAGCTCCTCCTGGGTAGGGAAGAAAGTGTTGATTTTTTTTTTCTTTATTTCTTACAACCTTAATATATCTTAAGTGGCAATAACTTTGATTGATTTTCATCAAGTCAGCCCATGATGCCGAGTGGTAAACCCACAAGCCTTGTCATCCTGTTTCCTCCTTCTGTCCTAGTGAGGAAGGAAAGTGGGAGAACACTTGAGTGGGTGTTTGACCATTTGCCTGGGTTAGGCACTCACAATGTCTTTTTCTGTTTCCTCAGGGGAAAGTAAATGAGACTGCTGTGTTTGTCATGAACTGTGTCAAAATATAG
>VWZS01007988.1:484230-532797 GCA_013397075.1 Rhabdornis inornatus
TTTTGTTTTTGTTTTTTTGTTTTTTGTCTTTTGTTTTGTTTTTTGTTATGTTTTGGTTTTTGGTTTTTTTTGTGGTTGGTTGTTCTGGGGTTTTGTTTGTTTGTTTTATTTGGATTGTTTTGGCACATTATTCGACATGAAACCTGTTGAATTCAAGAATGTGGATATTTGCAGTTTCGTTTCATGTTTCCTTTCATGGTGCAGAAGGTTGTTTACAGGTAACAGAAGGTTGTTTAGAAATAGGCATATTTTCTTTTTCTGNGAAGTGGATATTTGCTCATGGAACCACAGCTTGTGGAGGGGAGTCGATGCTGGAACAGATTCCTCTCTTACGTGAACTGTGGTCCATGGAAGACCCGTTCTGGAATAGGTTTATCCTGAAGGACTCCAACCTGTGGAGAGGCTGTGTGCTGGAGTAGGAGCAAAGTGTAAGGAGGAAAGAATGGCCCAATAGGAACTGTTACGAATTAATTGTAAACCTTCTGCCTGCATGGCTCTGCAGGTGATAAAAAAGTTGAGTGATGGAATGAAGTTGTGCCTGAGAAGCTGGGAGCTCCTCCTGGGTAGGGAAGAAAGTGTTGATTTTTTTTTTCTTTATTTCTTACAACCTTAATATATCTTAAGTGGCAATAACTTTGATTGATTTTCATCAAGTCAGCCCATGATGCCGAGTGGTAAACCCACAAGCCTTGTCATCCTGTTTCCTCCTTCTGTCCTAGTGAGGAAGGAAAGTGGGAGAACACTTGAGTGGGTGTTTGACCATTTGCCTGGGTTAGGCACTCACAATGTCTTTTTCTGTTTCCTCAGGGGAAAGTAAATGAGACTGCTGTGTTTGTCATGAACTGTGTCAAAATATAGCAATTACAATGCCTTGAGTAAAACGAAATACTAATTTTAAAGCCTGTTGTACAAAATCTCTTCCTGTTTTGATGTAAGAGCATTGAGTCATGCTCTTTCAATAGTCAAGGCTGTTTGATATGTCCACTTTTTCACAAGTGCACACAAGCCTCTATTTAATCTTTTAGGAACTCAATTGATGAACTACAAATCCTTTGTATTTAGGCAACACAGTAAGTGAAATTGTGGAAATACTCTGGATTTTCCAATATAGAGAAAGTGGTATTGCTGTGGTAGTACTTTACCCTTTTTCCCTTGCAGTGAAATATCCTCTCGTTCCCTTGTTTTTCAGCCTTTTATGACAAAATTATTACGGTCAGAAGTTATTAGCACATGATTTGACAGGAAGAGTATGTTGGATATTCAATGTTTGTTTTAAAAAGATGATCCTTTTGACTTAAAGACCGTTGTGCTGCCCTTCATTCCCCGTTATATACATTTCCAGGATACAAAGAACAAATAAGCATGGAATCACTTCTGATCAGAATAACACCGCTTTGATGACTTACTGCTCTAAAAAGGTTTTGAAGGCTTTGAAAGAAGGAATAGTTGGAAAGGTGTTAAAAAGAAGAGCCTGATACAAACAGAAACTTGGCACTACTGTGATAAGCTGGGATGTATGGCCACATTCTTCTGCATGCTCTATGTTTGTATATATGCAGTAGCATATATGCATCTGTAGTCTTGTGTGGTTTCCTTTGTGAATTGCAGAAATCCACACCTCTTGCCAACAGCTGTACAGAGTAATAGAAGCAACTTATTCTTTGAGAGATGGTTAAAAGCTTGGTTAAATGTGATTATAATGTCCTGTTTCATGGTATTGTTAAGTGTGTATTTAGAGGCAATTGTAACCATCATAGTCTGGTCTGTGTGAAAAGCGGTATAGCTGAGTGCTGTTGTGTATGAAGACTTAGGAGTCAGTGGCTTGACCTTCCTAGAGCTCTTTTTGGAGCTTAAACTTTGTAACTTTGTGAGCAATATATGATTTCTGTTAGCTGATTAAACTGACATTCATATGTCTGCTGGCTAATTCAGTAGGGTTTTGTGGTTTTCTTGTAGCTAAGAAATTTCATTGATATCGTGCCTGTGCAGAAAAAGGACTCTTAAAACATTTCAGCAGTTTTGACTTCCCTACTTTGGTTTAGTTTTTGGAGTTTTTTTGTTTGTTTGTTTTCTGTTTTTTGTGTTTGGTTGGTTAGTTTTTTGTTGTTGTTGTTGGGGTTTTTTTGTTTGTTTGCTTTNTATCAGTTAATGTGTGTCCCATCCACTTACCTGCTATTTCTTTATGCTAAATCTTCTGTCACAAAGTTTATATTTATTATGTATTAGAAACTCTGGTTTTCTGCTATTTGCTTTAGTCTTTGGTAAAAATGTTTTAGGATCATTCAATGAAAAGTCATCTGGTCTGGATTCCTTTACTGACTTGGATTAACATTCTTCACTGATAAAGTTGGAGGGGTTTTTTACTCCTAAAACACATAGAAAATTTTTGAAACACTATGTTTTGAAACATTTTATACATTCCTGTGTGTATTTAATATAGGTATGTCAAAATTTTTCTGTAGAATTTGAGGACTGAATTAAAAATTAAATGTTTCTATTTGGTGGGAGCCAGAGCAGTACAGTTTGTACTTGTGGTAAGGGTATTGCAGTTGCCATCTTTCAAACTGAGTTTTGCAGCAGCCCCAGGTAATCCAATTACAGCGTATTTTACTACACAGTTTCTTTTGTCTTGATAGAATTGTTTACCTCCTTAGCAAAGATTATGTTCAAACTACTTATGTGCAACTGTAAAGTCCAGATCAAGTGCCCTTTCTCCACAGACCTTTAGTCTGATCACTAAAAAGGTGAAAGCAATAGAATGTTCTAAATACATTTCACCAAGCCCATCCATTGTCACAGGAAATCATTTCCATATCCATAAGTGGTTAAAAGTTTTCTCTGTTTTTTGTCATACCTTGGCTCTAGCACAATCCCAGGTAGCTATGTATAAACTCTGTATGTATGTATAATATGTATCTATACATACATATATATAAAAGATATTCTTATGTGCTCCTTGTATCTGATCAGCTGCAACTAGACTAGCAAGACAATGGATTTTATCTTTTTCTGTATTTTTTTTCTCTTTTCTCTGTTCCTTCTCAGCTTTTCTCTGCCTATTCATTCTTAACAGTCTGGTGCTGGTTGATCCACTCCTTTTCCTTTGTTGTCCTTCGCTTTAGGAGCAAGCAGAGTGCTTTGACCTTCTATTTCCGATTTCAGAGAAACTGTATATTCCAGATTTTCTGTATATAAGCATAAAGTTTACCTAGAAAACAATTCTGGTCATACCATGATTAAGGAATGTAGAAGATCGGAGGGTTGATTTTTTTTTTTAAAGCTCTTTGTTTGATTCACAAAAACTGGGTCTTTGAAGATGATTATATTTTTTGGTATTCAGATTTTTCATATTTTAAAAGTACTAAAATTCTTTCCAGTTGTTAATTCTGGGTTTATGCAGGTGGGTTGGTTTGATTTAGGGTGGGGCTTTGTTTTTTGGGGTTTTCTTTAGCTTTGTTTTGTTTTGTTTTTTGTTTTTTTGTTTTTGGTTTGTTATTTATTTTGGTTTGGTTTTAGGTTTTTTTTTGGGGGGGTGTGGGTGTTCTGGTTTGGTTTGGTTTTTAGTTGCTTGTTGGGTATTTTTTGTTTTGGGTTGTTTTTGGGTTTTTTTTGTTTGGTTTGGTTCGTTTGGATTGGTTTTGGTTGGAGGTTTTTTTGTGAGGGTGTAACACTTTTTAAAAAATAATTTTATTTGGTTGTTTGTTGGGCTTTCTTATGTCTCTTTCAAGTATGTGTCATAAGCAAAATAATTCTGAAGTCAAATGAAAAAAGCACATTGGAAATGTGTTTTACATTCATAAATATAACTATAAACATTATAGATATGAGATATTATTGTTATCTGATAGTCTGTGATAGATTTTTTTTTCGCCTTTTTGGAAACTTGTGCTATTTAAAATTGAGTTGTGGTATATGATGTCTTATAAATATTTCATACTGGAAGGTAGTGGTCAAAGAAAAAAATGTCAGTTGCTAATTAAGATACTCTTCAAGATTAAATTAATTTAATGGTCTAGTGAAAATATTGGCTTACACAATACTGAAGAAGAATTCATCCTTAATTCCTTTTATTGTACATCAGTTATTTCCCAGAAAAAGTGACATAATGCAACAAGAATAATTTACCTTAAGTTTCTTTACCTTAAGTTTTTTTTTACCTTACTTGTATTACGTGTGTGTTAGTATTTCACTGTTCTTAACCAAAGTTATTCCAGAAATCTGAAAGTCTAATTTTATGAGGCCTTTCTTTCTCTGCCGTAAGGACATATGACATAGAATGAACAAGAAAGCTGCCCAGTTTAAGTGTTACTTTCACATACTCTTTCTCCAGATTGCTATATGAAGCTGTACATAATATAAACACATATTCTTGTCTCTAGTTAGTCACATTATAGTTAATGACCATATGGTCATTATGGTATAAGATCTACTGTCTGTTGTATTTATATTCCTCAAGCATATTGTTCCTTCAACTTCACAGTGTGTTAAACTATTTCAAAGGGAAAAAAAATCCTTTCCCACTTGTTTCTGGTTGTCCTATCAAGTGTAACCTTGGACCCTTATAGAGCAATTAGACCAGCCTCTATCCCCTCCTTTGTAATGAGGTTTCTTGCATTTCTGAGTCTATAACCCTTTAGTCTTCCCTAATGGGACATCATTATTCTGAAAGAAACAATGTAAATGTAAATGAATATTCTCATTAACGAGTCACAGAGAAACCTTTAGTGGTAGCGCTGTGGTAATTCTGCTTGTTATTTCTCTGGTATTCCATACAGATTTTTTTTTTTTTTATAATTCATTATTAGTATTCAAAATTACTTCTTCTTTAATTCTGCATGTCTTTCATAATCTGGTGTTCCAACTAGTTCAACCATGTCCTTGTTTTATTCTCCAGGAACCACCTGTGAAATGTTCAAGGTCTCTGTCCCCAAAGAGCTCTTTCAGAGAGTCAGAGGAACTAAAGAAGCTTAAAATAGCTGAAAGGAAGATTGAAAACTTAGAGAAGATGCTACAGCTAAAGGTGAACATTAAATAAAAATAAATAAAAAGCCTGCTAGCTATAAGCTTGCATAGACAAAGATATACCAAAACAAATAGACGTTTTAAAAATTAAAAATACACATATTTTTATGGCCTGTAAGTCTCTTCGGATCAGAGAGCACTCTCCAATAGTTTACCTTTTTGCTTTACTGTGTGAGTTATCCTGCAGTCCTGTGGAAGCTTAATTGAGCTGTCATCAATAACACTTACTTGTTAATACATTTTCAAAGTTTGTGTTTGAGAATATATATTCTGAGAAATTGATGTGTTCATTTGAAGTAAACCAGAAAGTAGAAGCACTGGAAGTGCAAAGAATATTTTTCTGTACAATAAAGTGATACTTTCAAATGCTGAAGTCAGTAACTTCAAAAAGATTGACCCCTGGAAATTATGTAAGTTATGACTCAGTTAGTTGCTGGTCTAATAAATGCTATTTTAACAAAAATAACAATCCCCCTCGCTCCACCCCTTCACAGAAAATTTTTATTGAGCTTGTTTTACAATTTCTCATTTTGTCCCTGTTTCACAAATTTCTGTAGCTGTGTTTTTGTTGGTTTGGTATTTTGCTACAGAAAGTTCTTTTGAACAAACTATTGGTTTAAAATTGCACCTCTGAATGGAAAATGCAAACCCTGAATCATATTTTCTTATACACCTAAAATTCATCCTCTTCTTCCCTCTCCTTCCACCCTTTTCTCTCCTCCTTCTCTTTTTTTGTTGCTTATCCTTGTTCAGTTGTAGGATTTGAAAGATACTTTCATGTACGTGTAGTCTAAAGAAGAACTGGTTATACTCAACATCCTGTGATAAAAGTAAGGTAAGTGAAAAAATTTGGAAGCTCTACCAACCACAGTGATAAGTTAATTTTAGAAAAACTAATTGGGAAATATATTTCAGTACAAATGCCACAGTTTATCCATCTGTATACTTGGGAGAGTTTACTGCATGGGCTTAACACATGTAGAGTATAAGAACAGGAGAGGTTATTTAGACTTCAGATTCAGTCTTCCAGGTTGTGTTGTTCCTGGGAGACAGAAAATTAATTTTGTTTTGTTAGTTCTCCCTGCTGAGAAATCTAAGGCATGTCCCACCAGCTAAACCTGAGAACTGGCCTTTGGGAGGCTTCCTATTCATTACTCTTACTTGGCCTGCCTGACACTGATGCTGCCGATTATTCTGGAATTGTAGGCTGCAGCTGTTCTGCTCTTGGAAGCAAAACACACATCAGTGTGTACCGTTGTTGCCTTAAATGATAGAGAGCTCCACATTTCTTCAGGAAAGAAGAGTGAAGGAAAGCAGGTGCAGAAAAGAAAGAGCTCTCTCTGCATAACCACATATAATAATTTGTACCATTCACTATACTACCTTTACTTATCTTCTATTTAATCTGAAAGCATAATTTTAAAATCTGTGCAGCTTTATGATGTTACAGGTGTGGGATCTCTATCACAGACATCCATGACGTCTTTAAGGTTAAATCTCCCCTTGAAAATGAGCACATGAACTTCTTGCATTTTCTCTTGAAAATATACTTGGCTTCTTTTGCAGATTGCTTTAATAGGTTGAAAAGACTCTGTAGAGGCCCAGGTCATCCTAATGAACACTGTTGTGGCACTACATTCATATTTCAATGCGGCTACTGCCAGCATGACAGTGAACTAAGCTGTCATAAAGTTAATGTCAGTACATTTCAATTGTTATTCTGTGATTTCTTAATGCTGTCTTCAATTAGGCGTAGTTTCCAAAAACAAGAAATGGATTTGATCAACATTTTCAAAAGTGATCCTTGCATTATTTCATCTTCAAACAAAGTGTTGTCTGTATGATTACCTGAAATTTTCTTGCTCAGAGAAATTTTTGCTCTGTCAATACATACAATGATGATGCATGTCTGGGATGTGAAATGGTGACTTTATACATTAGTCCTTTAAAAAAATTGGAGCAAGTTAAAAAAAAAACAAAAACAGCTCTATTTTTGGGGTTTTCAGGAACAGGAATGCCCCAGTCAGCATTGCCAAGGAGCAGAAGCGGTCAAGGTCCCATTCACAGGTTTTTCCAGTTCTCTCAGCAGACTCACTTCTGAACAAGAAAAGTTGGCTCTTATTATCTTTGTTGCTAGTATAAATGGGGTGATCATTTAAATTCAGAGTTTTTATACAGAATTGGCTTTGTTTCTGGACATACTAAAAAGTAACAGAGCATGTCTGATTGCACCCTTGTTTACAGAAGAGAACGTCAAAATAAATAAGAGTATTTTTTGGGTTTTATATAACAAATTATCAAGCTGCTACTTAGATTGCTGCAAAGTGTAAGTACTTCAGTCTATCGTTGATCTTCTAGAAGTGAGTAAGCATTTGGTTCTTGAGAAGTAGGCATTTGATACAAACTAAGAATATGTTCATCCTCTCCTGTATTGCTCCTAGAGCTGTGATCACTGGTGTAGCCTCGAGGAGATATTCCTGGCTTTAACTGGAAGGAGCTCAAAACCAAGAGGAGCTCTTCGCTTAAAGTTTTCTCATCCTTTTTAGGTTCTAAAATTTTTGGGGGTAAATAAAATAGAATATGTACATCAGTCTTTCGGGCCACCTTAATACTTGTTTATGTGAGCAAGACCACACTGACATTTACCTCAGATTTCCTATGTAGTCCTGTTCCATGTATAATGCTGAACATGAATGTTCAAATGCTGAAGATAGATGAAATTGCAGCTTATCCACATAACTGTGGAAATAAGTATTTCTGTAACTATTACGGGAGCTCAGTTCTTGTAAGCCTAATCATAGTCAAATAATTGAATCAGCATAATTTTTAAAATTTCCTTTTCACTATAACAGAAGTCAATTTCAAAAAAAATTTGAATTCGTGATTAAAATCTTTTGACTTGTCTGAGCAGCTTGCCAAAAGAAAAAAAAAGAAAAATTTAAAAAAAAAAGGATAAAAGAGGCTTTTTTCATTCATAGGCAGTGGGGTTTTTCCTCCTGCAGATTGAACTTTGTGTTACTGTTTTTCATTATTGCATGGGAAGTACTATGGATGACAGGGGACAGCTGGAGAATAATCTGGAGGTCCAGCACTGCTAGAGAGGGTTGTTCTGTCCCATTTCTGGAAATATATACAAAACTGTGTATGAGACAGTTCAGTTATTAAATATAACATAATTCAGACAGAGATGAATATAACAGATTATGGAAATTTCAATGAATATTTTAAGTCCTGAAGTGCTTAATTCAATAGAGAGAGTAATTAGGGCAGTTAATTGTCTAGTTTCTATTTTTGCAAGAGCAGAGCAAGTGATAAGGGAAGGCAATAACTGTAACAGAATGGATAATAGAACAGGTAAGCAATAATGAAAAATGTAGATTCATAAATAGGAAAGGCCAAATTCTACAGTTGGTTGCATCTCTGAAAGGGCATTGACACTAATAAGCTTCTGAGGATTTATATTGAAGGCATTATTTTCCAGTACCCTGCCAGACTTGACCAGCTTTCGCTAGCAATATCAACAATCTCAGAACAGTTGTTTCATGAACTTCTCTCAAAACACAATATTTGTAATTGTATTCTTATGAGAATTTCCTCTTGCAAAGCTTGGTGATGGTCTCTGTGTTCTTAGTCTAAGATTTATATTGCTATTTATGTAGTTGTTTTTAGTAACATTGTGGTATTTACTTGAGTCACTTAAAACCAATTTTTTAACAATTCAAAATTTATAAATGTATTTAGTTTAGAGGTTGTTTCAGAAAAAAACCTACCACCACCGCTTTTGGAAAGTATTTAATGGTACAGTTACTTTGTACTTGATTATGTTCATAAATCTTTTCTTTGTGTTTCCTGAGTCACTTCCAGAAACTTATAGAATTTTTTATATAGTACCGTTTGAAACTTTAGCTGGTATCTTTCAACTTCATGAATCATGAAAGCTGGGCTGCATTTGGTAAGCAAAGCTTAGTACTTCATAGTTAGCAGTACTCTGGAAACTGTTCCCGTGTTTTTATAGTGGGATTCAATTTTTGTTGTTTCCAGCTCTGACTATTTGTCTGTCTAATTTATTGACTAATGCTGAAAAGTCCTCCTTACATATAAGCAGTAAATACTTGCAAATAAAGTATTCTGATTTATTTAGTTCTGTAGTTGGTCTACAAGCAGAGCTCCCATTGAACTGAAAATGAAGCTCCGATTGCAAATTTTGCTACTGTAAAAATTGTTTTTATTTCTTGTTTGCTGCATTACTAGAGGACAAAGTCTGGGTGTTGCAGGTTTATATATATATTTACAGAAACAACTTAATATGTGAGGAAATCCTGAAGCCATTTAAATGTAAGTTTTTCTCGTGTAGCCAGTATTTCCCTTGAAAATACATATATCAGTTTTCCATTGGGAAAAAACAAAAAAAAATGTAGTTCAAATGAAAAAAAAGTGCCAACAATCCTTTTTCAGTCTATGTGTTTTAAAATGTATTAGGCCTATGCATTCATCAGATAAAGGCTGTCATTTTGGTAGTAAACTTTTAAAACTTTTAGCAGCATGAGAATAATACTTAACTGAATTGCCAAATCAGCAGAATTTTCCCAAGTAGTAATAAGAAAACTTTAACCTCAAGAACTGTGAGTCTTGATCTTTCTATTTAGATTTCTGAGTCTCGTAGTTGCTAGAAGAGAACTTTTGTTTCATTTGATCTGTGCAACAGTCTCTTATATTTTGTTCAACTCTGATTTTGATTTTCTGGTTTCATACAGTCTCAAGAATCTTATGAGCTAAGAGCAGCCTGTGGAAAACATGAAGAGAGGCTGCAGATGTTACAGACCAACTGCAGAGCACTAAAAGAGCAATTAAAGCAGTGGGAAGAGGGCGATAGCAGGTAAGTTACATAGCTCATTAAAAACATTATCCTTACACAAGAAATCTGAACAGAAGTATTACATAGGTATTCGAAAGAGAATGTGATTTGAAGGAAGAAGCTGCCATGTGATCAAGACTATAGTTTATTAAAGCAGAATACATGGCTTACCCCTATATGAGAAAAATTGCAGCTGGAACCAAGAGGAAATATATTGACCTTGACTTAATTTTATTTAGGCTCTCATTGAGAGCCTGAGTACTGGACGAAGGTCAGCTAGGATTGCTTGCTTACGTTTGTCTAATTCCTCACTCATTTTTTTGTTCTCTGTATGTTTTTAATTTTCTGTAACAAAACAGTTGCTCATTATGTTTCAAGTAGTTATTAAAAATAGTTTTATTCATTAAAATATAGAAATAATACCTCCTCTAACATTTAGTGATTCATATATTAACTGAAACTAAAATCTCTTTCCTTATAGGGGAAAAATAAAATAATATGCATGAAAGCAGGGTGTTTTCATCTGTTAAATTATTTAAAAACAAATTATTTCTGATAATTTCACCAAAAAATGCAGTAATATATCTTTATTAATGGAAAGAGGAAAGAATTTACCACATAAAATTTGCATAATGGACGTTCTGTATATCATTCTCCCTTAGGCTCTCTACAGAACAGTGAAAATTTTATGCAGAAATTCTTCCTTTTTTAAGTCCTTAGCAGACAGAATTTTTGGTAAACAGATGCAGTTGGAGGTATAAGAACATTTCTTATCAGTTCAGTTATCAAGCATTGCTGTTTTTCAGGAGGACCTATTTCAAGAAAATAATTTCCTTGTGGCTTTAGCAGGGCTAACACCTATCAGCTCAGTAAACACTTGTGTGTTTTACTAAAAATAATTATTTTTGAAGTTAGAGCAATACTGACTAATCTTAACACTAACTTTATAACTCTCTCTGGAGAAAAAGAGAGTCACAGAAAATGCTGCAAAACTGGTAGCTGTTCAGTCTGGGGTGACATAGAGCATCCTACTGTGAATGATAAACTGCTCCTCATATATAAGTAGTGCTATAGCCTATCTTAGTAGATTTGCATTGCTTTGAAATACTTGCATTTACTTAGGAGTGGTTTGTCTTTAAAAAAGGAAAAAAAAAAGTTTGGATGAAAACAATGGTGAAGTACAAAATTGCTGCAGGCATTGGTGGTAGCACAGGAGCATTTTTCGAAATACCCAAGCATAATGGCAAATATATTTGGTTAAATTATAATGAAAAGGTTTGGATTTTTTTAGGAAAGGTATGGATTTCTTTTCCTCTAGCTCACTGTTTTAAATTCAGTGCAGTCTGGAAGTGACTTAAGGATGATAGTTACTAAATTCAATGAAATTATTTAATTTTATATCTATACCTAGACAGGCTTTCATATCCACTGACAGGCCAAGGCTAACAAGATAAAAAAAATTTAACTAGATAAAGACATTAATATCTTGAACTTGATATACAGTGAAGCATGGGGTGTTCTGGTTCTGACAGTTAAAATAAATGCAAAAGAAAAGGGAAAGAGAGGCAAAGGTGACTTCTGTTTCTGTTTAAAGTAAATGGCATGACCTTGTGTTATAATGAATGTATTTGGGAAAAGTAGATATTAGGGAGAATATAATGCTCAGTCTTCACTTAGTCATCTAATTTTTTCATCTCTATTTAAGATGAGCTGAAAATAACAGGATTTCAGTAATTTTTGTCGTCAGATTAGATTTGTATGGAGCCACACTAAAGGAGGTTTGGTTTGTATTTTTAATATGCTTAAACAAAAGGAAGTACACAAGACACAAATAAAAGCAGTCCGTAACAGTAAGACTGTTATTTTGGTACCTCAAAAAGCTGTATAGTGCTTCTGTAATGTAAATTGTGCATTAAGAACTCAGTATCAGATGCTTATGTGGCATTTCTGGTCCCTTGTAAATGATGGAGGACCCCATTCTCCATATTCTTCATAGATCAGTATCTGTTACTGAGATGGCAGCTGATGGGACCTAATCCACCTGTCAGTGTACATACAACATGCACTGATGTACGTGACTGCAAAGATGATGGGGGTCTTAGGAGGTTACAACATTTTCTAAGAGTTCATTTCTATGCCCAGTAGGAATTTGGATTGCAGAGTTTTAAATTGATTTCATAAAGGATTTTTAAATACAATTTTTATCTTTGGCATTATTAAAATACCTAAAAATATTTTAATGACAGAAAAACTGTTAAATATTTTAATTTTATTTTTCTGTGCTTCTAAAGTCTTCTGAAATCAATGCTTTTCTTAATACATTCTCTTGTCCATAGATAGTTAATTCCTTTATTAAACTGTAGAACAACAGTGTGATTTAGAGTGGGCATTAGTTGCAACTTCCAGATTGGCTTGCTGGGGCATCAGGGGAGCTGATGACTTTCCCTTTGTTTTCAAGAGATTATATGATGATTTTAACTTCTTCTTTCTCATACCAGTATTTAAAGTAATGTTGTCAGAATGTGGGTGACACTATCCTGCCACATGTCACCTGGGAGGCATGGCATCATACTAGCACAGTATCTGTCTGAAACTAAGTAATTGAACTTTTTATTACCACAGAAAAGGTTTCGTGCCTCAGAACATATACTTCATACAAAATTCAGATTCACTGGATGCTGTACTTGAAAATCTGTATTTTCTGAAAGCAGGGGTGCTTTTATTCTGGTTCTCCTAGAACATTTAGATATTTGAAAGCAAACAACCTTTTTTAACTCATAAACTTGCTTTAAAATGCTTGAAAATAGTAAAAGCAGATACCAGTGTACAGGCTCCTGTCAGCTTTGTCAAGAGGATCCTGATGTGATGTAGAATAAGCTGTCTTTTTTCAAAAGGGGGCACAAAAAGCTGTTGATTGAGAAGTGCTTGTTTCTTAAATGATGTTAAAGAAACATACTTTTTTCTGAAGTGCTTAACAGGCTATACAAGAGAAATTCCGTGCAAAATTCTGCTATAAAACCATCCACCAAAGCAGAAAAGAAAAACATCAGCTCTTTTTTCTTTTTTTTTTTCTTCTTTCTCTCTCCCCCTTAAATCAGTGACAAGTTACAAGTTTGCTAGCACTAACAGAAACTGTATTCCATGATCTAGGGATTGTGTTAATTAATGTGGCTCTCATCTGTTGGAGGTGTCGCTCTTCATTAGCCTGTATTTTACACACTGCCGTGCTTCATTTTTGGAATGAGGTGGTGAGGGGATAACCTAGCCAGCCATCCTTGTTTGATCTCTGTGATACATACGCAATGCAGAATGCCTCAGCTCTCTTGGTTCCCTGCCCTGTCCTGCTAATCCCAGCTGAGCTCATTATGGTGTAGCCTTGCTGCTACTCCTGGAGCCAGAGCTGTCCAAGCTAATTACTGGTAGCAGCAGAGCTGCCTGTTAAGGGTCTGGTGTGGATCTGCTAACATGGTCCTTGGTAGTGACCTGCAAAAAGCACGAGGGAGTTGCTCTCTTTCTTGCTGTGCACAGCCTGTCCTTTGGGTTTAGTGCTGATCCCTTCACACAGCTCTTTCAGCTGTAGTAAGTGTAAAACTTTGTGAAGGAAACTCTTACTTTAGAAAACATACAGTTTGCTGCTTTGATCTCATAATTCATAGGCTATTACACTCAGCCAGGCAAAGTGAAAAAATGTCCTTTTATACTAGACAAAAGGAAGTTAGTATGGTATAATTAGCCCTTTGCTGTGATTTAACACTTTCTTTAAGTGTCTGTGATTTTTTGTTTTAATTTAAGAATCAAGACATCATAGAAAGTTTTATTCGGAGTTTGGTTTTGTCAGCATTAAAGAAAATGTGTTTTCCCGATGGATCACAATGTAAACCTATTTTGTTGCAATACCATGAAGGCTGCTATCACAGAATTTCAACGGCAGCAAATTGTTTTGTTCTATGTAAGTCCTTGTGTTGACCATAATCTCCCTTGGTGTATTACAGGCAATGTTGCCAGTGGCTGTGTTACATGGGGTATTCTTATATTTGCCAGTTAAAATTGTGCACCTGTTCTTGTCACTTTGTTGTCATATCTTTTTTTGCTGTTTTGAAACTATAACAACAAATTATCACATGCAATCATTTTGTGGGTTTTCGTTTTTTATTTTTATGTAGGAAAGAACACTTTCTTGCCATGTATGTAATTGCTTACATGTAATTCCCCTTCAATCACTAATGAACACATTGACCACAGGCAATAGTAACTAAAGAGCAATTACATAAGCCTTTTTTTTCACACAAAGCTGTGCAAGAGAGATTACTTATATATTGTGCACACCCTGAAGGTTGGTACAGTTAGACTGCTTTTCTAGAGTTCCTGTGCAGTCACATTTATGGGAACACCCTTATTTCTGGTATGTTGCAGATCATTGACCTTGACTAGACTGTGGTGAGGTGGCATAAGCAAACTGTTGAGCTCTTCAAAATACAGAATTTATAAGACAAAATGGGTTCATAAAAGTCCACATAGTAAAGACTTAGTAAGAAGCCAGTGCAGTATGGTGTTCATTAAGGTGAGCTCCTTGTGTGGATTTAGGTGTGCTGTTTGCTCCTTATGGGCAATGTCACTTACTGTTAGTTGAAGTAAAGAGGAAATGAATGTGTAACTGTGGGGTTTAGATGTCTTTCTTTTATAATGACAGTCTTTAATTTGTTGAAGGATTTCAGGATTTCAGCTCATTTTCTTAAGAAAGTCAATACTAAATTTATTGTACTTTTTGGATATGTGGATAGAACTCCTTTGTATTGCATCTGTCGTTTTTTAAATTCTGTGGATAAAGGACATGATCTATGGAGTTGGATCAGTTACCTCTATGTGTAGTGTTAGAAGCAGTGTAAGGAAATCAGGTTAGCCCATAGCTTTTGTGAATGCACTTAATTTGATAGAGCCTACTGATTGTTATTTTCAGTTGATGTAGAACATACATAAACCAAAACCAATACACCACTGCTTAAAGAAGAGTGTCTGTGTAGTGATTTTATTTCAGTTTAAGTAGTCTTAGCTTTGAATTTGTATAATTTCCCTCTCAGACTAAACCAAAGAGTGAGTGTTTGGAAAATAGGATTATTTGTTGTTGCTTGTTTATATATTTAACCTGTAAGAAAGATTTTCTCTCCCATCTTCTGAGGGATAGAGCAATGATGTAAAATGTCTCTAATATGCACATACATAAATCATGTTTTCAGTCCTCCACTAGACCTGCTCTAGTGGCTCCATGACTCCTTCTAGTGAGGAGGCCAGAAATGGACAGACTAGTCCAGATGTGGCCTCTCCAAGGCTAAGCAGAGAGGCAGGATCACCTTCCTCAACCTGCTGGCAGTGCTCTTCCTGATGTGCCACCCAGACACACTGCTGGCTCTTGACAGCTTGTTGACCTGAAGGACTCACAGGTCCCACTCCATAGAACTGCTTCACTGCACATCCAATTGTTCTGCTACCTGATTGCAAGATGGCTAATTTAAACTATTTCCACATCTCCACAGTTAGTTGGAGCATAGAGATACCCTGTCCCTTTGGCCTTTATGTACAGACTTCGTAAATGTACAGATGACTGGATATAAACTATTCTGGAATTTTTACAATTTTGCATCTTTCATTTTGTATTATTTGTGGGCAACCTTGTAATAGATGTGAGCAACACTCAGCTATTTGACAAAGTCATCATTTTCACAGTTAGCTGAAAATTTGTTGTCTGTTTGAGTGCTTAGTTGTACTAAGCATGTCATGGCATGTCATCCATTATAGGATGTATGCTCTGGGTCTTCAAAGCATGTGGAATCACTACAAGCTCAGTCGTATCCTTCCTGTGCTGTAGCAGCTATTTAATAAGTGTTTCTGATAAGGTTTTCTTTTTTAGGAAAGCAAGACCTCATGGTTTCTCCTTTCCTTATTCCTGTGAAGTGAAAGCAGCTGTCCTGGTGTAGTGATATGTGACCAACTAGTTCACGGGAGCCTATCTTAGTACCAGCAACGTCATGTGATGCCTCTTGTCTTTTCTAGCTATTAGAATGGGTATGGTGGAGAAAAGGTGAATTAGGTGTTCTGGAATGCTAGCAGTAAGAAATACAAACATAGGCTCAATTTATTCCTTTGCTTCTTGAATGTGTGTTCCCTCCCTCCTTTAACTGAATATTGCTCAGTGAAAATGACAGGCTCGAGTGTGAGAATGGGAAATACTGCACTACAAATAAATTAAAATGTAAGAAAGCAGCATTTGGTGTAATGCAGAGTATCGTTTCTAAAAGATGTTTTTAAAGGACCAAAGTCAGAACTGTAAAATGCCACATGACTCATGTAGGGGCTTTTACAAATGAACAAAATAGCCCTTTTCGTGAAGAGAATTAGGTTTTTTTTTTTTCTAGCAAGCTTCCAGTTACATTTTCAACAAACACTGTGTCAACTGTTTTCCAGTGAGAGGGTTCTGTCAAGGATGATGAGATTAATGCTTTTGAATTGTTAAGCTTGTCTGTAGAACATTTCTTACCTGTGTCCACCATATCTTGTAATTTCCTACATCATAGCTAGCAGACAAATTTGAGGATTTAGTGTGTTTTTTAATATGAAATGTGTTTGTGTTTTTCCTGTGTTCTTTCATATATAATCAGACGTGTCTTGTCTTGTACTTCAGCGACTTCTCATATATGATGGAAGTGTGTCATACTGAAAACATGAGTAATGCTGCTAAGCATTTTTTTTTTCATAATATAGAAGCAGGTAAATACAATTAAAGTTACATTAATGATAAAATTAGGGCATTGTCAGAGTCAAAAAAGCGGAGAGATGGAGAAGAAAGTTAAGGACTCTGTGTTAGCTTCCCTATGTATTGCTTGCACAGAGCTATTGTTTGCCTTGCTGCTGGATCAAAGTGGTTTCTGTACATTTTTTGGTTTAGAAATGAATTGTTGTAGTGATGGTAAGCACACCACGTGCAAAAGAACTGTCTTTTTCTTATCCATCTGTCTGGCCTAGAGAAAGGTCTTCAGCATTTAGATGGAGATGTCTGATTTATTAGTCTACAAATATATATGCATTTATAAAAATAGAGAAGTACTAAGTGTCTTATATAAAACTGTACCAAATGTTCATAGAAGAAGCCTATGAACCCACAGTCTGTAACACCAAAGCACACTGATTGCTGCTAACATGTCAGACTGCTAACTAACATGTCAGACTGCTAACATAACAGACTGCTGCTAACATGTCAGACTTATTTTAAGAGAATAAGGTAATGAAAATAAATTTCTCTACAGTTCTTTCTGTAAAGTTCTGGGATTTCAGGTAAAGGTAGCAGTGCTTGGTACATTCTGGCAAGATGAATTTACCACACATTGCTAATTTTCCACTTGAGTTTACAAAGTACTGATTTTGGAAAGGAAATTGTAAATTTTCATGATTCCATGTATCTCAGCTTTGATAATACCATATGGAACTTCAACAACTGAATTTTGAAAAAATGTAGAAACATTTGTTTCAGAGAGTGAAAATAATACTTTACAGTGAAACTTACTAGACATTGTTTACGTATTCTTGCTTTATCTCTTGAACTCTTCCCTAAAGTGTACTGTTTTGTAATTCTAGAAAGTCAAATGTGGTGCTTAGTGGACCTTTATTGTGACCCAGCATGATCTTTGTGATAAACTACTTAGCTCTCTTTTGTTTTATGAGGTAGAATATGCATATACATGGAGAAGTTTAACCTATCTTAATGCTTTTGGATCTTTTTCTAATTTCTAAGGAATTCAGAATGCATTTTCTAAGAATTATTGTTGTATCTGCTTTTTTCAGACACAATCACATGAGTATAAACATGGTATCATCAAAATTTTTCTTAAGCTCAAATACTTTAGTGGAAGAAACAGATTGAGAAATTTATTTTTATCCTTACTTTGCATTATTGGAAACCAGCTCCATACTAACAGCAGGCTGTAGGCAAGAGACTTTAGTGTATTGTCATATGAGGTTTATAAAGGTTAGAAGGACTGATACAACAACAAAATTCTCCAGATATTCGCATGATGGATGATGTACCCTTATACTCTGATCTTCACTGAGTTTTATTGGTGGCAGTGGTACTGCAGTCTTGGCCCTTGAGGTTGAATCTGTTGTGAACTAACTACAGGCACAAACACTGTTTATGAGGCTGTCTGATGGTCTTATTTTAAAGGAATGGACACCTGCAAATTAGAATAATAAACATAATTCACACAATGTAACATTTATATTTTTGTTATATATTTCTTGATAAATAAGCTGGATTTTGTGCTGCAGTGAAACAAAGATTACTGAATGGTAGATATAATGTTAGGCATGGGTTTCTAGAATCTTTTTGCAACCTAAAGGTTATGCTGCATTTTGAAACTCTTTTAGTCACTAGTGCTTCTTTGATTTTGGCGTGACTTGAAATATATCTCAAAAGGCACTCTTGACAACTATGACACTATTCACTATTTTGTTGTGTGAACAGACATTGGACTGTTGAGGGGGGAGTTGCTTTTATCCTTTTTTTGCTCCTGAATGTGGCCTGTAAATCAGGGAGACTTTACTTAGGAACAACAGATATTTCTTCTTGCAATTTTCATTCATCCTACAAGTGACTGAACTGGGAAACAAGAATGATAAAGATATATTTCTGGGAAGTGGATGCACAAGTAAGATAGATTAAAGACTCTGTGTACTCAAATACTTAGTTTCCTTGGTTAATTAGGACTATACATTTCTTAGTGTAAACTGTAATTTTACAGTATTTTTCCTGTAAAGGAATTCCAGTAAATCACTCTGAATAGTGTGAATGGTTACAGAATGGGAGTAATGCTAGTACTTTTTGATTTACTCTTACCTTGGCAGTGTTATCCTCAGACATATGTAATGCTTTTTGCTCTCTCATAGTCTATTTCAAACACCTCCTCTCAGGCTTGCTCTCAGTTTCCAAGGCTGTCAGTTGACACATAAATATACAGACCCATGTAACAAGCATATTTTGCCCTTTCTGCAGGCAAATGTACTTGAATCATAATGCAGTAGGAAGAAAGAGACAAATTTCTGTTGGAGTAGTATTTCCCTTGTAAAAGTTGGATAAAGTTTCTGCCTGGCTTGGTTCTCCTGACTTGAAGTAATTTTGGAGTAGTGGAAAATTAAAATGAATTTTTGCGTTGTGACATAGGAGACCATTTTTGACAGCTTCTTTCTATATTTTTTGTATGGGCTTTTTACAGAAGTATGTGTAATGAGCATGTGTGCTCTACTCTAGCTTTATAGAGTGGAGTTTTTACCCTGCTAAAAGTTTGAAGACTAAAGAACAGAAAGTGCAATTCAGCTTTGCCTACCTAGATGTTTCTCTGTTGATGTGCTGTCTTTCTTCTCAAGCACCTTTCTTTTCTGGGGGGAAGAAAACAGAGCTGCTTCTGCGGTCCTATTTTCCTTGCCAGGATGATTAGGCTATTTAATTTAAGCTTTGGATAAGAAAAAAATTCTTTGACACTATGTTGACCTGGTGTCTTTAGAACTTATTTTTTGGTTACTGTAATAAGCAATGCTGCTGTCCCTTTTTAAGGACTGTGATAAAGAGAATGCAAAGCTTGGTTAGAAGTCTTTTTCTGCCTGATTTTTTTTAATTTGGCTTTCCTGTCTTTAACAGTCTCCCATGACTCTAGAGGAAAGCATTTGAAAAGGCAGTAGTTAACCTCATGGACTCAGAGGAAGGCTTCCCTGACTGCAGCAGCTCCTGGACTAGCCCCCTGATATCTGTCCATACCAGCAACAATATGCATTAAGAGATTGTGGTTGGTTGTGCTTATTTCTCCAAAGAGTCATCCTGCTGCAGTCTTTACAACATGTAATCCTTGGGAAGGAGTCAGTTTCCTCAGTGGGTTATTCCATCTTATGTATTCGGCTCTATTAGAAATTAGATTCTCTGCATGGTTTTATTTTCCAGATAAAATTCCCTGGGACAAATGGGAAAAATGTCTTACTGTTTGTTTGGATGTTTATTTTAGACTGCCATGAGCCTGCTCTCTTAATTCCTTTTATCTGTATGCAGGGGAGTGTAGGAGTCTCCTGCTTGTCTTACCTGTGAATGCTGAAAGCTGTTGATGAGCAATGGCTGACTTACGGGATGTGTATTACTCAGGAGGCAGTTGTTTGCTAGAGGACTAACTAGAGTCTTCTGGCAATGGGTTAACCCAGGGTCAGGAACTCTGGAGGGAAGGAGCCCTTTAAACTCATAACTGCAGAGAGAAAGTTTATGCTATAGTTCAGGCTGTCTTTCTAAATTACCTTTTCTTTAATGCATTGAGACTCAAGTGCACATGTGTACATGTACCTTAGATTTGGAGCTGTGTGAGGGCTCCTGATGGTATCTTTAGAACTGCTGACAATTAAAAATGATGAGTGCTAGGATATTTTGTTCTAGCAAGAGAGGGTATATTTTGCAGAAGCCCTGCTTATATACAGATGGTGGGAGTATTTCTCCTATTCTAATAATAAGTAAGCAACTACTACGAAGAATTTCTTGCTGATGCCTAGCTATAATCTAAAAGAAATTGGAAGTAATTATTTTTGCATAACTGATTCTATAGCACAGTTTTTAATATGCTACCTCTTCCTATATTCCAAATGGGTGAGTATTAAAAAACAAAACTTAAAAAAGGGGAAGTAATCAAAAGTATTATTTTGTGAAAAATAGAGCTCAGAATATTGTATCATACTGAAAACAGCAGATGCTGTAACTGTGGGTCAGGATCAGTACCTTGAAAAATGCGTGCAATACCACCATAAACTATTACCTGCATAGATTTGATCTCTCTTGATTTCTGAATATTCTTATTTTAATACTGCTGATTGAGACTGTGGCAATCATAGTTGGAGGATAAAAATGAAGCATTTGTACATAAAACAGGATGTTGTATGCTTTCCTGGTCTTGATGGTGCATTTTCCAAATGTGTTACAAGTAGGAAGGATGACTTTTTCCATGAAGTTAACAGTAGCAAACAAAGGACTTTGAGGTTGTTCTCAGGATGTAAAAACACATGATTAGAATTACATACTGACCCACCATATTAGAAGATCCTAATAGTCTTCTAGGAAATGCCAGTAGATTCTTGCTAATTTAGGATGCTGATTCCTCTCAAATCAAGGACTCAATGTCTCTTCCTTGGAGCTAGAAGTTCTTCTCTGACAACCTAGTCTAGAGTATCTAGGATTGCTGCTGCCCTGTTTCTTGTCAACAAAGGAATCTTTAAAAATACTTTGGAGTAGACTACATTGTCAGAGAGTCAGCTTGTTTTGGAAGCAGATAAGGAAATGGTTATTGTTGACAAAAACTTGCTGAAGAAATACACTAAAATCTGGCTGATATACTTACAAGCAACATCACCTCTTTTTGCAGAAGACTCAAGGCCATTAAGCAGTTTCAGGTGTGCATAAAGCTGAAAAGCAGTACACTGGTTTCTAGACTTTGTATGGCTTTAAGTCATTTTTCCCACAACTGATGGGCTATCATTTAAACTTGGCAACACTGCTAGAAAGTACAACATGTGAGTATAAATAAGAGCAAGACATTTTTTCTGGAAGAAGTCATAAATTCTGGACTTTTTTCAGTCTGCTAGTTTTTATTACTCTTTCAACTACATTGCAAAACTAGTCTCCTTTTTTTTTTTTTCCCACGTCTTTTTAAAAGCTGAAAAGTCTGTGTGGGAGCTGAATAGTTATTTCAGAGACCATTTTCAATTCATCTAGTAGACAGACATAGGATTAGTGCAGTCATAAAATTAGAAATAGCAGTCATGTATGTCTCTGATGATTATGTAACCTTCATTATTGGCAAATTTGGTATGTTGTTACTGCAAATTTTCAGGATACATTTTCTAGTTATACAGTATTCTCTAGGACTCCCTGAACTTTAAATATAAACTAATCAGGACTGTAAAGACTCCCACAGTGCAATCAGAAGAGCATTGTTCGACATGATTTGCAAATGTGTTGTATCTTTTCTGTTTAAAAAACCAACCCATATTGATCAAAATAAACCTATGAAAAAAGTGCATCTAGATACAGGCCAAGTGATAGTTGCAATTTCAACATTGCAAGCTTTTAGAAATGCCTCGCTGTGTTAGCATTACCATTGCAGAATTGAGTTTAGACTTAAAGAAACTTTATAGAACTTTAACTCAGTGGTTACTTATTTTCTTTGGTTTTGTGTTGCTGATATGTATTCCTTTTAAGGAATCTCTTTTGCCTGACGTTATTTATGTATGTACTATTTGTGTAAATTTACAGAGACAATTCTGAACTGTTTTTGTATTACTTTTAAGACCATTCAGATTTACTTAGATTTTATTTCTATTTTTTCCATCAATTTATTAATGGATAAGAGGTTACAGAATTCTGGCTTTTCTACAGCCTGTTTGTTGAAACAGCCCTACTCCCTATATCAATAAAAAAAGATTGTGCAAGTTGTCAAAATACTTCACAGTATTAGATAAACACTTGTGCAAAGTTTGTATCTGGTATCTCTGTATTATTAAAAACATATCCTGGGCACTTTTGGTTTTAAAAGTTGAGTTAAATAGTAGAATGAGTACCCAACAGAAATGTGACAGGCAATAGAATGCAGTAGTAGTCTTTGTCAAGAGACAGAGTGTGAAAATGAGAATTTATGAGCTGGAAGTGACCAGTTAATACTTACACTTAGGTTGCTTTGTCTTTTCTCTTGACATGCATATTTTCGTTGTATTTGAATCTTACCACTCATTCTTGAATTATAGTTCAAAGGGTTATCTTTTCTGAGTCTACAGAGCAAACTTCTTTCCATAAAAAGTTTTTTGTTTTTCTGTTGTGATAACCATAGACTTTGTTTTGAGTTCCACATTGCTGTATGTATTTCAATATAGAACCTGACTGTTTTTGTAATGTTGTGTATGGTTTGCTTAGCAACAGTTGAATACCTATAAGTAGCATATTCTTCCTTTTGTATGGGGGTTTCATCTTTAAATTAACTTCAGTTTCTAGTTCTTCTCATTTCTTGCAAAATCCTTAGGGGTTTGAGGGGTTTTCATACTGTTTAGTAGACGTAATTTTGATATTGTGTTTATGAGATGCTGACAGAAATAATATGCAGCCATAGAATTTTAAAATTTAAATTTTAAAAAGAAAATTTGTTTTCCTCAAAAAATGCTGATTTATAAATTTCATATGCTTTATGTATTTCCTTGCTTAAGCAAAAAGATATGTACTATGAAGAAGAGAACTAAATGGCCACTCTGCTTGTCAACTGATACATTGTCATTAAGGGATTTGTGAAAGGGTAAACTGAAAGCACCGTCCATGTTTGATGTTACTGCTTGCCAAGGCAGGCAGTTGACTGTTTGCAAATTTTTGTAGGTTTATGCTTCTCCTGCAGTTCCTTAATATGCTCTTTGCTGAATTTCCCTCCTGGTAAAGAAAGTTGTGCCACTTACTATTATAATCAGAAGTAGGAAATGTACTGAACCTTATCTGCAATATAAAGACTTAAACTTTATTTTACTTCATTTAGTGACTACTGGATTTATTAGGAGAAAAAATTATTTGATATCTGATATTAAAAGTTTAATATATGCTTTTTATTTTTTCTTCTTAAAATCAAGCTTGTGGTTGCAGTAATTGTAAAATGTGAAATCCATGGGAAATCCTAGGAGAAAAAAAATTGTGTAAACACAGTTAAATCGATATTAACGTAAGACATTTCTTGCCTAGTCTTGAAACATCATCAACTCCCAGTGTTTTTATTGTCAAAAGATGGAGAAGACAAGTCCTCATATTCACAGCTTTCATTTCAATTTCCATGCCTTAAGTCTGCAATCAGCTTAGGAGCACTTCAGACAGAAACTCGTTTCCCACTTTTGAAATATCTTGAAAGATTCTATCTCTCAGTCTCCGTTTTTGTCTTGGATGGTTTCAGATGACATAAACATGGTGCCCTTTGCTCAGTACTTGCTAAATCAAAAACAATGGCCAGAAAAATTGCCTTTTCAGTTAGGACCAAAACCTGACACATTTCTTCTTTCCATTGTTTGATGTGTTCACTGAAAGTGGATGATGCAAAAACTGGTGCAGTAAATCCAGTGAGCATATGCTTAAGAGAATAACAGCAAATATTTTGCTTAATCTGCTAAAATAGTTTTAGAAGTTCTTGTTCACAGTATCTAAAATTTGACACCACTATATGGTTCTGACTCTATAGTTTCAGTAAGTTAGTAGTCTTCATTACCACACACAGAACTTGGTTTTGATCCTTTGAGTTGCAGGATTCTAGAGGCAGTTCTTCTTTTACCCTCAGTAAATGAGGGAAGCATCTCATGTCACTGGAATCTGTGCAGCTGGATCACAGGTGTCTTCAGATATCTAATCTGCTTTGTAAAAGGGTTGTATGTGAATAGTTTAAAAGTCTGGTGGAGCACACAGTTTTTCAAATGCAGTCCCACTTTTGGGTGAAAAAACACTGAGATATTTATCTTCAGACTCATTTAAATTATTTTTCGGAGAAAGAGAGAATTTCAGAAAAAAAATTCAATTCTTACCTATTAAGTTGGCATATCTGTTTGAGACACTGAGGGAGATAATGCTGTAAATGAAAGACTGGAAAGCAAGTGTTTTCCCCACCCCTGCTTTTGGCCACTGTGTTCTTTCAGGATGAGTAATTTCTTTCAGTGTTGAATTATACTTCAGCAGTTTTCTGTGGCTTCTTCAGTTGCCACGAATTCCATGAAGTCCCTTCTTTCTTTGCAAGTTCTTACTTGAACCTTCTGTGGTGCTTCTTTCAAGTAATCCTGTTCACTTGTCCTTGAGGAATGTACCAATTATAGAGCCTCTGCAAAGAGCTGTGCTCTTCAAGAAGACCACTTTTGTAACAAAAGGTACAGGCTCTGGTGCTTTTATGGTTAATTTTAGACGACTGAACTTGATGTGTAGGTCTTGTTATAATGCATATACAGTGCTTTTTTAATCTTTTTACAAGTTCTAGCTAGAGTATTTTAAAAGTTTTATTGTGTTCTTCAGATTAAAAAAAGGAAAGTGTGAGCAGAAATCAGTATAGTATCTGTTTCCAGATCAGTTAAACACTTAGAAATTTGCTTAGTGCAAATATGTTGGCCTTGAGCAGCCTAATATTTGCATTCAAAACTTTAAAAGTTAGTGAACAGAAGATCAGCAGGCTTCACATGTTAGAAATAATAAAAGAAACCAATTAACTGACTAATTAGGATAGGATAGGATAGGACAGGACAGGACAGGACAGGACAGGATGGCAGTAATTGGTTCAAAAAGGGATGCTATATCTGTTTTACCATCCGAAGATCAAGAAAATTAAACTCAGGATGCAGGTAGCAGTCCCCCACAGTGGCATGCAGCTTACTCAGTTTGGTATAGTGTGACATGTATGATTTTCTGCATATCAGACATTTTATTCAGTCAGCCACAAAGAGCACAACTCTAGAGGCAGAAGAACTCACCAGGAGGAATTCAGTCTCTTAAATGAGACCATTAGTGAAATATGAGACCTGGTTTCTAACTGATGTGATAATATCCTCTTGCACCAAGAATGGTTGTGCAATAAAGGAATTCTTTTAAGGATAGAAGGAAGGAGGTGTTGGTAGTCAGAAGTTTTCTTTCATCCTGTCATCATAAAACATATGTGTAACCTCTGGCCACTGTGATACCCATTGGTTCTACTTAATCTATTTAAGTGTCTTCCTTGGAGGAGCTTAAAACAAGACACAGCCACACATGCCATCTCAGAAGTGCTGAATAGAATAAATTCTGTAAATTTACTGACTCCTGCCTATACAACTACCATGTTCTTAGGCTTCACCACAAAGGCATGTCACTGCTAATGTTTGTCATATTGGTTCAAAGGACATAATTTTTTTCCTGCAAAGCTGCTCTTGAGCCAATTGGTCTTTTAGCATGTCCTCTTTCAAACAGTTTTTATAACGGGACTTTGCCTTAAGTGAACTTCTTGAAGTTCCCATCAGCTGGTTTTTTTTCTTCCTATGAAGTGTCGGTGAGCAGTGGTCCAACCCTCTGCTGAGACCTCAGTTGCTTCCCTCTGTGTTACATCATTTGTGAACTTGTTGTGAGGCACCCTAGCACATCTTTGAGGTTGTTAATAAAGATGGTAAACAGTACTGGCTCTATAATGGATCCCTGAAGAATGCTTATAATTGCTAGCTGCCAGTTGTACTCTGTATGACAGATCATCACGCCTTCAACCTAACAGTTCAGCCAATTTTACAGACACCATATCTAATTTTCAATTCAGATCTCAAATCCTTGGCAATAAGGAGATGAGAGACCATCTCAAATACCTTGCCAAATTCAAGGTATAGCTCTTGCCTGCTCTCCCTTTATTCTTATGGCCAGTCATAAATGCAACGAGGCTGGTAAAGCAGGATTTTTCCATAGTAATTGTGTGCTAGTTTTCAATCACCTTGTCCGTTAGGTGACTGGACATTATTTCCAGGATGACTTGCTCTGTGACTTTGCTAGGGAAAGAAGGAAGGCCTGTATTGGGTTTATGTAATTTTTTGGTTTGTTTGTCTTAATTTAAATAATATCAGAAGAGAGTGGACCAAATCAGTTGGCCTAGGGATACTCACTTTCCAGAAAGGAAATCATATAAAAATGAAGCAACTAGTCAAAAAATCTTCAGCCCCTAAGCACTAGAGCAAGCGGTACAGAAACATTGGTTGGAGACTGCTAAGAAAGATACTGTAGCTGAAACCCACCTGAAATATGTGTTTCTATTTTAAAAAAATTAAAATAAAGTAGTTCCAAAAACCATCCCCTGCCCCCAAAGAGTCTTGAGGAGCTCTCTCTGAAAGCTTCTGAGAGAGACTGCAGAAGTTTTTATGGCCCTTACATGGAAAAGGTCAGAATTTAAAACTTGAGCTTGCATTGCTGAGAAACAGGTAGGACCAATAAATAGAGACAGGGCAAATGCAGTGGAAAGTTGAGAAGCTTAAAAAGGCTCTCGAAGAGCGGTTTTCAAAGATGCTTAAGTTATTACAGTAAAGTTTTGCTTAAATAGAGTGAAAAAGAAGACGATAACAAAGTTCATAGGTTTGCTTAATGATAACAGTGTAAAATTATACAGTGGGTTTACAAGGCCTAAATGGTCAATCTTTGGTATTAGATGATTGTTAAGATGTCTTTCAATCCAAACCATGCTGTGATTGTATGTCTCCATGCTAATGATGATTAGAAGATGCCAACAACTTGTGTATGCTTTGCAGCAGATAGATCAAAGGCATTAGATCTATTTGAAGTATCTGTACAGCAATTACAAGGTCAAGTAGAGTAGTTACTTGTAGGTATATTGAAGTTAGTATTTTTCACATGCGGGAGGTGTGAAGAAACTGAAGTATGAAATTACTCTAACCTCACTGTTAACAGCCAGTGTGCCAGTGTGCTGGCAGGTTGCCACTGTAACTCCCGTCTACAGAATGGGCTCCAGAGGGAGCTGCAGACCCATGAGCCTGACTCCGTCTGTACTTTGAAGATGGCAGTCAGTCTTCAGGAAAAAGAGAGTGAAAGGGGGAAAGTAGAAAAAAACAAAACAAAACAACAACCAGACAACCAACAAAAAGCACCATAGAGAGAAATACCGCTAAGCACAGATCAGCACAGTTTTGTTGGGGAAGCATTAATGTGGCTTCTGTAAAGGGAAATCCCACTTCATTAACCTGTTGGAATTGCAGAAGGGTGACAGTAACTGTGTGGTAACAGTAATCTGATCTGTATTTTTTCAATTGCCTTTAACAAGGCTCCACATGAAAGGTTATAAAGATTTTTTTTGTTGTGGGATTGGAGTAAAGGTTGTTTTAGCAACTGGGAACCAGTTAAAGCAGAAGAAATAGAGTGGCCTGTGTGCCACTTCAGGGTGAAAAATTGGAATCACACTGCAGAAGCTGTTAGGCTTCTATGCTTTCTTGAGTAGCATCTGCTTTTGCCTCTGTTGTAGATGTAGCACTGGGCACTGGGCTACTCCATTTGGGCATTTCTAACATTCACACAGGCCAGTTATTGATTTGAACAGGTTGAATCTTGTATCACACATTGTAGTTTTTGGTTTGGACTTGACCAAAATTTTTCCATCTTAGACATATCATAACTTCAGTTGGAGATTATTTCATAAAGAAAGTAATTAATTTGAAGGCACTTCAATTATTCTGACTATAAATTTCCCCTTAACTTACTTAATATAATGAGTTTACTTCTGCACATCTTTCCTTAGCCAAAAGAAAAAATATATGTGAAGAAGTTTACTCTTAAAAGTCTTGTGCAATCACTATTGCATGCTTGTCAATTAGTGTCTAGAGGGGCAGTGCATATGTTCATAAATGTGTTCATTTAAATGTTTTTTAAGTTGAGAAGTAACTTGTTCAGAAGATAGAGGTTCAAGCAGGAAGCTTATCATGTTGATTTCAGTCTTTAATTACATAAACAGTGTTTTTTCAAGGAAATATTTTGCCATTCAGTGTAAAAAGCTAACATGCTGTGAAGAGTTAAGACACTGTGGGGACAAAAGCCACTGTAGTCTGGGTAATAGAAGCTGATGATGACTGGGTTTTGGAGGATGAAAGAATAGCAAAGAAAGTCAACCTGTGAAGGCAGATGAGTGATCCCAAAAATAACTGGATTTCTTATGTGTCGTCCAAAGCAAGTTACTTTAATTTTTCATGTTTATAATTTTCTCTGTAATTCATGTTTTACAGCTGAGTCAGAGGTGCATTTGACTTAGAATGTGCTTTAACATACTGTACATGCCAAAAGACTTCTTTTCTAAGTCCTTTCCTTAAGTTAGCAAACGTTTTGACCAGTTTTTTTTTGTGCCTTATTTTGGAGGGCAAAATAGGGTAAAGCATAAATGTCCTGTGAAACAAGTGCTGCTGTTCAGAGTACAGCTGAAATAAGTGAGAACAATAACAGTCAAACTTCCACAACAGAGCTAGAATAATGTGTATTTTTGCATGAAATGCCTTTATATTTTAAGCAAAGGTTGCCTGTTAAATGACTGTGCTCTGTTCTGTGTGCTGTATGATCTTTGACTGAAACAGGTGGGAATTTTATTGCTCGAATAGTGTACAGCTATACAGATAGAGAATGTGTCAGAAAACACAAGTATAAATAAACAATTTAAATTAATGTCTTTCTTTCTAGCATTTCCCAATTTGATTTTGAAGCTTTAGTACTGGTATCCTGGCAACTTTATTTGTATGTAATTTTACTAAATTGAAAAAAAGAGTAATTCAATTTGTTGTGCAGACCTTAGCTGGTTGATATTACAGAATAAACTATGGTCGTAATATAGTAGTCCATCAGGTCTGGAAAACGGGAGGAATCATTCTGTTAATAAGTTTCTTGAATAGTTGCTAGATCATAAGACATACCTTCACAAGTTCAGTTGGCAGTTTCCCCTAAGACGAAGTATTTATCTACCTCTTAAAAGGATTCCTTCTCCTACTGGCCTTCTTTTAAACGCAAACATTTTCCTGCCTAAAGAAGACGGGCTGAAGCTTCTTAGTGTATGTTGCAATCAGTGTTGTGTCTGAATTTTGGAAATTCAATTGATTTACAGATTTTAAAAAGCTGTTGTACAAAGGATTCCTTATGTTTGAAGTAATGCTAAATGTTGTCAAATTAGAACTAATTACTGGGTGTTGAAAACTTTATTTGTAGTAATACATTGGTATGGGGGTTTTTTATTTTTTAATGATTTTAGTGGCATCTGTGTGATTGTACCTATTTCTTTACTTCCACTTTTATAGCCTGGATCTTGAAGAAGAATTGGATCAGGTGAAAATACACCAATCTGTAAGTTCATAATACAGGAACTATGCTTACAACAAAAAAAGAGAAGGTACAGTATTTTATAGCTGTATATGTAATTGTACTGGATTGAGCCTGGCTGGATGCCAGGAATGTACCAAAGCCTCTCTATCACTTTCCTCCGCAGCTGGACTGGGAGGAGAAAATATAATGAAGAGCTCATGGGCTGAGATAAGGACAGAGAGAGATCGCTCACCAGGCACTGTCATGGGCAAAGCAGACTCAGCTTCAAGATATTATTTGATTTTATAACTAAAAAATCAAAAGAGAAGTAAAAACGAATATTAAAAACACCTTCCTCTCATCCCTCCCTCTTTCCCAGCTCTACTCCTTCCCCCCAGCAGCACATGGAGACAGGGAATGGGGGTTATGGTCGGTTCATCCCCTGTTGTTTCTCCCACTGCTCAGGAAGGGAACTCCTTCCCCTGCTCCAGCATGGGGTCCCTGCCATGGGAGTCAGTTCTCCATGAACTGTAAGAGTCCACTCTCACATGGACAACAGTCCTGTGCCAACTGCTGCAAGGTGGGTCACTCTTCCACGGGGTGCAGTCCTTCAAGGACAGGCTGCTCCAGCATGGGCCCCCATGGGATCATGAGTCCTAACAGGAAATCTGTTCTGGTGTGGGCGCCTCTCCACAGGTCTGCAGGTCCCTGCCAGGACCCTGCTCCAGCACAGGCCTCCCATGGGGTTACAGCCTCGTGTCAGGCATCCACCTGCTGGGGTGTGGGTCTCCTCCACAGGCTTCAGGTGGATCTCTGCATCCCTGTGATCCTCCATGGGCTGCAGCTGCTTCACCATGGTCTGCACCATAGGCTACAGGGGCATCTCAGCTCCTGCACCTGCTGGAGCACCTCCTGTCCCTCCTTCTGCACTGACCTTGGTGTCTGCAGAGTTGTTCCCCTCACATGTTCTCACCCCAGTCTTCTCTGGCCACAAGTACATCTGCAATTTACTTTTTTTCCTTCTTAATTATGTTACCGTGTTACTGTCATCACTGCTTGGCCCAGGTTAGGTCAGTGGTGGGTCTGTCTTGTAGCTGCCAGGGATTGGCTCTGCTGGACATGGAAGAAGCTTCTGGCAGCTTCTCAGAGAAGCCACTGCTGTAGGCCCTCCTATTACCAAAGCCAGGCCACTCAAACCCAGTACTGTAATCTATCAGAATACTAATTATTTATGTAAGGTTATTTTCTCTCCAAAGATTAATTTCTTTTTCATAACTGTGTGTTTTGTAATCATATGGCCATACCCGTGATTTGAAATTATCTTTTCTCATTAGTTGTCCACACATCTATTAAGTCAATGACGGTTTATATGAATATATATACACTAATACATTTGCAAATAATGGGTATATTCTGCCTATTTATGAAATATAGTGATATAGTAATTTCATGCTTATTCAGGTGTCTGTTTTAATTCTGGTCTAGTATGTGACTAGACTGGAATGTATGTGAATTTGAAAGTAAATCGAAATTGTGAAATTGTAAGAATTGATCATGAGTATCTTCTTTTATATCTTTATAATATCTACAGTAGTTAATGCTTCTGTGGAGATGAGTCTTTGTCAGTCAGATAAGTAATATATTGCTACTGCCTCTCCATCGTTCCTCTGATTCTTTGTATTATTAGCTGTTCCTGAATGGTCTGGGAGAAATATTCAAGAGTGCATAATTACAGTCCAGCTGGGTATTGCATCTGTGGTGAATTCTTTATGCACATTACTGTGCAAAGGAAGTAAGTAGGAGACTTGGAGAAGTAGTCTACATATTCTTAGCAATAAAGCTGTACCATTCTTTATTGCAGTTTTCTCCTGGTGGTTGTTTTCTCTTTTTTACGATAAAGTTGACCACTTGAATGAAAAAATAAAGATTTTTTCCTTAATTTTAACATTCTGTCTTTAAAATAAAGTGGAAATATCAAGCTGCTGAAAACTGAAAGTAACCTTTTTCTTTTGTACTATGTCTTATGTTTTGTGTTCATAGTCACAGAACTGAAGGTTTAAATACTGACTTTAAGAGTGACTTCTTCGTTTTTTCCGATTCAGTTAGTCTTTGCAGAGAGAAGGGGAAAGATAACCAGTGGTGAGTAGTTATGGGCCGTATGACTTTTCCAAAAACCAGTCAGATCTCCAGAACTTCAAGTTCTTGACATGTTTAGTACTTTAACAATTAGTATTTTCTTCCTTCTTTTTTCACTATATTTTCAGGTTAACATATCCTCATAAGAGTTTGTGGATGGATGCACACTTCTGGTTTGGTAATTAGTAAAATTACTAGCTAGTCTTTTGTTGGGACTGGGAAAAAAATGTTTAAACTACTTGTGAAGTGTTCTAGGCAAATTTTATTTACCTTTTCCAGTCTGTATTTTTATGGGTATCATTTAAATAAAAAGGAAATGTCTGATAAGATTCAAATCCAAAGATACATATTAAGCAAAAGTTTCCTGTTAGCATAGAAGGCTGGGATGATTTTAACTGTTTCCAAATGTTTACCAATTAAAGTGTAAAAAAATCATTGCTCACAAGGTCTCTAAAAAGTAATTTCCTTATTGTTCCCCTTGAAAATCAAAGGAAGTTGCAGACATGACACATGTGTTGTTTGAGATTTTCTAGAAGGTTACACCATGATGACTGAAGCTGACATACAGCTTCTGCCTTCAAAAGGGTATTAAATGCCTTCTTCCTAAATAAAAATTCAACCTCATGTCTGTTGTCAATAATTTGCTGGGAGTCCAAACTTGATATGGTCCAAATACACTTTGTTCATAATTTCAGTATGTTTTATTTTGTAAAAGGAAACCTGATGTCAATTTCCTCAGTTTATCAATGAGATTAGAATTCACTATCACTTTAGCAGATAGATACTTGTTTTTGTCAGGCATTCTGATATCAAGGGATAAAATCTGTAAAAAGAGACTGAGTTATCCTGTATTAAAATTGTCTGTTTTTGTTGGATATCAGTTGTGTTTGTCAGGAAGAAGTAATGGATAGTTTTGTTGTTCTTCTGTAAAACTTTTAAAATCCTGTTGGTCAAAGATGAAGTGGGTCAAGGGAAAAGGCAACTCTGTTCCTTCCATTCCCAATTTCTTTCCATTCTTATTCTGTTGTCTAATTATTTTCTAGTAGTCATCAAATCCAAATTCACTGTTCATGCTATTCATGTCATTATTTGTTTATGAGGGTAAAGGATGTGTTGGCAGGTAGTCATGCCATTTCCTCCAAAAGCAGGATAGCGGATCCACCAAACCCTATTCAGTAACATAGCAAATGCCTTCTTAAAAAGCAGTAAAGCCTGTCATTTCTCCAAGGAGGCAGTTTGAAGGCTTCTTTCATTATGAGACTCCTGAATGCACTGTGTCCTCAGTATATATATGTTGGAGTGGCATTCCCTTCTGGTCTTCATCCCACCAGAAGTTTCTTTCCACCAAGCAGCATGGGTGCCTACCACTGGAGTCAGTAACACAGTGGCTTTGTGCACCATGGCACCTTTTTTTTCTGCCAGGGAAATCCTTCACCTGGTGTGTACTGCAGGCAAAAATGTCATTCCTTTAATGGTTTTTTAGGTTCTTTGTAAGTGGCTCTATTGTGTCGTTGTTATTTTTTTAAAGGGGTGTTTTTTTCCTTTGTGTAAGCAGGCTTTCTGCAAATACTAATAGTGACCTATGGTTTCATAATTCAAATACCATTTTGGCAGCAGTGTTGAACTAACTCGTCATCAGATTTGATGACTATTAATTAGGAATTAAGTTTTATGTTCTAAAGCTGTCAGTTAACTATGTTTTCTCAGTGGGATGTAAGTGTGCTTATGTAAGACCATGGTAATTTGATGACTGAAGATAGTGGGGCTTATGGATTGTTGGGTCTATTCCTTGAGGGAGAAGATGTTGTTTTTTTGTGTAGAAGTATGACACACAGAGCATGTCTTGCTGAATAGACTGATATGATGTATCTTTCTGCTATCCTAGACAGACAGTTACAGGCAATACTATTTCACTGCCTCCCTAACCAATTCCTATGAACAATTACATAACAATTAGAATGGAGGAGGGGATAAGGGGCTTGAATGGGCCATATATTTTCTGCTCAATAGAAAGGGTTAAGTTTCAGTGACCTTTGTCTACACTTCAGTTCATGTTGCTTGTGTCTTCTTTGATAATATTGAAAATATATAGTCTTTTCTATCCTTTTAGTAGTAGCAGTAGTATTCTTTATTATCTACATATAATATATTTATTTATAGTGTTTTAAATTGCATTTTAATACATCCACATAATAAACACAACACCTTGTGTGCTTTGATCAGTTTCTTTGACTATGAGAAATAATTTTTCTTTTCAGTGGAGTACTGTAAATGCTGATATAAAAGCTACAGTAGGCATTCAAATGAGTGAATATTTAGAAAAAGATGAAAAGCATGTTCATATTATCTTTGTGTGTTACTTAAAGAATGTTCTAAATGTATGCAGTACCACTGTGCTGGGGGACTGTAGTCTGAAGTAACATGGGAGCTAACATATTAATATCAAGGTAAAGGTACATATTCCCCAGATGCATAGTTTTACCTTTTTCAGCTTTTATTATCTTTAGAATAGTGTTCTATTTATTTCATGAATACAGAAGTATTAATTGGCCATGACATGTTCCAAAGACAAAAGAAAGGTCTAATTCACTCTAACAAACTTGTTAGTCACTGTTTATATCAAGAGGATTGTGAATCTACAGAGAGTAACACTGTTTTCTTCTACACTTGCTTTGTTTAGAAATCAAAAGTTTTTAAGTGACCTGCAGTGTGTGCTTGTAGTTTGAAATGTTACTTTTAAAGCAGGCCTCCACAATGTAGCACAGATATTTATCCCTTAAGATTAATTCTTCAAGTTCATTTGGGGGAAAGAAAGACCAAAAAAGAAATACTAATATTGTGGTGGTTTTAGAGTTTTGGGATTTTTTTGTTCTGTAATGCAATATTTCGTATTCTAAGATTAAATCCTTCTGAGGTGTTTAATTGCTCATTTCTGTGAGCAGTGGGCAATTTGGGAATGCTAAGATCTTGACTTCTGATTGACTATATGTATTGGTACTTCTAAACTTTTTTTTATGAATAACTAATTTTTAACTTGGGATTTTTAGTATCTAAAGTGTATAGCTTTCTCTGACGGTGATGCTTAGATTGATGTTGGCTGTCATTAGTTGTAACGATTAGTTGTAACAACTTCTAATTGTTATGATTTCACAGTATTTCAGTTGAATGTTATGTGTGATTTATCTAGTGAAGTACATGATCTTTAACTTAACAAAAACCAGGGTTTAAAGTTTTCATCCATCCTAATTCAGTTACTGTTTGCTTTGTTCACCAATCACTCTGATCCTCCTAGCAGGGGACAAGACCTAGAGAACAAGACTAATAGTGACTGTGTAGATAAAACAGAAATGAATTCTGCTTTTAAGGCATAGAGGGAATAGTCTGTAAAAGAATAAAAATTGGAATGAAAGTACAGTGTCTTTAACCTGCAGATCTATTGTACCTTTGAAAAGCTTGTACTCTGAAAAAAACATACTGTGATGCTACAGAGATTAATAATTATGTGACAGAACACTTTGAAGAGAGGTCACTTTAGAAACTGACCAAAAAGCTTATCAAGAAAATATACCACATTATAAATAATTACAGAAGTAAAGAATGCATTTCCTTAAAATGTCTGCAGATTGTTTTAGTGAATTACTAGATGTTGTAATGTATTTTATTTGTTATATTATAAGGTGTGTTATTTATTTTCTGATAGAGCCTCTTTTTAAATGTGTTGAAGATGATGGGGTCAAGGGTAATATTCCAAAAAGGTATAAGAGAGAAGTTTCACATGAGGTGTTCCAGAAGGTAAGACACCAATCTCAACAAACAGATCTAAATTTTAATATAAGAATCATAATATATATGTACGTATGTATGTAAAAGTGTCAGTACTCATGAATTTAAGCCATCATTTTCCTTCTTAATTTAAAATTGTGGCTTTCCTGAATTTTGCTTAGAAATTAATTCTGGGGAAATTTCTGTGAATGTGTCATGTAAAATAAACATGGGTAATGTCAGAGAAAATTAAAAGAGTGTTTAGGGATATAATGTTAAAAGCTAACAGATTATCTAAATTGTAAGTAACTTACACTTAGCATTTTGCCCCTTAACTTTGGGAACCTTAATTTTTTTGCTAGCTATTTAACTTTAGATAATATCAGGTGTCAATCTCTTTAGAGTTTCTCTGCAGACTGGAATTGATGCATAATAGTGATAAATCCACCATTTGTTGTATTTAAATTTTAGCACAATGTTTCTTGTGCAGCTATTTTCTATGTGTGGGTCTGTCACTCTTTTTACAAGATAGTACCGTATGCATGTAGTGTTCTCTAGCTTAAAAAATAATGGTAAGTATTTTATCTTTACTGCTTAACATTGTACAGGTTTTGCCTCATATGCTAACAAGATGGTCTTAACTAGTTGGTATTTGTATTGATATTTGTAATATACACAAGTAGTTTTGTATGTTAACAGGTGTTCACTTAAGAGGGCTCACTTGTATTTTACCATATGTTTTGTTTGCTTGCAACAAAAAGGCATCCTTCAAACAGTATCATGCGTTTTGTTTGTCATTTTGCAAACCTATTTGTTTAATTACTTATAAATCTTTAAAATCAAGCTTAAATTGAATAAACACAAATCTATAACTTTGAATGTCAGTTCGGGTATGTCTATTTATTTTTTATCTGTGAATTAACTTGTAGGAAGTATGGTAATTTACAGCAGATGATGTGATTGCATATACTTGTAACACTTGCCATATGGTCAGGCAATGAAGGCTGTCATCTCGTTATTACTGAATGACAAACATCATGTTAAAATAATAACACACAGAATAGGAAGTGCTCACATTCATTTATCTTAAGGTAGAGTGAGTAATTGAAATAATATGAATGCTACCATCTGAAATGTCACAGTTTATGCTTGCTTATCATCTATATTTCAGAACTATAATTTTGTTTGCCAGGTACTACGTAATTTTTATCTCTATGGATATACAGAGTTATGATGGTACCTTAGGGATAGGTGTAGATGCTATTCATTGTTTATTTCCTTCCAGCTGTCATACGTGACTTTAAGTGCTACTGAGTGCAAAAGGTTGCTTTAAAGAACTGAGAAAACAGTAGCAGAATCTCAGTTTAGGAAGTGATTGAAGAAAGAGATTTGTCTAACACATTGTCATTGGGGTGGAAAATGCAAACTGTGATTTTAATTATAACCCTTTGTTTCACTAAAGCATTTGAAAAAAAATCCCTTTCTAATTTCACCCAATAACTCTATGTAGCCATAATGCGTTATCTCTTTATATTAAAGATTTCCTATCAAACTCACAAATTCAGTATCCAATTCACAAATGTATATGAAGTTTGGGCAGCTCTTGTCCTAATTTGCCCTGTACATCAAGAGCTCTCATTTATCTGAATCATGTCTGTCATACCCACTTTGTAAAATATTTCATAAATTTAAAAATAATTTAGAAGCATTGGCAAAATGCTGCTGTAAAAACCTAGAAGTAAAAACTTACAGAAATAGTATGATTTCAATATTTTCAGTGTCAAAGATAGTTTTGGCATTTTGTATTTCTACAAAGTGTGGGAACTGGCCAGTGTTTTACAAGGTTGGGAGTTCAAGTTAGCCATGCACATGCTAGTATGGCTCCTGGAAAAATCATCTTCCCTAATAAACATATGGAGAAACCTAGAGCATCTGACATTTCCCTTAGTGAAAGAGTGGGGATTAAATTTGTACAAAAACATTTAATATTTCTCCAAGTGTTCGAGTAAGTGGTTACTGAGCACAAAACTTGTTCTGATGCCCTTTTGAGGCTTCTGGGGATATCTCATAGACTAAATAATCATTTTAGTATCTGCTAAAATTAAAATTGCCCCTTATTTCTGAAAATTGTCCTTTATGTGATATATTCCAGAACATCATGGAGAATCAGTTTTTTGTTGATGTCCATATCTGTAAACCTCAAAGGACTTTTAAAGCAAAACATACGTAGAATGCTTCTTCAAAATTTATGTGAGAAACTTGTAAAATTAGTCTCTTAATTGAAACATGATAGATTTTCCCTTTCTGTGAATAGAAAACCCATAGTAGCATCCATATTTTTATGTGCTGAGTTTCTGATATTTCTTGCTAGGATTTTCAAGGGGTTTTTTGAAAGATCAGATTAATATTTTATTTTTGTATTTACAACACTTGAAAGAACTTGTTGCTTCAGATAGCTAGTGCAAAACTGTCCATATTTCAAAGTAGTAATCCTTCTGAAAATCTTTTTTTAAACTCAATTAGTATGTATAACCAAATCAGTAATGAGCTCAAGATGCATCAGGAAGATTCATTAGCATGGCATGCTTAAACTTCTATGTCATTTTGACTGGAATTTTAAGTTATTTTACCATCTGCCCTTTGTTCAACAGCTGTATTATTGCAGCTAAAATGTTTTCATCTGCACTACGTTAAAATTATTTTTAAATTAAGGACTACAGATAGCTTTTGTCCTTGTTCTTCATATGATATTATTGTCATATAATAAATATATCTGAAAACATAGTTTGGGGTTTTTCAAGACAGACTGAAATATTATGAATTCTAAAATTGCTTTTTTTAGGTACAACAATTAGAAAGAAGATTCAAAGCTATTGAAGGGGAGTTAAAGAAACAGAAAGAAGTAAATAAAGACTTACTGAATGAGAAAATTTATTTGAAAGAATCTTTAAAAGTGCAAAAGGAAGACTCAAGAAAAAGAGCTGGAAACTCTACTTAAGAGGATTTGTGAAGTAAAAAAAGAAAAAACAGAACTTCAGTTAGTGATTGATGAGAAGGAAAAAGAAGCTGCCTCTTTGAAGAGGCAAGTGATAAAAGGTTCAGAAATGAACCTTAAAATGCACAGGTTGAGAAATTAAAGCAAAGATTTGCTGAGTCAAGTGCAGGAGCAGAAGTGTTTGCCAGATAAAGCCAAAGCAGTGGCAATCTCTGGGCAATGTAATTGCAAGATAACAGGCACCAAGGTTGAATTAAAAACAGCCAAGAAAAAGAGCTCTTTGGGACATCATGGAGCTTTTCTCAAACAGTCCATCAAGGTTATGAGTCATGTATTTGAGAACTTCAGTAAGGACGGCTGGGAGGATGTGAGTGAAAGCAGGTACGGCTCTCATTAACTTAGCCCTGTAGAGGGGACACTGTGCATATGTAAAGCACTAGCAAATGGAGATTGAATTTCAACTACTGTTGATTTGGTATTCAAAAAAAATACTGTCAGATCCTTTGAAATATCTTGGGAGGTCTTGTTCTGAGCTTATTGACTGAAATTTGCATGCGAAATTAGCCACAACTGCATGAGTATTTGAATAGGTGCCAGGAAACCCAAAAGAAGGCAATGCTTGATTTCTTCCAGTGATGCTATTTTCATGCAGTCATGAGGCTTGAAATTGACAGTTTGGCAGGTTGATTTAATTTGCTGGCCTTTTGCATATTCACCACTGACAGCTAAGGATTCCCAGGCAAGCCTAGTAAGTCGGTTTAGTTATCTTGTGACATGCCGACCCGGGAGGAGAAACATTTTTTCCCCTTAATTTAGTTAGATAAATTTTGAATGACCCATTTCAGCTTGCTAGCAGATGTCTACAAGCTGTTTAACATCCTTTAAATTAAGAACCATCCACACTAATTATTTCATGTATGTTTTATGCATTGTACTAACTTTAATTGAATGATGGTTAAAAATCTGTTCTTTAAAGGTGATGGCTACCATATACAATCCCAGTCTTGAATCAAAAGGCTCTTAGAAAATTCCACTGGCAAGTGTCATATAAACAATGAGAATTTTTGCTTCTCCTTATTATGTCCCCGTGTGCTTGAGGAGGCAGTAGTTAGCCACTAGGTAAATGGTTATCACACCTTGTCTTTCAGGACTTTATTTTAAGAGACAAGCAAAGAAATTTCTCAAGCCCGTATATATTCAAAATACCGGAAACACAGGAAAGGAGTAAAGAAAATAGAATTGTCTTCACAGGCTTTTTACTGGCTCTATGTGTCATATGGAGCAAATTAATAGTGGCAAATGAAGCCTTTCCACTACTTCTTCCCATGCAAAATAGGGTGTTCCTGAACACAGTATCTCGAGGTAGAAAACAAATTAAGAACCATATCATTTGTCAGTTGTTATCATTAATGTAAAGCTTATTTGTTTTTATGTATATCTAAATATTGTAGATCTGATTTTAATAGAAAGCATGCATGTTTGCACATATGGAAGCACGTGTGCATGTTGTAATTAGGAGTAATTAATTTGATATGTTCGCTTTAAGAAAAAATTGAGCAAGCACATTGTCATTTCACTTTAAGTTTGAAATTAAAAGTAATTGCATAGCTTCACTTGTGGCTAGCCATGAATACTGCTTTTAATAATTGTAAAAATGTTGGGTTAAGGAATTCTTGTCATAGAGCAGTGAACATTTTTGAAAGTGGAGTTTAAAGGTGTCATTCTCAACAAGTTAGAGAAGTATCTTAATTTAGTTTCCTCTTCTGCTTATTAATAAATACCATTCTTTATCGCTAGTAGCTGGCTCTGAGTTTCTAAATGCAAACCTTCCATTTTCTGAATAGAACATTCCTTAAGGCAGGAGAGGGAAATGTGTATGTAGTTAGAAATATCTCCGTGGCTATACAACAGCCCTTTTAAAACATTGCATTGATTTCTGTTCTCATCAGTCAGTAAGACATACCAATGTGTCAGGACACGTTTTGAAAAGTATAAACATGTTTATGTGTGTACTCTTCTTGTCAGTTTGAGGCCTTTTCTCGGTTAAGTAAACTGCATCTCTAAACCATTAATTTTTATGATGGCGTAACTTAATTTGAACTCAGTTATGCTCTTTTAAATACCTTGGTTTAAAAAGTAACAAATCAAACTAGCCTTCTGTCAAGGGATTCCTTCACAAATCTTCTCACACAAATGATGATAAATAGCCACTGATGTTAGAGAAAAGGATATATCCAAGATTTCATGTTTTAAAGTTGACTTCCCTGAATATAAGAAAGCAAATGATAATGTGGGGTAAGGCAGTGAAAAACTGGAAACTAGGAGCATTTTGAGTGCAATTCTAAGGAAAAATTGTAGGAAGATTTAAAGTTTCAGGTCCAGTTTCTCTGCATGGCAGGAATCTCTGTGGAAGTATTAAAAGGTTTACATAATTTAAGAGCATTCCAAAGGGGTGCTAAATAGGGCTTTCACTGAGGTGTGATTTCCGAGTTTGTCTCAGTCAACACTACAAATAAAGTTCAATTGAAACAAAATGTTATTAAGTATTGTGCATTTACTTGTTATATTATAAAATGTGAAAATTAAGGAAAGTGGAAATTGAGTAGTTTATGAGCCATTCGTGAACTAGAAGTATAATCAAGTATTTTTTCATTTATTTCACTTCTGCTGATTGCCTCAAAAGTTGTCTTTTAAGAAGTAGCTGAATCTCATGCCTCTGTGCATTATAGAGTGAGATTGCATTTGACAGAGTACAACTTGATAAAATCATTTCAGAGATAGATTTTTGCTTTATTTTATTTGTAAAGCAGATTGAATAAGTCAACTTACTGTTTGCATTTTATATTAGTTTCTCTTCTTTCTTGCATGAGTTTATTTTTATGTGCTTATGCATTGTCTCTGGAAAATTTAGTATTTAGCTTGATTGTGTTTTTGATTTTTGATTTTGTTGTTTGTTTTCCTGCATGTGCTGCTTTAGTGACTCTGAAATACCAACTTCTGAAAGTTTGGAAACAGTGATTATGAAGATAGTGCAAAACATTGATCCACTGCCAGACAGAAGTACACAAGAAGAAAAAAAGCCCTGCAGTGTGGTTCATTTAGGATTCCAAAATGAACAGGATAATAAAAAGGTATATGATAGAGCTAGTTTTGTTCTTCTGGGTGGAGTTTTGGGGTTTAGTATTAGCATTACTGTCCTCTCTTCATTAATTTGACTCACAATATTAGAAGTGAGAGCCTGCTTCCAGATATTTGGCAGGTGGATTCATTATATTTTAGAATGATTTCTGAACATTAAGTCTGCTGTCATGGGTTGACCCTGGCTAGATGCCAGGCACCCACCAAAGCCTCTGCAGCTGGACAGGGGAGAGAAAATATAACAAAGGGTCATGGGCTGAGGTAGAGAGAGATCACTCATCAAATACTGCCATGGGCAAAACAAACTTGAATTAGACATATAAATTTAATTTTTTACTAACAAAATCAAAGGAGGATAATGAGAAATAAAGGAAGACCTTAAAAACACCTTCCTCTCATCCCTCCCTCTTTCCCAGCTCTAATCCTTCCCCCCAGCAGCACATGGAGACAGGGAATGGGGTTTATGGTCGGTTCATCCCGTGTTGTTTCTCCCACTGCTCAGGAAGGGAACTCCTTCCCCTGCTCCAGCATGGGGTCCCTGCCATGGGAGTCAGTTCTCCATGAACTGTAAGAGTCCACTCTCACATGGACAACAGTCCTGCACCAACTGCTGCAAGGTGGGTCACTCTTCCACGGGGTGCAGTCCTTCAAGGACAGGCTGCTCCAGCATGGGCCCCCATGGGATCACAAGTCCTACCAGGAAATCTGTTCTGGTGTGGGCTCCTCTCTCCACAGGTCTGCAGGTCCCTGCCAGGACCCTGCTCCAGCACAGGCCTCCCATGGGGTTACAGCCTCGTGTCAGGCATCCACCTGCTGGGTGTGGGTCTCCTCCACAGGCTTCAGGTGGATCTCTGCATCCCTGTGATCCTCCATGGGCTGCAGCTGCTTCACCATGGTCTGCACCATAGGCTACAGGGGCATCTCAGCTCCTGCACCTGCTGGAGCACCTCCTGTCCCTCCTTCTGCACTGACCTTGGTGTCTGCAGAGTTGTTCCTCTCATATGTTGTCTCTCTGCTCTTCTCTGGCCACAAGTACATCTGCATAACTTTTTTCCTTCTTATGTTATCACAGAGATGCTATCGTTTCTAATTGACCCAGTCTTGATTAATGGTGGGTCTATCTGAGCTGGCTGATAGTGACTTTTCTGGACATGGAAGAAGCTTCTGGGAAGCCCTGTAGCTCCCCCGGTATCAAAACCTGGTGATACAAACCAAATATATCTGTAAAAGTATTTAGACAGAAATGTGAAAAGCGATTTAAAAATTTAAAGCTGCTTTAGGCTAGTGTTGCTGTCTCACCAGTCCAGACAAAGAATGGCACAGACATCCCATTAAACTTCCAGTTGGAAGTACCATACAGAGCAGCCTAACCTAACTAACCCTTAACAGGGAGAGAGCAACACTCCTCTCTCCCGCCCTTATAGCCAAATGGTGTGTTGACTAAACAAGCATAAATATGTCTCAGTTCGTTTGTTGCACACTGGACAATTTGCTACATCTTAGAAAGATACTTTTGCCTTTCTCTGTGTCCAGAAGACTCTGTCTTGAGAAAAGTATGCTTTTAGCCTCTTCTTAGCCTATTTACATTCATTGTCGGGGGTTTGAACTGATTGTCTCATTGCTAACATCTATATGCTGTTTTCTCACAGAAGAGAGCCAGCTGGTTGTGTCCCAGGTCTTTAGAGACTCCATGCAATCTGTAACAGATGACTCATTCTTGGACTTTTTAACAGTGTCTAATAGATTTTCCCTCCTGTGTTATTCCGAATAAATCACTTCATGGAATTTTAAATGTTAGCAGATATTATTATTTCTTGGTTTAAGAAACAGAATGCTGAAACACAGAACAACTTGCTGCTCTTAGATAACTAGTTTGAAATTCAGTATTTGGAATGGTGATATAAGTTTGAAAAATATTGTCTTAGTTGCCAAAATTTTAAGACAAATGCAAACTCTGGTTTCATGACATATTCTTGATTGTGTTATTTCATCAATACTTTTTGGTCAAATAAACTGTAAAAAAGGAAAATTCTTATCCATCAATCTGTTGGTAACAATACATAGTATGAGTAGGGGCACATGATATATATGAAAATCTGACAAAAGTGTGCTTACTCCTGTTAATCTCCTTCTACTCCTGAGTGAGGACATATGAGACAGGGAATCCGGGAGACTCTGTCCTCTCTTGATTGATAGTGTAGCACAGACACTCCAATTTTTGTAGGTCCTGTATTATATTTACTCTCTGTTCCTACTGGAGAAGGTAGATACATTCTGATAGATATTTGTAACAGGCTGGTGGAACTGAAGCAAAGTCAGGAAGTGTCTGGAGAGCCCTAAGCTGTTAAATATGCTTCAACAGAACTCCCCTATTGCAGGAGAAGGATTTGAAAACATGATTTATGAGTGTGGAAGAAAGTATTGCGCAAATGTTTAGCATTAACAGCTGGGAACACCAATTTTAACAGAATTCTTGAATCCATCCAGAGGATTTAAGGACTCTACTGCTGGGTCATGGTATTCTCCTACAAAGAGAGGCTAAAGAAATCTCCAAAGTCTTGAGCTTGTTGGAGATGAGACCATGTATGATACAAGGACTTAGTCAGTTTTTCCCCACATGGTAGGAATATATAATACCCTGTGCAGTATCAGCAGAGTTACTGGAACTCTTACAACTCATACATTTATTAAAGCTGTGGCCTAGAGTGGAGATCTCCATCTTTTTGCTGCCCGCATGGATTGTTTGCTTATCATCTGCTGAGAGCTCAGTTCCTGGTCTTTCCAATTGTATGGTGATTGTACCAATCTAGAATTTATGACTAAGTTTATCCTGCAGTATCAGTAGTTTGTTCAGTTCAGTTAGTAGAGAATGTTGCTCTTTACTCTTTTAAATTTGCTTAACAGCTATTTTAGACATGAATATTCCCAAAAATATGTTGCATGATATGACATAGAAATTGCAATCTAAAGACTTAAAAAAATGGGGAAATGCTGCAGTATTCCTGATCAAAAGTGTTAAAAATACATTGAGCATTTAATCCCCAGTAAGCTAGTACACAAACCCACTGATACGCTGTTGCAAGATTTGCTTGTTTGAATTTTTATATGTATTTTCAGATATTTAGCTCATAAATTCTCATATACTAAATAACTGTCAAACAGCATCTTTTCACTCAGCTAAAATAAGTTTTTACTAAGTCCCACATAGGGAATCTACTGACTGATATGAGGTTTTTCATTACCTTTTGTTCATGTTTGACCCTTGTAGCCAACATAGCCAGTGAAACAAATTAAATGTGTTTTGGTTTAGACCTTAAAAAAACTCCAGCCTGCTAGCAAGACACTGAAGCCTTTATTTTGGATAATCCTGATCAGAAATTTGAGACACATGTAACTTCCAAGTCCTTGTTGATTTTGCGTTGTTGGCACTTCACAAAAAGCACAACATGGAGTGTTTATAGGTTGAGTGTTTTATATGTTTTATGTTTTTATAGGTCAGCTGTTAATTTACCAATTTACTTAGAAATATTTTAGAGATTGCAAGAGTGTTTTTAAGAGCCAAAACAAAATCATAAATCATGTTACTTAAGATGATTTTATCCTTTTAGTAACATACCATTTTATGCTCAGTGAACAGAGCAAAAGGGAGAAATATCACTATCCAGAAACTGGGTTACTCTGTTACTCCACTGCAGGAAAAAATTAAGTCACTGCAGAAGCATATAGCTGTTATACAGAGTAAAAAAAAAAAAAGTTACTTGGCTGATCAGAGACTTCAAGTTAATAAACTGACCATAGAGGTAAAGTACTTTTCATTATAGCGTCTTGCAATGTTCACCTTAATTCTACTGCAATTCTGTGAAATTTTGATAACATTGATATTTGTATTTTAATTTATTACAGTTAAAATTATGAAATATTATATATTACCATGCTTTGTGTGGGTCAGTTCTTATGTACAAATAATATTTGGCCTAGTGTGTCAATGCAATTCATTTATCCTTTTGAAAATAATGTGGTCTTCATGCTAATATTTTACCTGTATTCAAATGTGTGATGTAAGCTTCACTTTTAGCCTGTGATCTGCACACCTTCCTGAGAATCTGGTCAGTCCAGATCTACTACATGTTCCTCTGTGAAGAAAAGACACTTTCTGTGAAGAAAAGACACTCTCTTCTTACTCCCAAGACAACTGAAGTTTTCTTCCAAAGGGCACTCAGACCAGTTCTGTATCTATTTAATCCCATCTTTCTCTGTTAAGGTGAAAAGCCAATGAACAAAGTTTATGGAAATAAAGACTAGTAAAGTGTTTAGTTAACAGCCCAAGGACACAAACTTTCTTCTCTGCTTCAGTCTTCATTCCTACTTAATCCTTTCCCATGCTATTACTCCTTTCTGGTTTTCCCCCTTCTCATATATATATGTATTTTGTGTTAATCTATATGCAGCTCCTCAGCTGGAATTCTTTTCTGTTCATACTGTAGTGATTGGCCTGCCCTTTATAGAGCTGAATCAACAAACACTTATGCAGTAATTGTCTCCTGTTGGTCACACATGCATCCTGCTTCCAGAATTATAGTGCTACAACAGATGGACTTGCTGGAAGGAGGCAGACATTAAAAAAGAAATCAAATCCCCTCCCCCTCAAACTTCTCTGTGTTTTTGTCTTTGCACAGAAGGCAGAAGCAGTATCAGGAGCAGCACTTTTCACTTTCTTAGGACTAGGGAACTGCTAATTTCTAGAGGAGGGAAGACTTCATTTCTGTTACTCATTTTGCATAACTATATATGTGTAATGAATTGTTTAAAAAGAGTTTCCAAGGTCATTGTAACCAGTGAAGATCTGCCTATCTTGCTAACAGTATCGTAATATAAAGTTTCATGGACAGTATAAACTTCACAGGGAACTATATGTGTGATTTAGCTAAAATGTTCTGATTTCTCAGTCATCTTCATGATTTGCCTTCCTAGAAGACTACTCCTTAGGTGTCCATAGAAGTGCAATGTGAGAAATAAAATAGAAAATGTTGTTATCAGGGAACTGGTTAAAAAAAAAGCAAAAACAGGGGAACAAAATTTATGTAAAGATAAGAATTGCTGTAATGGAAAACACTGACTAAAATAAAAAACTGACTTTAAAACCAAACTGGTTTTCTATCACTCAATTCTTCTGGAAGGTTTAAGGAAAAATGGTTGCTGGTCTATTTAAAGAGTGGTGCATTCTAAGCAAAAATAAATAAAGGGTGTTTCGGGTACTCAAGGAAAAAATCTTTATTAGGCATGCACATTTTTTTTCCTTCTCAGCAAACGATTCAAATTCCCTTTCTTACAACTAATTACTCTTCAGGTGCCATACTAGTGCTACCAAGTGGGAAATTTAAAGCAGAGGCTTGGGCTACTTGCCAAGTGAAAATTAAGGAGGTAAAGAACCTACACAGTCACTGTAGGGTACACTCACATTTTAGAGAGAGAACCCTGATTCAGGCAGATCTAATGGTTCTAAAGCACACATTTTTGTGGGGGACTTATACGGGGGTTTTTTTGTAAGAAATACTATCTAGAAGTGAAGTTTTAAGATACTGCAAGGGAAATAATGTTTTTAAAGGTTTTTTTGTTAATACTTTTGTTACTTTAGATTTTAGAATTTTCTTGAGAGGTAGAAGGTAAAAAACAAGAAGTCAAACCATGAAAAAATAGAAGATTGACACAATCAATCTGTATTTGAAGAAAATCTTCAATACTTCATGAGTGCCAAAATTTAAAAATTACTAATATCCAGAAGTAAGCATTTATGGTTAACTGCCATAACCATAACGTAAACCTACATTAATAGTGAACTTCTGGTCCTAGGCTAAGGTAAGTTTAGCAGTCTAGCAACTGTAAACATTAACATGGCTTGGACAAGGCGCCATTTTGCCTGAATTTATCTAAGAAAATAAATCCTTTGGCAGACAAGGACAGATGTTTGTGCAGTCAGGCCTTCGTTATAGTCCCCAGAGACTCTAGAAGATCGACTCTAGATTTAAGATTTAAATGCTCCAGATGTTCATTTTGAGACAGATTTTACAGTTCATGCAACCTAAGGACTGTCTAGCATCTGTTGATTTTCAGAATATATACATGCATGGTTTTGTGTATTTTTCTTGAAAATCCTAACAGACATATATGTAGGTGTATATTTGTCTGCTCTTAAGAGATCAGAATTCTGGATTTAAGTTTTAGTTTCATTTAGTCTTACAAATGCTTTGCAGTAATGTAGATATCTGGCTTTATTTCATTTCTGCGGCAGCAATTCCTTGCATATTTTTAAAAAATGGCTGTGAAGTGACTGCACATGTGAGAATCAACACTTGCATTCTCTAAGGATTCACATTAACACTGAGTCAAGACCATCTGTACAGAAGTACAGTAGTTACATTTGTTATTGGTGTATAGAAATCACAGCTGGAGCAGATACTTAGTGCAGAAGCAACGGTATGTAGTATTTTCTTAGTTTCTAAGAAAAGCATTTGAAAGAAATTGTTGGAAAAATTCAGGATCTTTTTTCTAAGGTTTCTCTACTCAGTTCTATCATTGAGTGCTTATAAGAAGAGTGTATTTATTGCATACAATACAGTAATCATAATTAGTTTTATGCAGTGTCATTCTTGTGGCAAAAATGCAGACAAAGTATATTGAACAAGAAAATCATAAGCCGTTTAAGTCACTAGTGCTTCTCTTACTCATGTCAAGGCTATTCAAAGGTCCGCTGCTCAAATGTGCCATATTTTTGCATCTTCAGTTCTCCAGTGTTTCTCAGGTGAT
>VWZS01007988.1:532824-616017 GCA_013397075.1 Rhabdornis inornatus
ATCACAGGAAAGCTGCATTTCTTTATAGAATACTGTGGGCAATTGCAAAGTGTCTGTGTGAGTCTACTTCAGCAGGAGACTTGAATCTCAGAATAAGAACAAGTCAACTGGTCAAATGCTGACACATTCTTTGAAGAGGATAATGTGAGGTTTTACATAAAGTTTTTTTCAGATGCCTTCCTGCAGATATATCACTACACTTCTGCTGAATTGGGATGGAGCTTTTAATTTTTTTAGAAGCATGTTTTAAATCTCACCCAGACTAACCTTTTTTTCCTGACAGCGTTTTAAATATATCTCCAAACTTTATTTTAGCTATTTGATTTTCACTTTTCTTTGAATTTTAAGGGAACTCTTTCCCTCTGAGCTCATAGTTTGTTTATCTAGTAGATTATCTCAAGCATAGAAAGGTGTGAGCATGAAAAGCAGAAAAGTAAAGTGCTAAAGAAAGCTTTTTATTCTTTAAAGGTTGTGGCTTTCTTTACATATTCTCTTGACTACTTTTTATTGCTCAGTATATCAAAGGAGAGAATTCAGTGTTGCCTCTGCAAAACCAGCATCACAGCTTCACTTCTCTTATGGTACCCAAATATAAGGAAATCAGCCAATTTAGTATTTTTCCCTGAAAAATACTAAATTGGCTGATTTAGTATTTTGCCCTGAAACAAAAAAGAAACTGATGATAAATTTAGATGCATTGGAAATTATTTACTGAATATTATTTTATGCAGAGATCTCACTTAAACTATGGTTTTCATGAAGGATTTTTCACTCTAAAGACAATTTGTGTAAGCTTCTGGTTTCCTTAGAGTAAATTTTAGGAGTAAATTTGAAATTATAAACTGAATGCTATTGGTAATTATCCTGCAGTAGCTAAAACCGCTTTTGAAATTTCCTCACGTTTTGTTTATTCCAGCAAATGTGCGATTACTTGGACAGATTTTTTGGGCTTTCTAGATAAAGGTTGTTCAGTTAGAAGTGGTTGTAAACCCATTCAGTTATTTCAGTCAGAACTTTTATAGATGTCCTGGGTTTATGTGTTTNAGAATTCAAATTGTTTCAGCTCTATTAAACAATGTCCCTTTCCATTCTTGCACGGCAAAGTTAAGTCTGCAACCTCTTACTTGTGTCTATCTTAAAAATAAAAACCCTGTATACGTCATATTTAACACTTTTGACAAACTTGATGCAAAACCATTTCTGTCCACCTTCAGCACAGATTGTAGTGGAACAGCCAAACAATTCTGGGAAGTTGTTTAGGAAAAGTCTGTTCCCAAAAAATGAGGGGAATCATTATTTCTCTCCCCTTCTTTAGAAACATATAGATAATCTTGTCCTAATTACTTTTAATAAGAGTAGTTTAGGTTAATTTATGGGAGCTGTAATCTTTGGGCCCAATACTTCAAAAGAAGTAAACAAGGTTTCTCAAAAACGTTTAAGGATCATACCAGCAAACTTTCTATTCTACTTTTTCTTAAAATGCAGTGGAAGTTGAAAGGTAAACCAGAAGGGATAAACCTATGATAAACCAGGATATATCAGGATATATGGTGTATAAGACTGATGTTTTCTCAAAATTAGATTGAAAAATTATGTTTTTTACTTCAGACATTACACTGCTTTTACCCTTGTTTATATGTGTCNAAACCCATTCAGTTATTTCAGTCAGAACTTTTATAGATGTCCTGGGTTTATGTGTTTGAAATATCTTACATGGATGTACTCCAGAGCATTTGTGTGTTTTTATTAAGTTCATGAAAAATATTCTACATTTAGTGTCACCTGTTCTAAGTTGAGTGTTGGATTTTCTTCTTTCTCTGGTAACATGAAAAGATATTTCTCATTATGTTAATGCATTAGATAATTTTAATGATACCTACAGAAGATCTGAACAAAAAAAATATTAAAAGTTTTAGAATGATTGAAATTTGGGAGACTTAAGCATAAATAATAATTTATGCAAAAAAGCTTTGGATAAAGTTACNGTCCTAATTACTTTTAATAAGAGTAGTTTAGGTTAATTTATGGGAGCTGTAATCTTTGGGCCCAATACTTCAAAAGAAGTAAACAAGGTTTCTCAAAAACGTTTAAGGATCATACCAGCAAACTTTCTATTCTACTTTTTCTTAAAATGCAGTGGAAGTTGAAAGGTAAACCAGAAGGGATAAACCTATGATAAACCAGGATATATCAGGATATATGGTGTATAAGACTGATGTTTTCTCAAAATTAGATTGAAAAATTATGTTTTTTACTTCAGACATTACACTGCTTTTACCCTTGTTTATATGTGTCTTTATATGCTCTTTGCAGGCACTGTATATACTTAAAAGCTCAAAACACACTCCCCAGTCTATGTGTTCTTGAGAGAAAGACTCACAGTTTTGTTCCAGACCTGACCCAGGAACCGTATCTGTAGGCAGGAAAAATTGTCTGCAATGTACTTCAAACCTCAGTTTTTTAAATTTAATTTTAATTTCTGGGATCTACTTGTAATTTTTGAAGACTTGGAATTGACAATATTGAGAAGAATAGGTTCTGCTTGGTGTAGTTTTATTAAAGCTTTGCTGAACCTAATTAATCAAAAATCAGGTATGCAGTCACACTTAAAAAGGCTGGGAATGGAGACAGAAAATGCTCTGTGACCTCTGAGGCTAGAATTCACTTTTTTCAAGTCGTACTCCAAAATTCTACCTGGAATGAAACAGTCAGCTAGTCAAATATGTTTGCTCAAACAGTATGGTTACTAAATGGGGAAGTCTGTAATACTGCCTCTGACCACTGACTCAGTATTGCTCCTTAAGTTGCCTCAGAAATAAAATAAGGAATAGCCAAGGGTAAACATGAAAGTAACTGACCTTTTAAAATGCATCTACACCAAAAATTTTAAATTATTTTTATATTTTCCTTCATCAAATACTTACAGTATCCTGAAGTCAAGTTTTGTTAACAGATCTATATATAAAGTATATTTATCATGAAACTGTGCTGTCATTATGAAACAAAAATAAAGCTAAATACTTTTTAAAGTTTATATTGATCTTTGAAGAAAAATTACAATAGACCTGTTGCATTATTGATGAACAGCATTTAAAGTACATTGCATGTAGGAAATTAGTCTCATTCATAAATTAAAAAGAACAGTTGGCATGAACTAGGACTACTAGACTTATGCCTCTTATGACTTATACTAGACTTATGTCAAAATGAAATAACTTAGATAAATTCTAGAAAATATGTTACGGATAAAAAATTGTGAAAACTACATGAAGTTCAGAGAATGTAATCACAATCAGTACAATTTATATTGCTGTATCATGTAGAAATACTAAAAAACATTCTTCTATATTAGAAGAAAGAACCTGTATCAAAAGAATTAGCATGTTATTTTAATGTTACAAACAGTGGTTGTACACATATCTGGAAGTATACCTGATATATCCATATCCAGTAGCTTAATATAGTAATGGGACTGACATGCTTGTATATATATATAAATAAAATCCAGAAGATAGCCTTTAATTTTTATGTTACTAATTTCATGTGATATGAGCTTCTTTTATTCACCTTCCCTGTGATTTGATCAAACTTTCCTTTGCATTGGCTCTTGTCTTACTATTGGAATGTGCTGGTTATGCATTGAAGGTACCTGGGGGAGGGCACACACACACACATTTTATATATGAGAAAGTACCATGAATCAAAACAGAACTCAATTTGCATTTTTTTTCTGTAAAAAAATTCCCAAATAAGATGCAACTTGAGACCTGGAAAACTCAACATATAATATGATAATAGGATTTCCTTATGTGTTCACAGGAGTGTTTTTATTGAATTCACTGTGATCTGCTCATTAAGTAAAGTTAATCTTAAAGCTACACTAGATTCTTTAATCTTCTCTACTATGTAAAGGTCTATGGATAATATGTGGTTTTGTCAGAGAATATTTATTCACCATTAAATCTCACATGAGGAAGGTCTTTGATTTGGGAATAATTATTCATATGTTGCCAAGAGATTGCATTTCAGATCAGGCAGATGAGATTTTCTAAGAGATTGTCACAGAAAACCAGTTTGCATTGCAATTGGAGCAGAACTTGTAGGTTTGTTCACCAGAGCAGTCCATGAATTTTTGATTATTAGTTACTACTTCTATTAACTATGAAAGTGATTTTACGAAACCCTTTATGCATGTGCTTATTTCCACTGAGTTCAAGGAAATTTCAAGACATCCTACTTATCATGGTAAAATTAAGTCTTATTGTCTCTGATTCTACATATAGATCACTATAGTGAGGGTTTCCTTTTTGTTTTCAAAGTCTAGAGAAGGAGTAACAACAGGGGATGTAGCTGCGAGTTTTTGTTAATATTCTCTGATTTCGTATTCTGATAGACTGTGAAATAACGTGCAAGAAATAGCTGGTTTGGGTTTTCACCAGCCATATATTCCTTCTGCCTTGGAAGTTCCAGTTCTCTTCCCTGGTTTTTGTGATAGATTTTTGCCTAACAGTCACTCTTTTCTTTCTTTCCCAGCCTGGGTTAATACGTTCCCAATTATGTTCTTAGGAAAAGTTTTCAAGATTCATGAGGAATTGGGGAGATAATTTTGTATTGTGAGCATTAAGTGAGTTGATTCTCCTGCATTCTCCCAATGGACTCTTCTACATTACTTCTCCTTTCCTTTGCTCCTGTCCTAATCTGTTAAATAAATTTTTCTCAATGTAAAGATACAGAACATAAGATTGGTGGAGGAGAGTGCTTAGTATGGTTAGCAAGGTGAAAGACAGTTCTTTATTTGAGTAGCTGCATTTTCTCAGAATTTGGATGAGTATGGTCATGGGATTACAAAAATAGCTCTGTGGCTTGAAAGTATCAGACATTTTATAAGCACATTCACTCATTTTTCCTGTGTGCCTCTGTGCAACAGTCATTGCTTATTGAAATGTAAATATGAAATAAAATTTCAAAAATTGTCTTCACCATACTTGGTTTTGCATATTATTTGGATTGGAGCTAAGCATTGCTACATGGAACACAATGGACACTCAATGTCTCAATTCATGCCTTAAAGTTAAATTGGTGCATATAAGTACCACTTAATCATTTTCACTAGCTCAGAATCTCATGTACCATGAAATTAATTTTTCAGTTGATCCCTCACATGAATGATAGCATTATTTTTTTCACCAGGATAATGGTTTACACCTTACATACCTATTTTATCTGAATATACTATGAAATAAATGACTGGGTTTTTGCTGTTTGTTTTAGAACTAAAATCTTTCAATCATTTTTTTAAAATTAGTGGCAACTTAAAAAATCCAGGCTAGTGCAATAGGATATCTTCAGTCATTGACAACTACTCTTAAGCTATCAATCATCCACCAGAGTCTGATTGAAGAGTATGGATTGTTATGATCTCACAGTGTTTTTAATGAGCAAATCATTACATCATAATGAAAACCAATATGTTGCTCAAGTTTCACATTGAGTGAGGCCGAATGGCTGTCTCCTGGGAATCGGGGACTCTAAAGATAAATGAGAGTTCTAGAGGTGATGCTAAGCATGAACTCCCATTGCCATTTTAAAAAAATGCAGTCCTCATATGTGTAAATTGGAGTCTGTACAAGAGGAGCAGAAAGAATGTTTTCTTTCACTGGCATTATTTGACTGGTCTTAGAATAATATGTGTAGTTCTCATACACAGAATCCAAGAAGGAAATCAAATTAATTTTAAAAACATTTGAAGACTTACAAGGAGGATTTGAAATACATTGTTCCAGAGAACAATGTGAGGTTTTCAGAGAGCAGATTAACAGGCAACTCAAGTTTAAATATCTAAGTAAAAAAAATCTTGTAGATTCCTCAGTCTAGGAAAGGAAGATTGAAAAAACAGCAAAGATAGAAACATACCAGATATGAGATCTGTAATTTTTAGCTGACTGTAACTGACTTTTGCCATTTGGAGTCAGGCAACTGCAGTGATATTGTCCAATCAATCTAAAAAGGAAGAATTAGAGAGAAATCAGCTGCTTGTGGTTAGCAGTGGGCTGATTCTTTGTTAAAGGAATAAAAAAAGTCGAGTCTGTAGGATGCATGAAAAAGTAATGGAAAGAGTGTTTGTTTGATGGCATGAGCTTAATTAATGGGAAGTATGAAGAGGAAGGTAAATTCTCAACTTCAGTAACACTGTTCGCTCACCTGAATCAACCATGGATGAAGTGTTTTTACTCATAGAGCTCAGCTGGGCAACAGTATTTTTAAAATTAATGCTAAAATAAGTTTTGTGCTGCAGAAAAGAGATGTAAGCATGCATGATAAGTTTAAGATAAGTCAAACGACTTGTTTTTTAAGGATCTACCTGAAGCCAAGCAGGAGTGCTATAATAGCACTCAAACATCAGGTTATAAGGAAGATAAATTCTGAGGCAGTGGAAGAAGCCAGCACCACTGAAGACGTACATATGTAAAGTCACAGCACAGGGAAGGTGGATATTAAAATGAAGGAAGTAACCCAAAGGAAATGCCCGTTCCACAGTGTGCAGCAGGAGCATTTAAAGATCATTAGTCTTAAGCAGAAGATATGCAGAGAACAGAAACTGGCTTTTGTGTGTAATGTACACAGAATTTAAGATTATGTTAGTCCTGTAAAGCCCTTTAAATGTTGCTGATTGCAGAGCTGAGAGAAGATTAAAGCTATTTGATTTAGGTAGTATGTATGTTGGTAAAGGAAAATGCACAAAAGAAAATACAAATTATGATATTGTAAATATTTGCTTCACATTTTACCAGGAGGATTAAGCATAAGGAAATATGTTTTTAGTGAGGTAGTCATGACATTTTTTAAGGAAAATCTTTTCATTTTAATCAGCAGCATAGAGACAGTTTAATTTTTTTGTTTTTTTAGTCAAAATCTTGATAAAGAACTCAAGCTGAGATATTTTGTTCAAGGTTTAGCTTCAAAACAGTAAAAATACTTACTTTCCAAAGAGTTGTTTGCAATTTAAACTTGAAACTTTGGCAGAAATTTAAAAAAAAAAAGTAAATTTCCTATGAGAAAAATGAGGGAGACATTATAATAAAAAGTAATTTCAATTAAAAATTTACAGGTGCTGCACTTACTTGAAAATTTTACAATCTCTATCACCAAAAGACTAAGATACGAGGAAGTCTAAGTGGTAGGAGACATAAATTTCTGGTGTTACTTTAGGAAAGCATATATTGAGGAATACTGAAACTACAGGTAGTAAATGATGACTGACAGTCTCAGCTTCTATTTTGAGTGGTTACTCTGAAGAAAATAAAAGCATATTTTCAATGAACATAATTTTGATCAGAAGGCATTATATATAGCTTAGCATGCGTTTTATTGCAGCCCACTGTCATAGATACTTCTGTGTACATTTCACAGTGTACTTTTATTTTCTTCAGAATTCCTCCAATGTCTGTGAATATTGGATTTTCCTGTGTTTTTTATATTTCTGTCAGGCATCATAAAAGTTTAGTTTCATTTCTGCTATTCAGCTGCTGCTTTGTGTTATTTGTGACACTCTTCATTAATAGGAGTTAAAAATGTCTTTTTGTATACAAATACATGTTTCCCTGTTTACATGTACTCAACTGTGTGTCTCTAGACTTATCTTTACACCAGCAGCTTTTGTAGTAGGCATCGTGTGTACAGTATTCATTTTATATATGTCACATCCTCAAGGGCCATGGCTTTTGCCAGATGAAGCACTTTTGATTTTGAGGCTGATGAAACACAGTGCTATTATTGATCTGTGCATGACACAACCAGTCTCTCTGCTGGCAGAGTGTAGCAACATTTATCCAGGAATTTGTGAAATGTCACTTGGATCATGTTCGTAAGGTAAACTGTGCAAAATCCAGGATTCAGGCTGAGAATCCATGAGGAATTGGACGTGACTCTCTTATTCCTTCATCCTATCTCCTAGGGTCAGCCAAGTGATATTTGTTAAAATAATGTCTGTGTTTTGTATTAGGTGTTGAAGAAAGTATGATTATCACTAGGAACACCCTGTACAGTGTAGTCATACTGCTGGTTTTCTCAGGTTTTCAAGTCACTTGGGAGAACAAGATTTTAAGTCCGTGAAAGGGATCTAAGCATTGCAAGTGCGTAATTTTTGTTTTCTTTGTAGCAAGTGGATGACTCCTGTACAGCTGCAAGCAGGAAACGCTGCTTAAGTTTTCTAAAGAAATTTAACTTTCCTTGTTTTACATTGCTTGTAGAGATGTGTGGCAGGTCATGTTTGTCAGTAAGATCTCATTAGGTGGTGGTTGGAAAGGATGTGTGACAGTCTCTACAGGCATAATAGTGTCATAATATTGATAATTATATATTTTCTTTCTTTATAAATATGATTAAGAATGGCTGCACATTTTTGCTAGTATCACAAGCAGGTCATTTAAAAAATACTAAGGTAAAAATTAAGGTGTGTAAGGAAAACTAAGGTGTGTAAGGAAAACTAAGGTATGTAACACACTCCAAACTTACACATACTATTCCTCTCTCTATTTGTCACTTTTCCAGACATTTTTATAGTTGCTGTTTCAGTTTAAAAAATTGTTTTCAGGTATGAAAAAGACACAAAAAAGCTGTATTTCTTAATTTGCATTTTTCTTTCCAAAGCAGTTATAACAGTAACAATTTTAAAGGTACCCATGAAGGAAAAAAAAATATATTTGCAAATATTTTTTCAGTTTTAAACATTAAAATATTTTTCGAAGTCTTATTGTATTTAATTTAAAAATCAGCTATTAGTTAAAGAAGAAAGAGGTTTTGTTGAATGAAGGTTCTGACTTAGTCTGTCTTGAGATTTTTTTCCAATGCTAGCAAGGATTTTCTTTTATTTTTCAGAAAGAATTTCTGTAGTTTGAGTCCCAAAGGACAAAATTGAGATTTAATTGAAACAGCACTTATGAATGACCACAGGAACGTTCTTGATATCTACTTTTTCAAATGTTTTTTCCAATATTTGTACATAAACAGTAAACCTAGAGGGGAGAAGTTGTTGTTCTTGGTTATGAAAAAAATACATGCATATATGATGCCTTTATTTTTACATGTTATCCCTCATTTTAAAAGATACCATATGTGAAATCCGTAAGTTTTACCATAAGGTAAAACTCAGTAAGTTGTGGGAAAAGTCAAAATAGTAGTTGGTTGGGTTTTGGATTGGGTTGTGGCTTTTTTGTTTGCTTGGGGTTTTGTTTTGGTTTGTGGGATTATTTTGTCTTGTGGATATGTGTGTTGATTTTGCAAAGATCTACAGGCTGAGCAGATGCCAGCATGTGTTTCTTAGGAACACAAAGATGGTACTTCATAGCATGAGGGCCACCAGCTTGTCAAATTACTGTTCTTGAGAACAGAACCATTGTTGGGCATTATTTTTTACAGAGAATTTCACAGAGGACATTTATTTTTTTCTACTCAGCAATGTCAAGGTACTCAAGGTACTCTGGCACCACACACAAAACATATTGGAAGAAAGGAACAAGGATTTTAGTAAGTTAAACATAGCAACAATAAGGAAAGATTGAAGGTCTGTAATTAATGAAATCTCAAAAATAATAACAGATTAATGGTAAAGATGAAAGATACCTTAATAGAGAAGAGTTCAAACAATGAATCTAGAAGCTGGTCCTTGAAAACTCTTGCTCCTTGGACTCAAAATTCTCCTTTTCCTCCATGCATTTTATTACTCTTTGGTTTCTAGTAAGATTTATCAGTGATCAGAAAGGAGCACCATAACAGAAGATATTTTGTCCTTCAAGAAAAGTGTTCTTTTGGACTCCTCTGGATTACAGAAGAGGAATCTTCACCTTCACCAGTTCTGTGCTGGTAGATCTGCAAAGGCACTGGTTTCCTGTTTGACCCTGTTCTCTTACCTGTCACATGGTGAGATTTCTTTGTCTAGATTATATTGCATGAAGTGAACTGGCATTTTTGTTAGAGCTTGCATTTTACTCCAGGTTTCTCATTCTCACAATCACCTGTTTAAGCTTATGTGTTCAAAGTTAGTGCTGGTGCTCTGTTGTTCTCATACTCCCTTCCACTGCAGGAAGAAATTTTGACACATGCATTCATAGCCAGGAGTACAAGCCATTCTTACCACTTTACCAAGGATGATGCATGAACCTTCTTAAAGTTTTTGTTGATCTTTTTTAGGTTTCTTTTTGTGAGTTTTTTTGGGGGTTTTTTGTTTGTTTTTTGGTTTGGTTTGTTTTTTTTTTGGGGGGGTGGGTATCTTTGTGGTTTTTTTGTTTTGGTTTTTTTTCCAGGGGATTTGTTTTGTTTTATTTTTTGCTTTTTTTGTGGGGGATTTTTTGAACTTTCTAGGCATAAAGGCATGGGAGTCAAGAACTAAGATATTTACAGCCCTTGAAAAAGAAAGTGTTAGAACTAAAACACTTCTGAGACAAGGGAGCTACACTTGAGATTCCTTTTTAAAAATATGTATCTACAGCTTTTCCTCTTTAGGATTGTCTTAATTATTCTCTTAGACTCCCCATTGTTGCAGAGAATGAGTGCTGGTTCCCAGGATTCTATGGCATCCCTACTAAAGTCAGACACTCTTACTGTCCTTGTAACCCAAAGGAAGAGTTTTGTAGTATTGACAAGGTGCTGGTTTCAGGCCTGAAGTGCCTGAGGAGGCACCTCTAGAGGAGGTAGAAGAATATTTATGCTTTCTTACTAATCTTTTACATGGTCTTATGTGCTCTCCTAAGGCTTAACTGGGAATTAATGAGGTATTAATGAACTGTTCCCATGGCTTGCATCATGCTCAGGTTTACTTCACATCACTCCATTCTACTCTTGATGCCTAATATGCCAAGACCTTCAGTTTGTTTCTCAGCAGTGGAGACTGTATGACTATCCATCACCACAGCACATCTCACAAGATTCACAGGCACTGGGAGGCATCTGCTCTTTGGTGGCTGAACTTTGCACAGTATTCTCTTTAGTTTTGGATTGGAGGGTCATCCTCTGGTCTTTAGGGTATTCTGTACACAAAATGGGTGATTTTGTCTATACTATTACCTTGGTAAAACTAGCAGAAGAGAATGAAGGAACTACTAAGCAGCTGCAGGTCTCATTCAAGTGGGGCTTTAGAATTGCAGTGTTGTCCTCAAACTGTTCATGTATATGGAAATAATAAATTACCCAAGTGAGCCATAATATTGATGATAATCGTGATAAAGGGGAAGTATATTTCACTTTATACATTAGACTGAAAACAGGAATTTCTTGTGATGGTCTCTTCAGATATTAAATAGGTATAAATAGTATATAAATAATATAGTAATATAAAGAGTATTTTACCCTAAAATGTTCATTTATGCCTGTAATTTTAGCAAGGGTTCTGATGATAACATAAATTACAAATTAAAGATAAGACTGTGGGGGTTCATTTACAAGAATCCAGGGATGAATTACCAATTTAATTTATATGAAGTACATTTTAGTGGTAATTTTTAAATGCAGCTCATTATTTTGAAAAATATTCCTGTCTTTGCATCCTCCCCACGGTGTCTGTCATCAGCTTTCTCTTACCTCTCAGAAGTGGCCAGCAATGTCTTTGTTTTCTTTTATAGAAATGTAATGAATAAATAAATAAATAAATATTTCTATAGTATCACCTTATGTGATTAGAAAAATTCCTTCCAGATACTTGTTTTTTCTCTACAATTTTTTGGTTTTTATTTCTGTGTTTCTCATTCTCTATGAGAACATAGAACTTTTTCACTACATAAGTTTGTTAATACAGTTTATGTTTAAAATGTTTTGATTTTACACAGCTGTCTGCATAAAAACAAATGAGAAGTCTTGACATTTTTTTCTGCTTTTATTAGTATCTGAAATGGCTGAATATGAGATACTTAAATAATTGAACAAAATTAAGCATAGAGCTATCTTTATGAATTTTGTTACTTGAATATTGCAACCAACTTCTGAGAATTCCTGTAGCCTACATACATTCTAATAATTCTTATTTTGAGTTAGTTACATAACTTCCCTAAAGTAGGTTGAAAGAGAATGGTCTTTAACAGTTGAAAATCTGAAATTTGAGCAAAGGAAAATAATATGTAAAGAGTAATATAGGAGATGGAACAGCTTTCCCTACAAGCACAGATTTCCTGCCCACTTACATTAGAGATGCAGAAATTTTTCAGCAGAAAATGGTTCACTCTCTAAAACACATGGAAATATGGAGAGGTTAAATTAATATTTCACCATTCTTTCACTTCTTTTGTTTGGTTTTTCTTATATATTCCCTTAAAAATAACTTTAGTTTCTAAAGATATAAAGCTGTATGCTTTAGAAGTAAGTGGGTAAATCAAAAGAAAGTTTAAACACAGTCTTTAAAATAGCATTTTCATTTTGGTTTCTCTCTATTTTATGTGAGTTATACAGAAAACAGATGGAAGCATTATTAATTTTTTCCCCCAATGAGTTTTAGTGCAGCATATTTGTATGTGTTATCTGAAACATATGAATACTTAGTATTGCTGCTGTTAAATTTGTAATGAGTTGTAGGGATTGTGAAATTCCCTGACTGGCTCTCATGCAAGCAGTTCATTTGCAGTGCTTAGATGTGTTAAGATTAAGCAGGGGGAATATGGCGAGCACTATCCCTGACCCTAGATGAAAAATTCAAATTTCAAGCTTTATGAGTTTGCCCCAACTCTCATGTTTGGTGGAAATCAGATAAATACTGTGTAGATCTGAAAGAAAATCATGCAGTAAAACCTGGTCCTAACTACAAAAGATTGTATGGATACCACGTCTTATATTGAAAATTCCCTAATAAGTATAAAGCCATGGAAATCTTCGAGCACATTTTGTGCATCAGCTGGAAGTCTTCCCTTGTGTATAGCAATACTTGATGTGCACAGGCATGTTAGATGTTGGAATACTAGTATTTATGAGTATTTACTTAAAGAGCAGTGGTGGAAACCTGAAAACATTGCTTTTGAATTTCAGCCACATCTTCACAGCTGGCTTGCCATAATACTCAGATATTTTCAAACAGGACAAAGTGCCATGAAATGTCTCCAGTTATATTTTAATTTTTAATTTTTTTGAAGTAAATCAGTTTAATGTACTGTGTTGTGTCTGGCAGATATTAATACTTCAATTAAGTTCAAATATAGTATACACTGAAATACTGAATATTTTTATTTTTAGTAAATACTGATGTCTTCAAGTCCTGTAATTTTTCTCTGGAAATAATGAGGTCTTGAAGACGATGTCCTGCATCTGTATATTTTGTCAGTTTACAGCTCCATATTGGAAAATCAAGCACAACAAAAATTAAATGATATAGTTGTGATCATATAATTGATCATGTTGAAACTACTTGTATAAGTACTGTTAAATAAATAGTTAATAGTCCTTATATTCCCTTGAAATTTGCAAGGACAGATGGAGTGCAGCATCTGCTTTAATATGAAAGCAAGACAGTGTTCTTAATATGTACAGAAATTAGACATGGGATACAGCAATGTTTACTTGTACAGAGACATGAAATGAAAGGGGTAGAAAATGAAGGCTGAAATAGAATTGCTGCAGGACAAAACCTTTATCTTTGAATTGGTGTAATCATTATATAGATGACATATATCAGAAGCATTTTTATCATCTTAAAAATTGGGATTTGTATTATTACTAAGTTTTTTTCTTATTTTCTGTAATTTATTTGAAAAATCATTCGTTGCACAATGCACAGTTCTGTACTCAGACTTGTCTCTTGTTACAGGAGCAGTTAATTTCTTGGAGAATTGGGCCTAGAATATATTACTCCAATTCATTTATATATGAGTGTTGTATGTTTCTCTAAAATATAGTTATGTTTTCTGCTCCTGATCTATGTGATATTATTAGTATTTACAAAAAGAGGAAAACAAACCAAAATTCAAAAAGGACCTGTCTGGACTGATTCAATTGATTTTCTTCTTGTATAATTTGATAAGTTGCTGTAGCCAGATGTTGCAATGTTAGATTTTTATAAGTTGTCGAATAAATTTAGCTGTAGATTAAGTTCCTGAATTAAAACCAAGGTAAAACCTTTTTTTATGAAGTGTTATACAGCAAATAGCTCTTTATAAGTAATGATTGTTCAGTAGTAGTACATGTTTAAGAAGACACTCAAAATCTTTGCGTCTGGGAATCATTGTTAGTGATAACAAATGTTTTTTCTAATAACAGCTGAATTTTGAATTTGTTTGTGTGAAAGGGTGATTCCAATGTAAATATTGCTGTTATAAAGAAGATGAACTGCAATTGTGTTACCACTATCAATAGGACAAAAGTTTTTCTTTAGTAAAATACCTGAGATGAGAAATGTACATCTTATCTGCTGGTTAATGTCTGTATTTCTCTTTGGGAAACTAATTTAATCTCACTTCAGGAGAGATTGACATTTTCAGTACCTTAAATATCCTTAAAAGCTGCTTTGTTCACTGCAAACCATATTTAGTATGACCTCACAATAATGCAGCACACCTCAAGTGTCATGCCTGTCTTTACTATGCACTTTGGAGCTGTGTTCATCTATACTAGACAACTGCACTTCAAGGAAAGGTTTTTTTTTCTTTGATAGGCAATTAGCAGTAATTAGGAAGATTCACTTCAGTAAGGTGTCAACATGAGATTGTTTAAAAAAGTTGAATGTCAGTGGCTTTAAAAGAGGGTTCTTTTCCCTGACACATAGGTGTGGCATGTGAAACATGAAATGTTAATTTAACTTTTCTGCTTATTATTCATGCACAATATTATTTTGTCATTCAGATACTACACTGACAGAGTGCAAAGGGTGTTAAAATAGTGCTGCTGGAATAAAAAGAGGATTAATCTACCATTGGCCAATTAGCCAAAGGGTACTTAATGGTCTCTAAAGGCTACTGAAGTCTAACAACTAGCTAAAGCACTGGCAAAAAGTCCTCTATATTACCTTCATTTATCTGACATTTTGTGGAATAGTCAGGTCCTGATAACTGCATTTGGCTGAAAAAAAATACAACTAAACCATTCAGTAGATTTTACTAAAATTTCAGTAGGATGAATGACAAATAAGTTCTACATTTTAGAAGTTTGTCTTGCTTTTGGGGGGTCTTTGTTTCAATTAAGGGATGGGATATTAAGTCACCAAAGACTTCTGTTTGATATTTTTCCTTCGAGTCTAGAATACTAAGTAATCAACCACTTACAGCACTTGCATGAAAAGAACTTTGATCGAGGATTTGAAGTTATTTGCCTTTCCTCTATATGATCACATTAAGTATTCACCACAGCTTTTTAGTCTGGTATATATCTTTGCAGATAGCTACATACCATCTTTATTAATTTTAGATTTTTTTTTTTCTTTCCTATGACCCATCAGGCAGAGAAAGATTTTGATTCAAGAGAATGCAAAAGGGTCAAGTTTAGTAGGATTGACACAATAAATTTGTCTTGGATATTGTAAATAGGTTTATCATTATGCTATAATAGTATTTGGGAGAGTGAGTAAAATCACAAATACCTAGCTCTCTGGCTGCAAGCATGCTTTGAAAAGTTCTTTCATGTTTTAATGTGTGCAACAAGTGCTGCTTATTTTGTAAGTTTTTCATGATCAAGCTGAAACTGTAAGAAAATAGTGTTCCATGTGAAACATTTATGGAAGCAGTGTTAAATTCTAAAATAGAACTTTATATAGGAGCTATGCATATAGCAAATATATTCTATTACCTACTGTAGCAAGAGTTCTTAGAGAAAAGAAAAATGAGAGTGCTAACTTCAGTTTTCTTACAGACATAGCAGTGCTTTCATCTGCTGGGATTATAGGGTGGGAAGTGTCACAGAAAATGGGGTTTTTATGCATCAGAGTATATTAGCTTTAGTTTACAAATGAGTAGTAGAATAAGATTATGTCATTTTTATGCTTAAAGTGTGTCAAGAATGTCTGATTTGCATCCCTTTTTATAGTTTTTTATATGTTTTGCAAATGTGTGGAATTGTGTGACTTCAGTAGCAGTACAGTATCAGCTCCTTCCAACAGAAATGTTATATTCATACATGCCAGTTGCAGTAGAATTGTGACTTGTGTAAAATGAGCTCCAAACCAAATGGAGTGATTGTGATGCCAAGGAGCAAGAGGCCATTCCAGGAACTTCGTATGTTAACCCACTGGGCCTTCCACACAGCTGTCTTTCTGAGCAGAGGGTTTATGGTGAAAAGCCTTGCTGAGTCACTGAAGTTTTGTACTGACTACATAGAAACTGAGGTTTCATCACTTACTCCTTTGTGAACAGCAGAACAGAGTGTCATGGGTATACCAGGAGCAAGGAGATTAAGATAGATGGATGTTAAAATGTTGAATCTATAAACATCTGTTAAGCCAAAAACACTCTGGAGGAGGTGCAGCAGACAGAGGCTGCTACATCATAGAGAAACAGCAGTAGGCTGCCTTTACCAACATCTGGTCTAGCTGATGTTTAAGATTCTTCTACCTTTCATCCTGGTGACCTCTTCCCCTGGAGTAAATTCTTTTTGCTCTGTCATTCAGGATTTGTGTGCATGGTAGCACATACACAAAACTTCCATTGTGTCAAAAAAAGAAAAAATAATTAAAAACTTTACCTAAAATATAGCGAATGGTGAAGAACAACAGGATAATGAACTTGTTTCTTACATAAATGCAAGGAATGTCTTCTAGGCATAAATATCTTGATAGGGCAGCAGGGCTGTTTTTTACATCCCACATGGATTTACATAGGGTTTTCTCATAACTGTTCAATAGATTAAAAATAGAAGAGCAATGCAGTAGAATTATCACTGTTGTAGTACATTTACAATATCTACATAAGTATTAAGAGACAGCTTCTTTGAAATGTCTGATTGCAATTGTGTGCAAAATATGTCTGCTTTTGTGAGCTGGGGCTCTTGTACATCATATGCTGCTTTCACTTCGTCCCTGTAGTTCCCTGTAGTATGCTGTTTCTGTATTTATGTAGACTCTTATTTTATAATCTTTTTTTCTACCTCCTTAAAAAAGGTAGAAAAAGTAGCTAAGTGATTTCTGTAGCTGTCATCTTTAGTACCTGTCCCATGAAGACCTTTTCCTTTTGAATATATTTGTGTAATTCTTGAGAATGTAACGAGTGCAGTTCAGGATGTTTTAGAACTGATGCATATTGTCAGCAGCAGTAGCCTAAGAAACTTCTGAGAGTCACAAGCTATCTTGGGCAGATATGGGGGCATCTCTAATTTTGAACAGAGATATTGATCTAGCTATGATTTTTTTTTCATTTCTTTTTATGAATAATTTATTACAGAGACACTGAATCATGAAATTCTGCATGTAGAATTTCATGAATGCATTGGTTACACTGGACAAATTAACGTAATCCTTGTATTTTTCTATGGTATGTCCTTCTGTACTACTTCTGTACTGGTTTTTCTTATTGAATGGTCCTCATTTTGTCTTTTACTCTGCAAATGTAGTACTTATGAGAAGAATAGATCAGATTAAGGAATAGTCAGTTAGAAAATACAGGATCTCTTTTTTGTTTAATGATGACAGCAGACACAGAAGGGAATGGAAAGAATAGCTCCTTTACTAAGAACAATACTTACCTCAGATATATATGTAAAATGCCCACTGACTTCAATAAGTGCACTTGGTGAATTTGAAATAAATATGGTTGGAGTTTTAACTTTAAATACCAGATGAATTTTCCTTGTACTCATGATATTTTTTTAGGCTAATGCAAAATATACAAGCATTCTTTTCTCATTCATAATGGGAATAAATGTGACTCTTTTATCTGTATATATATGATCTTCAGATTATTGTCATGAGAGTGTATGTTTTTATAAACACATATATATGTGTTTTTTTCTAATGACATCAAGGCGTATAAAATTTCATTAGTAAGTTAAATAATAAACTGCTTGAAAATAGAATACTCTACTTGACTTTCACCTTTTTTGTGGGTTTTTTTGTTTGCTTTTTGGGGTGGGATTTTTTGTGTTTTGTTGGGTTTGGGGGGGGTGCTGTGTGTTTGTTTGTGTTTCTGATTTTTGGTTGGGTATTTCGTTTGGCACCAGCATATAATCAGGCACACGTTTGGTTATTTCAATCTGTCATGTATCTTCTCATGTTTCTGATTAGGATTTTTTACAATATAAGGGGTTTTTTTTGCATTTTGAGGTATTTCAATACCATTTTGTACAATTGTTTCCTATGTAAAGCTACTGTATTTCAGTCTTACTTGGAATAATAAAATATCATTTTAATAACCCTTTTAAGGAGCAGAGAGTTGTTAGGCCATTCTTGGCTTTTGGCTGACTGCAGTTTTGTGAAAGTTAATCTCTAGCATGGAGATTATTTCCGCTCCCCCTTTTGCAGAACAACATTCAATATTATTTAAATTAAAGCTATTATTTAAAACATTACTTCTGTAAGGAGTAATGTGAAATATATTGGTACAAAGATTGAATAGGTCTTGTTGGTTGTCAGTCAAGTGCAACAAGACTGAGAGTTTGTTTGCATGATATTTATTTGAACTAAATCCCTAACAAGGCTCGTCTGCTAATTGGACTTAGCATTTACGTTGCTAAGTGAGAAGCATTTTGGCTGCAGTATAGGGTGGTAAGACCTACCCAGTGGAATAAACAACTAACATCTGTTATCCTGTCCTGCTCCAGCTTGTCTTTTACCACTTAAGTACTTCAGCCCTGGAGTCAAGGTTATGGAATGTGCGGTTCTCTGGCTATGGTGCATATATTGAAAGGGATGAAATAACACATAGGTAAAGACCAGCCAACCAGGAGATGTTTAGTGCAGCTGGTCCACTTTGCTTTAACCTCTACAAGCCCTACAAATATCAAAACAAAAGCCAAGAGAAGGGTGTATGTTTTATAGCAGTTGTCAACACAGCAATTCAAGTGAGCTTACAGTGGCCACCATTATAGCAGATTTGACATTTATCTACACTTAATTCATGCTGGTGTCTGAGACACCATGGTATTTCTTCATGTTCTGTGTAGAAATAATTGCTGAATTCCAGGGAGGCTCAGGAGGTAAAACATGTTTCAACAGTAATCACTTTTACAGTTTTGTATGATTTTTTGTCATGGTTAAAACAGCAACATATTCAGTCAAAATTGAATTAATTTGCATTAAAATATTTTTTCATTTAGTGGTAGTAGATTTCTTTTTTTTCTGCAAAGATTTGATCTTTGCCTGTACTAGAGAATTCAACCAACATCTATGCAATATAATTATAGATAATATATGCTGTTTCATTCCTCTTGAATGCTGAACTGGAGAAGCATCTCATATGATCAAGCAGAGATATTTTTAGGATGAAATTGTGATGGTTTATTCTCTTTGTAAAACAGGTGTTGACCTCCAACCTGGCCAAGTGGCAACAGGAGAAGGAAGATTTAGAAGGAAAATTAAAGTTGAGAGAACATCTGTCTCGAACTGCTGGCAAGAGCGAAGCCATACCAGCTCCTTCAAAGAACATTGATTTAGAGATGAAACAGCTGCAGTGCAAACTAGAGGTGACAGAACAGATTATCTAGTGCTGAGGATAATTCGTATGAGCAGTAGTTCATAACTGGGTCAAGCAGACATACATGTACTCCCATACGCCTATGGTTTGTATATCATAGCCAACGATCAGCAGCTTAGGTGTCAGATTGCCTTTGATGGTAAGTAGAAATGTAGCCATAGACAGAACTAAAAGTTCTAAACTAATTTCTGCAGATCAAACAGGCCAGACAAGGAGCCTTGCTGGATTTTTGCACAACGATTAAGTACATCTTGTTGGAAGGCGCTGTGGAATTAGTTTGATGAGAATTCAGTTGATTCCTTTCTTCCTTTATGAAGGAGAAAAGCAATAGCTGTCTGTGAAAGGGGAGCAAAGAATTTAAGCAAAGAATTTAATTTGTGGCAGCGATACTGTGTGTGTAGCAGTATTGTCTTTGTCTTCGGGGAGACTTTTTTTTTAATTTGTATTTTGGTAGATTAGCTGGTAGGAAAATACTGACTGGTTGATGATTTCACTTTTCAGTCTTGGGTGATTTTGTTGCATGTGAATGATGTAGAGCCTGGACTTTTCTCAGCAGGTGGCCTGGCTCAAACATTGGTTCTTCTTCTTTTCTTCTCACTGAAGGAAATATATTTGCAACAGTATGTCTTCAAGTTGTTTTTTCCCATTGTTTTCTGTTAAATAGTAGAGGAAAGAGAAAAGGTCAAAATGGTACAGCTTCATGCTGCTAGAAAGCACTCCACAGTAGCAAGAAGTCTGCCAAAGGATCAGCTAGAAGAAAAGGCTGTGTTACGTGGTCAACATAGCTGACTCTAAATGCTGGATTAGCTGTTTTAGCACACAAGATGTGGGTAACGCTCAGACCTCTTAGCTGTTGATGGTAATCCTGGTATTACAGATCTTGGCTATTGCACACTGGATGCCTAACATCTGAATTCAGGGATTAGTAAAGGTAGGTCACATTGATAAAGAGATGAGGCCAGCAGGGAGTAACCGTGAAAAGGCACGTAAATTGATCTGCTTTAATTATGAGAAAGGGTTCTTAAAACCATACACACTGTCTTCTTAGGTATTGTTTTTAGGTTTGGGATTGACTAATCTGCTTCTGTTGCTGGTGAGTGGTAATTTCTGTTAATTAAGGTTGTACCTTTTAGATGGCTATCTTCATTATCCAGAAACCTATCAGTCAACTGATCTATGCAAGTAGGAAAAATTTTAAAATAGGGATTTATTTATTTTTTTTAATATCTTAAGAGTAAAACCCATACTAGAAGCCTACGCTGTTTGTCTGCCAAATGTGAACAGCAAAATAAATTGCTGAAAAATCAAAGGTTTTTTTGTTTCTGCAGCAGAGGAAATATTTGGCAAGCATATATAAATCTGATATCAAAAATACTAGCATGACTTTTAATTCCTTCTTAAAGATATATTCAATTTTTAATGAAAGAATAAATCATGTATGCAAAACTATATTTAGGATGGAGATAGTCTGTGACCCCAAATGCTAACTAGGAGAGTAAATTCACTGGTTTCTGAATTGGATGAGAATTTTGAATACAAGAGCCTCAAAAGCTACTTAAATCAAGTTTCTAAAATTCTTAACTTTATTTAAGGCTAGTTTAAGTCCTGCAAGTCTTCTGCTTTTTTAGCAGAAGAATTTGGCAAAAGGTTTTCAATTGTTGTTCCAGGCTCTCTAGCTGACTTAAAAACGAGACACATAGTTATTCTTCTGAATATCTGAATGTCTAAGCAGCAAAAGCTTTCCTTATGGCTCAAAATGTCCAAGTACCTGGCCTTGTTAGTTAATTTTTTTTCCATAGTACTGTCTTTACAGTTCTTGTTTACATTGTTTTTGTAATGACTCCTTGTATCTTTGCCAATAGGAAGAAATGTGTTAAGTGTGGGTGGTGAGTTCAGAAGCAAAATACCATAAGCATATGTCTTTGCCTCTGAACATGTGCAGAGGCCCACCTAAGTACTCAAGTTCATGTCTGGTGTGTAAACCACGTAAGTGGGTGCTGTGCTCTACGCTAATGGAACTCAAGCCCCACAAACCGGTCTCAGGAAACTCAGGAATATTCTGCTAGCATACATAATTTTAACAATTTTCTAGTTATACCTCATATTATAATAATAGTAAATAGACTAGACAAGTTATTAAGAACAATATTTTACATCTAACTATGCACACAAGAATATATACTCCCCTTGAGGTGCACAGAGTTATGTACAATACTCCCATTAATGTTAATAGGCATTACAAGTCTGCACCGAGCAGAGAAATTCTCCTGAAGTATTGTTTACAGCATGTCTGATCCGTTTGCTTATTGTTTATACATACTGAGTAAAAAGCTGTAGTACAGTGGCTAAATCTGTATACATATAGGCACATATATATTTTGTGCATATGCTTAACATGTATCTTTTGGCAACACCTTTTGGAGTTCTGAAATATCTCTATGTGGTGTGTGAAATATCTCTATGTTGAACTGCCATTTCAGCAGTGGCATTCAATGCATATGGTCAGATTGCTAAGATGGCTACTTAGTTAAATTTCTTTTTTTTTTTTCCTGTAGACTGATTTGGTTGTTCTGAATTTAGGTCTTGGGTAGATGATATGTGTAATTGCCTGGAGGAATAGAGGCACTTTTTTTCTTATATACAAATGAGGAATGGCCAACAGTTGTATAATTGTCCTTCACTGGAATGACGTGTGCCTGAAAATTAGGATTATACTTCGTTGTTACTGAAATATAGAATTTTTTAGTACAGACAAATGGAAATATCTTTGTCTTGTTCTTTGAATTTCCAGAGACATAAAAACGACCTCTCTTGTAAACTGCCTTATATTTCCTAGTACTCAAGATGAAAGGAATTATTGGACATTCTCACTGTATAGATGTAGACACCTTGTGCTGTAGAACTATACCATTCAAAGATGTAGTTCAAATGAAGATCCAGTTTTACTTCCCTTCTGTTATGTTTTATTCTGACCATGCTATGCAAGAGAAAATGCAGTCCTGATTGGTGTTTGCAAGTGTCCCAGGGAACACCTATTAACCTAATTAATACATTATTAGAACAATGGAAAACTACTGATTTTCATCATGTTTTCCGAGGAATGTGCTTCTGCTTAAGTATTTCTAGAAAGTAAGAATGCTCCTTTTGTACTAGTTAATTTCTAAGAACCTTCATAAAATACACGGAAATTTACTGTTGACTGTGATCAAATTCAGCCTACTTTATTTATATTTTAATATTTTCCCTTATAGAATTCGGATACTGAGGTCACTAAGCAATCGACCACCATTAAGTCACTGAAAAAACAAGTCCAGGAGAAAGAAGAATGGATTCAGGAGCTACGAGCCAAGGAAGGTCCCTCTCCTATCCATTGTGTCTGGTGCCACCCAGTGGCAGCTGTGAAATCGCTACAACGTCGACTGTTCCCGGATTCTTAAGGGAGCGGTGGATTCTTTCTACCGCAGTCTTGCAGAGTGTCGCAGGGGTTTTTTGAAACTGGAGCGGTTTATGCTCAAACTGCGTTTTTGTTTTTTTTTTACTGATGAGTGATCAGTTAGCTACAGTATCTGTGTGGCAGTAGGAATACCTTAAGTCGGAACTCAGACTCCAGAGTAGGCTATTTTATCCTTTATGTAAGCCGAAATGAATTCCTCAGCACCGTTAAACACAGCCTTTCAAATTCAGTAATTCTTTGCCTAGGGGCTAAGAGACATGTCAAGGTTCAGATGCTTAAATAAGATTAAATAGCTAGTTTTATATTCATAAAAAAGTTCAAAAGGACAGTTGTATTTGTTTCTGCTATTCATTTTGAAATTCAAAAACTGTCAAGTATGCAACTGATATTTTTATTCAACCTGCTGTAACTGATACAATACTGTTCTTCAATTATATTGCAATATAAACTATAAAAAAGCTATTAGTATAGCATCTGAATTTCTTGTCTCTCCAAGATTTTACCTCTTCTAACCCTTCTGATTTTTTAATTGAAGAAAAAATGCAGTTTGCTTATCTGAAAACAATTCATTTGAAAAATAGGGAGCCCTAAAAATGGTTAAAATGTAGATTGTTTATTTTCTGTTTCAAAGTGAAATTTTCCACCATAAGATTTTAAATTTAAAATAGTTATTGGATAGCATGCTTTCTTTATAAAATAGATACAGTTTTGTCATAAGCTGTAAGATAGCAAATAAGATAAGATAGTAAAATAGCAGTAAGAGTACAAAGAAATAGATCAAAGAAATTTTTTAGATGCACTGTATTCCTGGGGTTTTCTTAAATATGATATTGACATTGTATTACCAGTGTTGTATTCCTGAACATACTACCATTCATTTTGCTTTCATTGGAAAAAAAATTACAGATATCTGGACATATTTAGGTATTGCTTAGGTTTATATTTAAAATACTAATTTGTGTTATAATAGTGGAAGCATTGTTTAAGGTCTAATTTCTCATTGAACAAAGATTACTTTTCAATACATAAGAGTTTTGGGGGTTTTGCACGAAGTTTCTGACAAAAGCTGATATTATTTCTAGGTTTTGCATTTTATCTCAGCTAACGCACAGGGACAGAGTTTTTTCAACTATTTCCATGTATTACCTAGTTGGAGGAAAGGAAGCTTCCCCGTTTCAGTTTCCTTTGAAAATAATTTTGCAAAAAATAGTGTTTGAATGATTGAGACATCAAAGGAGTTTAATTAATTGAATTTTGTGGGCTCAGCAGGTTTCTTTTCCCTTTTTTGATAATAGTTTAAGAATTATTGTGATTTCAGTTCAGACAAGCAAAGATCAAATCACAAATATATTGCATATTTAGAAAAAGGTCTCTTTAATAAGAGTCTGAAACTGAGTTTAGGACTTGACAACCAGGTAAATTGCAAGAAGTGCATCAGCTTTCATTTTGTAAAGCTACAGGTATGATAAATTGTCTACTGCCTTTATACCTTTTGGTCCATATTAACCAAATTTTCTAGCAGTGACATGCAGTCCAACTTCTTCCCCTGCAGAATTTCTCAGCTGGAGAGGGACCTTACTATGAAAAGACATTTGATAGATGATTTAAGGTCTTGCTTAAAAGCAAATCAAGAAAATGACAAAACCTCTAATGAAACATTGGAAAGTCTTGAGAGAAAGGTACTTCTTTCTTGCTATTCCTAGTTTTCAGAAAAACTTAAGCTGGTGGATTTACAGAAGTTATTTCAACACACTATACATATTAAATCAATATATTGCTTAAAGCAAAGAACATACCGTTAATTGAAGGGTGTAATTCCCTCCACTATAATTTGTATTAAATCAGTATATGGTGATAGCTTGAATGAATTCAGCATAATTTAATTTATCTTTGTTATAGGTATAATTAAATATTAAAGTATTCAGAACACACAGTTGCAAGGATATGCTGTAAGTAGTGGGATTTAGTTTATGCACTCTTAAGTTCATAAAATATAGTAGACCTGAAACAAGGGCGATTTTACATGACATATGCTAATGAAGTCCATGCATCTCTTCTGGCTATAGTAGTTAAATGCTTTAGTATGTTAATCTGTTTTCTACTGCAGTGTTATGAATGGTTCACAGTTCTTAGCTTAAAGTAATTCTAACTGTGTAGGTAGTGCTTCACTTCTATAGCAAATTATTTTCTCCTGCAAAATTTTAGAATTATTTCACTGGAGGTAAGAGAACTTGTATGTGGTTTATATTTCTGTTATCCAACTGATGCATTGCACTTTGGCTTTCAATGCCAGAAAAAGATCATGATGTTTGGTTGTCGGTCAGGTTATGCATCTTATGTCCCCAAAATAGAAATAAACAATCTGCCAGTTTGCTTTTGTTTGCCTAGAATGCAAGTGCTTGCTGAATGTCACAAACACTATTCCTGCTTGCAGTCATATAGCATTTTCAGCTCCGAAGAGAGCTACTGTATAACCCTCCATGCTGAAGGTAAGGTGCTAATAAGAAATCCACAGCTAGAAAGTGAAAACATAAGTAAGCAAGGGAGCTAAGTTATGACATGAGTAAAATACGTGGTTTTGTTTTTGGATAAAAGATTTAGCATGGAATGATGTGCTTTAGTGCTGTCCTTTAAGTATTTAAAGCACTTCATTTCCAGAGAACTATATTTCCTATATTATTTCGATTATTCCATGTGGAAAATCAGCTTGATAAATTTTACATTATCTTCAGCAAAAGATCAAAGAAATTCCCTGTTACTCAATATTGTCAGGAAAACTTTGTGATTAGCACTATAGGAAAGCTGAACGATTTTTAGGAGCATTGTTTTTTTTCATTTTACCCCCAATCAGTGTCTGCATTGGATAATCATTATCTAGAAGCTTTACAGACTATTAACACATAGACACATACTTGTTTTCTCAGCTGAGTTTGAATTTGTTTTTATCCTTGACAAAAGAAATTAGTGGAAGTTGTAGTTTACTCCCTTTTGCAAGTACTGTAATTCTAAAATATATATGAACAAACAGCTCTGCAAATGAAGAGCTTTTCTTTATATTTAATGCCAGTCAAAACTTTATGTATCAAGATTGTGTGCAAACTGATTGCTACTGGATCAACAGTACAGATTTATTGAAGTCTGCAGTTTCAGCAAAAGATACTTCAGTAATGCAGTTATGTATAATACATAATATAGGTATGCTTAGTTCTGATTTTGAAGTTTTCTATCTTGATAGTCAACGCTCTTTCCCTTTCATTATTTCAGGTGAAGGCACTGGGTGAAGACAAAAAATCTTCAATTGACTCAATGAAATGAAGATTAATGTAGCTATGACAGAGAAGTCTCAGTATGAGCACATGTATCACAAATCTAAAGATGGTTTGGAGAAAAAGGTACAATTAGAGTTTTGATGGCTCCACTGTGGAATTTTTTCTTACCTTGCTTTCAAATGAAAAGTTGCAAGGTCAGCTTAAACTTTCAGTACAGAAAGGGATAAAATAGCAGAATAATTGTAATCTGTTTCTCTGGTGTAATTCAGCCACACTTCTGAAATTCAGATACTGAAACATGAGCATAATGACTGAAAATGAAATTACTTACTATATGTTGTAAGTGAAATATTCTGTGATGTGTGTAGGAGGTTGGTTGTTCACTCATTTGTTTGTAATCTACCATACCTCCCCATCAGCTTTTATCACAGCACTGCTGTGTCTCTGTGGCTGTGTTTCAGGATCTCAAGCTTACTAAACTGGAGAGTAAATTGATTGAGGCTGAATGTGCTATGACTGAACTTGAAAGTTCTGCATCTCAACAAATATATGGTTTGGCTAAACAGAGTACACAGGCTTTGGAAACTCTACAGAAATAGCTGCTGCTCACCAGTGACAAAGTAGAAGAGTTCAGAATATTTGTGAAGGTTTGAATAAAGGTTTTTTTGATTGAAAGCAAAATGTAAAAGATTAAGCAAGGCTTTGATGCACTCCCTGTTCCAGAGCAATGTTTGTAGTTGCTGCAGTGTTCTGGTGTCTTTCAAAGACTTCCATAACTTTTATTGGTCATCTTTTTTATATATGGCTGCCATATACTTGGTCCCAAAAGAAAGTACTTGGTTGCGTATCAGATTACTTTGCAGCAAATAAATTCCCAATGCATTTAATATAATAATTCATATCTATTGATTACTGTGAATTACCTCGTGTTACATACGCGTGTGCTTCTTGGTTTAGAAGTACTATATAAGGAAGCCTCTATGTTGCAAAATTGAAAGCAGTTTTAAGAGCAGCATGTAGAATATTGTCTCTTTATACTCCTTCCATGGAAGTGGTCACAGCACCAGCCTGATAGAGTTCAGGAAAGGTTTGGACGATGCTCTGGGGCACATGGTGCTTGGGCATGGTGCTGAACAGGGCCAGGAGCTGAACTTTGGTGATCCTTGCAGATCTCTTCCGACTCAGAATATTTTGTGATTTTATTAATGGTAGCATATAACTACTTTATACCAGCTTTCAAAGAAGGCTATTGCTTATTAGTCCATGAAACTGCCACTTCTCTACTGCTCTTGGATTTCTGTAGAAGTGAGCCGCTTTCAGATATGTTTGAACAAGGCTGGAGCATTCAAAGTAAAGAGTAATGGTATATTGATAGACTGGAAAAAGAAAGCATATATAGTTGTCCCTTCAAGAATAACTTTCAACTCTGGATTGAAATTTAGTAACTTAAATAGTTGCACATTACATCTTCTTTCTGCCTTCATCAGATGAAAAGTCACTCTGCATAGCAGTGTTCAGACCTTTACATTTGCCTGAAATCATCCCATATTCAGTTCAGTTGCTAAATTCATATAAATTTCTTTATTTAAAAAGACTGAACAATGTTGAATACGCTTTAGAATCCTAAATTCAAGTAATTCATAAGGTAACTTATCTAAGGTGAAAATAATGATTGGTTTTCATGAAAAAGTGCTTGTTATTTTAAAAACTAGAGATTCTATTTTTGCATTTTATTATTAAAGTGAATAATGTTTTCTTAATATTAATTTGTTAATTAAATATCAAATATTTGTTTATTAATCAAAATTTTGCTTTTTTATGTAACTGTTGAAAAAGAGGTATAAAACTGATCACTATGCCTGTTTGTTCAGAAATATGATGCCTATTCTTGAACAGACTGTAAATTTTCATGAGAAAAAATGTGCTTTCTTCTAGTACTGAATGCTTACCCTAAGAGGAAGATATAGCTGTTCTTTCCAATAAGCTGCATGCTTATTTTTTGCTAAGTATGGAAAAGCCTGAATTAAGCTAATATATTATCTATTATTTTTAATTAAGTACTCCTATTTCATTGATGACAGAGAGAAGCAATGCTGTCTCCATTCAGACTGCTATGAGTTTTGGAATGTCTTCACTGAATAAAATGAAACTGGCAGTTATAGAAATAAACAGATAAACAAAGCATACTATCAATATTTTACATACTTCCGTCATGATAAGTTTTTCAAAACTTAGAAAATGAGAAAGTGAAAGATCTCCTGTTCTCAAAAATAAATGTAGTGAGCAGAATCACCTATTAGCAACTGTTATAACTTCATACATTTTGAATAAGATGACACCTTCATTGTTAATTACCATGAATATTCATTAGCACTTGCATGGTTGAACTAGATGTGAGAAAAGAAAAGTTAATATGAAATAATAACAACAATAATAATAATAGTAATAATAATGATAATAATAATAGTAGCAGTAGTAGTAATAGTAAAGACCTACTTTCTTACCTGGATAGAAAGAATATGCATGCATATTTCAAGTAATAGTTGTGCTGACTGCTGTTCCTCTCCAGAACAATTTTTTGCAAACAAAGATAGTGTCTAAAAGTAAAGCATTTTGTTTAGTTGGGTGCTCAAATCAGATTTTATTAACAATATACTACTGTAAAAAAGTAAAATCCTTGGCAATTCAGTGGAATTGTGCAGTATATCTGGTAAATTCTGTTAAAATATCTCTTGTGTATCTGATGTTATAAAGAGGTATTGTGATAATACTTACTGTAATAAGTAGCAGTAGAAGACTACAGCTCTTCTTTTGGTGTCTGGTGTGCCTTGTTTCTTCTCTTCCAAATATCTGTCAGATTTTTGTCCCCTAATCTTGATTCTCACTCCAGTTCCAGTAATTCAATTATTTTTTTCTATATAGAGATCCAAGTTTAACCTATATATATCACTTAAAAAGGTTAACAAAATTAGATGACCCTCTAATCTTCAATCTGCTATTCTGATCACTTCATAAGCTTTACTTGTTTTTTAGAGTGAAATTTTCTCCTCATTCTTAATTTGAATGCAGTTACTTTTTCTACCCATTCCACGTCTTTTGTGACATTATATAGTTCTTTTTTTAAAACACAACAATAAATTATTTCAGAGTTTCTAATTAAGTTGCTGCTGGTTACAGCTATAAATGGGAGAATAGGGGAACTTCAGAGAAGAGTGTGACTGTTTATAGCAGGCAGTGTTACTTGCTTTTAAAGAAAGTCATTGGTAACACAGAACCACAGGATCCTGGATCTATTTGGGTCAAGATAATAAGCTACAAATCTAGGGAACAGGTTTCTGGTAGAAATCTGATATACACCAGTGGATCACATTAGAGGATATTACTTACTAATTGAGCATAATTTACAATGGAATGTAATAAAATGTTGCATTGCTCTGGTCCCACCAATCTGGGACACTTACACAATAAGCTAAAATCATTAGATTGCAGAATCTAGTAATAGTTTCCAAAAATGCTGAAAGGAATGCTTGTAAACAAAGGTTGCTGTATCCAATATGTTTTAAGTGATTATTTGATTTATTTTTGTTGGAGTGTGGGATAGGAATTGGGTATTGTGTGCTGAATGACTTTCAGTGGGAGCTGACAGGGCACCTGAAATAGGTTAATTCAGAGCAAATCATTTGTCCAAAGCTGTTATGAGGACGATATAGGCTAGTAGGAAATACAAATAGGAATTGTGGACTGTAACAGTTAATTAAATAACCAAAAAACCACTGTTGCATAGTTAGATGGTAGTTCCTTATAAATGTCTCTTTATTTTGCTGGGAAAGAGAGCAAAATATTTAGAAGTAAAAGGCAACATAAACAAAGTGGAAAATAGATTATAGAAAATAACTTGAAAATATAACCAACAATGGAGTTAAAAGATGGATAAGATGCTGAAGAAGTCAAGAGGAAATCTTTGGGTAGCAAGGCCAAGAACAGTAGTAAACAGGCAGGATTTAAAAAGTACTACTACTAAGGTAGCTATTAGAGGGTAGAGGCAATCTCTTATTAGATAAAGCAATGAATATTTCTGTTTTGTGTCTGAAATTAAGTAGGCTGATGTCCTATGAAGATGCTGTAACATCCTTAATCTAGTAGTAGCCAAGAGAAGATTTTTAATATTTTCTGGAAAGAAGTAGGATTTTTTGATTGAAAATTTTTATAGCTTGCCACTTTATAGCGCTGGTTAAGAAATATTTCTCTTACTGATCCTCAGTTTGAATAAGTATTCAAAGTTAGTGCATGTATATTACAACACTGCCTAGTGTCTAAAACAATGAGAATACTGAGTCAATATTCAGAAAAGGCAGTATTTTATGTTCATTAATCTGACCTCATTTCTGAATAAAATACTGATATGAAATGCAATTGTTAAAGTATTAAAGCATAAAGTATAGTTATACTTCTTAGAGTGCCTTTATGGAAAGCAAACTGTATTGAATAGATCTGTTTTTTTTTTTTTCCCTGGAGTCAGTTGATAAAGGTTACTATTTGTTTTAATATACCTTTTTTAAGATGTCTGACCTGCTGCTGAGATGTTCAGATTAAAAAAATAGCCTATGCGATATCAATACTATGTTAAATGGATTAAAAATAGCTCATGCAGTTGATCTGAAAAATAAATCATAAAACACAGGTGCTTTTTAGAGTTCCGTAATGACCACAGCTAAGCTTGATTATTAAACATTTTCACTAAATTCATATCCTGACAAAATTTTTCCATGGTACTTATCAAGACTAAGAAATAATAATGAAAGTAAGGTTGTAAATATATCAACTAGGCCAAATAAAGCACTTTTATTACAGAAAAAATGCAAGCTACCTGGAAGAGGGATTAGGTGGCTCTGAGAGTACTTCAGATGTGTCTTCTAGAGCTCATGTCTATCCCACACCACTTCCTTCAGCACCATAAATACTCTCTGAATCATGCATTCAATTTTTTGGTGTACCATTGCTCAGGATTTTCTGTAACATGTACTGTCAGATCCTCTGGTAGATCCTGCCAATTATGTGAAGCACAGCAACCAGAGCAAAATGTTCTTTGTTGTGTGTCTGTAGTACTTGTGAGAACTCATGCAGAAAACAGCCATTGGATAAAGTTAAAAATTGCTATTAGGCTGCTTGACTGGATTTCTATCTAAAACATAGTACAACATACCAGTTTATTATGAAACTGTCTGAATTCCTGCATGAGTTCTGTTTTCTGGCATGTTCTATTTTTTTATCCTCCTCTAGACTTTGACCATATGTTTCTGTTACAGGCTTTTGTAAGCCAAGACTCAGTAGCGTCTTCTGTCCCATTCAAATTGTACATCAGGAAAACTCACATTTAATCTGCGGTGATGATGCCTGCCTGAGCATGAGAATAACATAACTTTTCTGACTTTGAGAAGGCTTGTTTTGATAAGGCATCTATATTCAGCTGTGGTGGTAATAAATAGGTGATGGCAGCTGAATGCTTCGAAATCAGTTGAGTGTGCTTCTTACTTCCATACTGCCTCTATCATTTGGGACTTGTGTGCCTTCCACAGAGGATACCCTCTGCAGCACAGTGCACATCTGGTGTGTTCTGGCATTGTTCTTGATAGGTCTCCAGTACAACCATCTGATAAAACTGACTGCCAAAATCAAGACCCAAGGCAGTTCACTTGGCAAGCTTAATGGATCTAAGTTGGGATCTAACACTCACCCTCTTAAGACAGCTGCCCTTATTTCGGCTACTCAGAGCTAGGCTTCAGCTAGGTGCATGTCCTCCTCGCTCTTTTGTTTGACATATGTATATGTTCACCAGCCACATGTATCAGAGGACTTACTTCACCTCTGCTTGGTCGACTGGTGTTCTGCCAGTTACTTGCATTCAGTCAGTTTATCTTACATCCTAATACATGTTGGTCTCTATTACCTCTCTGCAGTTGATCTTGAATACTGACATAAGTTTTGCCATGGCATATTTCCTCACTGCTATCGTGGGCTGTAGTTCAAAATACAGGTTTAGGTAAGTTAATGTTTCCGTTGAAAAGTTACACCCCCGAGTGAACCTCACTCCACATTTCTGCCCTTACAAAATTTCCTCCCTACTCAATTTCTGAAATGTCATCAGAGATATTATCTGGGTCGATTGTGAGTTAGTTCATGAGAATTAAATTGACCTCCGAAAAACCCACAACAGCAGCTTTTGTGTACCACAGAGGGTCAGGACAGGGACAGGTTTACATGGTTGCAGGCTGAAGATGCTGGGACTGCCCCTTAGTGGCAGTGCTAACTGAAAATGTTATATAAAACTTTTTCTGGTTGCAAACAATTGGTAATTAATGAGTAGCCACATTTAAAAAAATCCTATTATTTGTCAAATTCCTGTCATTTACTATCTTTGTCTTTTTCTCTTGAGCTGTTCTTTGTTGGTTCAAGATAGGGCATAGAGTTGCAAGCTAGGCAAGCAATATGTTCTCTTCAGGATGGCTGTATACAGATTATGTCCTATTTGGTCTTTATCTATAAACAAAACTCCAAAAATACTATACATAATTATTTGAGTTGGAAGGCATGAAAATCTGGGAAATACTCGGTTGGTTTTTATTGGGTTTACAACATGAGAGCAACACAAGTACATTGCTACTGTCTTTATTTTTAGTCACAAAGTCAGTTCTTCAGATAGAAGGAAATCCTTGCAAGCGACTCTTAGTATTCTCCAGTTACAGTGAGACAGCAAGAGATATTCTTCATACAACTTTGTGTATTCTCAAACCCAGGATTCAATCTTCCTGGCAGTACTAGTGCTCCAACATCTTCGGGCCCAGGATGTGCAGAATGTAGTTTTTCAGATGGGTACCCAGATCAGATGCAGAATGATCATTTGTTTCTTTATCTGAAAAAAGAAGCACATAATGCGCAACTGTAAAATTCAATAATTGACAAAAACAGACTAACCTTTTGTGAAAGTAACTATAGTATGCTGTACAGATGAAAACTGGTTCATTTTGAAAATTTTATACAATTGCATCTGAACTGTACCAATTTGGAAGTGTTTTTTGATAAAACGATTTCTTCACTGAGTCACTGGGACATTTTGCAAACAGCAGATATTATCACATAAATCAGCTCTGTCAGTTTTGATTTGGAAGTGGACATCTTTAATATGACTTCACGTTGCTAGAAAATTTTCCCCACTGGGAACACTTGAGAGCCAAAAGATAAGTATATTTCATTTATTACACTCCAAACTGTCAACACTTTACCTAGAAAAGTATACCCAGAGTGAATATTTTGTATTGTGTGGAGTCTGCCAATCTGTGTTCGGTCAGAATCAGCATTGTATTTGATTCCAGGAATATGTTCCACTATGATGAGAATCAATAGTCTTACCTGTAGAATACACACCTTACAAGATAGTGTCCTATATGAAAAGCAAGATTTGTGTAACTGAGAAAATCTCACCATTAAAATAATTAGGCATTTATTGCATCTTCTTCATTGTGCCTGCTACTTCAGGAAAAAAAAGTAGAAACACAGCTTTTATTATGAAATACCAACCTTTCTTGGTTCTGAGAAGAAATTGGTGATAAATTAAACTAATCTCCATCAGGATTACTCTGCATCTGGGATTTAAGCAAATTGAATCAGAGGCCTGAATAGTGACAGTGAATATCTATTAGACTGTAAACAGAATAATAGGGCTTGTGGATTTTAATGAATTAAGTGAATGGCTGAATTCTTATAGTTTACAGAGGCATGTGGTTAGTGATACATATAGTGTACCAGGAACAGCATATACTGTAGATGTCTTAATGGATAAAATCTTGATAAATAAAAAAGAAGAATAAAGAGGAAGATGTTGAAAAGCATGTCCATACTCTACTTTTTCTTTGCTTTTTAGACTTAGAAGGTTAGCACTTCACTCTCTTTTTTGACTATGATAGAAAAGACCATAACAGATGTAGCTTAAAATATATTGAATGTTCGTAAATCCTACTTTTTATCTAATTCTGTATTAAGAATTTAAGGATGCTGATTTAGATGATTCAACTTTGTGACCAAGTTGTAAGGTATGTCAGTTTTTTCTGGCTGTGCATGTATATCTCATGTAAGATTTAGATGCATGTCTGGCATACACAGGTGATTTTGTTGATAATGGTGCTATTTCCATTTTTCTTAGAGTGCAAGAGAACCATTTTCACAGACAGTGACTCTATAATTGTAGATAGCGTGTGAACAGATCCAACAAACTTGAACTAGAGACTGTTTTCACCAATTTGTAAAAAAATTCTGCTTGTGCCTCAGTAAAAAACAAATCACATAAGTTTAACAGAGAGTGAGATTGAAACAGGATCAGCTGGATCATCTGAGTGCTACCTGGAGACTCTGTACTGCACTTCCTGGAAGGGTCTAGATCCACCTGGGATTTCTTTAAATGGATTGGAGAGACTTCTTTTTAAAGCTCTTACTGCATTCTCTGCTGGACATAGAAAGAGACTTAGTTTAAAGACAATGGCCAGTTGGGGGTCTAAAACACAGAAACAATGTTGACTGGAAAAAGGAATGGCTGGAAGACTTCAGGGGTGGACATATGAGTGAGTACATACTAAAGGTTCTGGGTTTGAAGTGATTAGAAAGCCTTTTGGCAAAAACCAGGAAAACTGGAAAAACTTGGAAAGGAGGAAAAGGTCTCCAGTAATGATTTATTTAAGAGTTCATGTAGAAATAATTGTTTAATGTATGTCAGTCTAATTGCTAAGAAAGCAAGCTGAAGCAGGGAGAACATAAAGCACTCATTCACGTACAGGGTTTTGTGAAGTGTCCACAGTAACTTAGAAAGCTGGGAGATAAGGAGATTCCCCAAGCCACATGCCAAAAGGACTACAGAGAAGTAGGAAGAGCTCTAGGAAGACAGGATCATTAAAATTCCCAACAAATTACAGTATTTGAGGGAAACACAGTTGGTAAGTTTTATGGGATTTTTTTAAGAGTCTGAGTAATGCCAAAGCTGACCTCTTAAGTTGGGTTTCAGACACATTTGTTTCAGCAGTGCAGCAGTCTTACACAGAGCATCTGATTTATAGTTCTTAAGCTTTTCGTGTGTTTCTGCAGAAAGATAGTGTAAGCTTAGACACTGAGCTGAGTGTCAGGAAATCATGGTGTTCTTCACATCTTGGTCACTGACCTGCTGTGTGACCTTTGGAGTGTTGCTTCACCTCAGTATTTCTTGGTCTGCCCTGAATATCTTTGTTTGCTACATCTGGTACAACTATGCTGCCTTTGTCTGCCCTAACTGTTCAAGATAATAAATTCCCAAAGATCCCAGACATCTCTTGCTACACGTGTGAAGCTCTAATTTCTGTCAGTGCCTTTTTTTCCTCTGTGTAAATAACTGTAATATATGAAGTTTTAAAGGAATTATGGTAGTTTTGCTAGCACCTGTGTAAATCAGAGGAAATTTTGTTGAAACAAAGAATTTACAGCAGGCAAAAAATTAATAAAAATGAGGTAGTACTTAAATGCAGAAGTAAATAGGACTTTAAATTATTATTATTGCCCATTTCACATAAATAGAATTTTAGAAACCAATATATTTTGACAGAAATATTCTCCCTGTCATCCCATGCTGATTATACATATTTCAACTCATTCTTTGCTATAAAGAAAACTATTTTTTTTTTCTGTTATAGGTCACAAAACATGGTAATTGTGCTGAAAATTTAGCAACAGTACAAAGAAAACTATGAAGTGTTTGCTGATGCTTAACAACCAGCACCAGTCTGAAAATGTTTGGGTCTACAGTTCAAGTTTTGACAGTCCTAAAGCTTAATGTACAGGAGAGATTGGATAATTGTAAAGCTGTAAAATTATGTATGACTGTAGGTCTCTCATATTAGTAGGTACCTGCTGTATGTTCCATAAATGAGTGTCCAGCTGATGCAATAAATTCTATTTAAAGATATTACAAAGAATGTAATGAAAAAAAGCAGATTTTTAGGACAAGATTTCAGGCATAAAGTGTGGTAGCTAAGCAGTTCTCAGAGGATTAGAAAACAAAAAAGAGAAAAGCTGACTAGTAATACAAAGCCCTTTAATTTTTATTCACACAGGGAATTTTAAAACATGTTAAGTGTACCATTAAGAATATATGGTATATTCTCTCCTGAAATATAAACTACATTGTACATTGGCCATAGTAAGTCCATTGCTGTATCTTTAAATATGGCTTGTTTTGAAGACATTCTAAAATTAAAAACTATCCACGACTTAAGTCACTTGTCTGTGTATTTAAATAAATTAATTTTTTTAGAACGTAGCACAATGTATTCCATTTCCTTTTCTTACAATGTCAAATGCAGGTTGAAATATTTTCATTATCCTTTCCTATGGTTTTCTGCACCTGGAGATGGTTAAGAAAATGCAGTCAAAAGAATATTCTCAATTTTGTACTCAGAAATATATGGTTATGAAGAAACCATTTGTTTTCAATTGTTTTGAATCCAGAAGGAATGGCAATTTTGCTAGAGTGTAGGATGAGGCATTTTGGAGAAATGAGGCCAGCCAAGGAAGACTTGCACTCCTAATGGCAAGCAGGAATAGCACAACTTAAGCCAGCATAGCTTTACAAATTCAAATCTTGCTCTTGGTAGGGATCAGATTATCAAATTTTATGCAATGCAGTTACTAATTTTGTCACTGTATCTTATTATTCTTACAACATTTTAACTGGGTTTTTGAGGTCTGCAGTATAAAGTGCCAAGAAGCTTGAGTTTTGTATGCAAATTGTCAGGCCCTTTCTACACTGTATGACATTTTATATGTATGACTTGAGGGATTTTCAGAAAAGCCACAATGGATTTAGCTTTAGTAGTTGAAAAGAAAATACTGTGCAAATCTATGTACACTTCTTCAGATGTGTGGTTTGGGATGTTACAGAATTCACCTTTTCTAGTTCACAATCTGTCATCCATAGCTCAGAGTCATGGAGAAGGCAGGGCTGGGCTAGGATGCCAGACTGCAAACTGGAGATAGCTTTTGCTACTAGGATAGAAGAGAATGATAATATTTTAAATTACTTCAGTGAATTTTTCAGATCTTGTCTGTTAGAACCTTACTTAGGCTCATGTGTATTCAGGTTTTCTGTGTTAATTGAAAAATCAGGAAATTGTGGAAAATCAGGTTGTAGATGCAACTGTGGTATCGTATTATTTTTTACATTCAGAGTGCAATGTCTCTGTATTTATGTATAATGGAATTCTTTCAGGTCATTAGGTGAGGCAGTTCTTCCAGGCCATGCATGCTTTCATCTTCCACCTAGTTCTGTGAAGTTGTGAGCACTATTCTCAGTACCTATCAACATAAGACTGTTTAATTTAAATTGTATATATTGGTCTGATATCTAGCTTTAGAGGATGTATTTCTTCCTTTCAGCTATTTATTGAATTAGCCTTAGAAACTTTGCATCTCTGCTAGCTTTTAGGTGTCACATTAATATTCTCTTAAATGTATCTCTTTTTTTTGGGGGGGGGGAGTTTAACAAATTCAATGGCTTGTTTGTTTACTTTATTCTTAATGGAAAAGATAATAAAATCATATCTTAATTCCTCCAAGTACACAAAACTATGAGACACATAGTTTGAATGTGTATATTAATAGATTTTAGAACCACAGCAGAAACTGTGACTGTAGACAGGTAAATAAAACCAACTTATCAACTTATAAATGTGGCCTGTGTGACACTGGTAAAATAATGTCATTACCACTTTAATATTTGGCTGTAGAAGTTTGAATGCTGAACTTGGTGAAGGGAGATAAGATTGGTCTATATGTCCTCTACATCTTTTCTTACCAGGCATCTGCTGGAGTCTCTAAAATGACATGTGATCTCTGAGAATCATAAGACTTAAATCAACCTCCTGAGGCTTCCTCATTCCCTTGGGTCAGAATGCTACATGTCATAGCCCTAAGCAAAACAAGTCTATTGTAGTGGTCTGTTTTTGTGTCTTGTCTTGTCCCTTTTCTGATAAAAAAATGTTATGCCTAGAAGGCACGTGTTTTTTTCAAGTGAAGGAGCTTAGGTAATTTAAATATATAAACGTATATAAATGCATATTAAATAACATATTTTAAAAATGAAATTGCTATAGAAGAGTTTTCAGTCATACTGTGATACCAGTTTAGACATTATTACTGAAAGTATTTTGAAAGTCGTTTTTAGAGAGGCAATAAGGAAAAAATAACTATAGTTTCATTGAATGCTTATTTCAGCTGCTGAAATGGTGTATGGCATCATCTCTTTGTGTCATTTTGTCCACTCATTCTGTTTTGTTTTGTTGATTATGAGGTATTTGAGGTTGTAATATTTCTCAGCCTTTTTGCAGCATTAGGATCTGGCCTAAACTTAGGCCAGCAATAAATATTCTACTATATATTAGAGTTCTTTAAGCTCAGTGTTCAGTTCTGTGAAATTTAGCTCTTATTATTCACAGAGAGCTACAACATCTTCATAATGCTTTTGACTCTTTAGGAAACTAACCTCATTTCAGAAAAGATTTTCCACTTCATTTTTGGTATAATGGTTTGAGCCACGTCCATATAATTTTCTTATCTACAAAACAAGTTTGTTTCTAAGAACACATTCCCTGTGTTCTTAGAAACAAACTTGTCTGTACATTATATTCATCTATACGTTTGTGGTTGGTTGATCTGGCCGGCAGCTAAACACCACATAGTTCTTTGTTGACTCCCTGCTTGCTCCCTTCCTCCAGTAAGACTGAGGAAACAATAGGAAGAGCAAAACTGAGAAAACTTGTTTGTTGGTGAGGACAGTTTAATAAAGGAAAGAAAGGGGAATAAATCCCCAAGGAATGTAGATCAATGCCTAGCCAGTCTCTGAGTCGACAAATCACCATCCCCCTCAGATTTTATTGTTCAGTGGTGTATGTGTGAAATGTCCCTTTGGTCACTTGGAGCCAGCTGTCCCAGCTGCGTTCCCTCTCTACATTTTGTGCATCCCAAGCCCACTTGCCGAGGTGGCAGCATGGGAAACAGAAGACCCTGACACTGTGCCAGTGCTGCTTAGCAATGGCTGGTATGTTATCAGCACTGGTTTAGTTACAGATGCCAAATGCTGCACCTTAGAAACTGTTGGAAGATAATTAACTCCATCTCCATTTGTGCTGTAAGATAAGCCAGCAGGAAAGAAGACTGGCCTGGTTTAATAGAGACCTTAGTCTTGAACTTGTGACAAAAAGGAGTGTAGCATCTATGGAAGGATGAACAGGTAATTTGGGGGAACTACAGAGATGTTATCAAGTATGTGGAGAGAAGATTAGAAGGGCCAAAGCTGAACTGAATCTTAACTTGGCCACTGTGGTTCAAGATTAGGTGATCCTGAAGGTCTTTTCCAATTTTGATGATTCTGGGATCTCAGCCAGATGGAGCACACTGTTATTACTATTGTACAAAATACAGTAAAACTTAAAATTATCTATGAATTACTCTCTATTATCTATAATAATTACTCGTGAGCCATGGCCTCTGCCATGAGATCTGCCCCAGTGCAAGACTGAAATCTGGCTATATGTAGGCACAGTGCTAGGTAGCATCAGAATTTGCCTTGGAACCACTAAGTTTTATTATTATACAAACAATAATAGTGTGGAACTTAACATGTTAACTGCAGGAAAAATTTTGGCATTGCCTTGGTCATACAGCATTACTTAGGGCCATTGATCAAATTGTGTTAAGTCCAGGATCAACAAGTGTCAGTGTTTTGGGATGTGAAGGCCTTATTAATAGTGTGCTGTCAGTGTCTTCGTTTCACCAAGGCTTCTTTGAGTGTCTAATTAAATATGACCTTTTAATTGAAAGACGAGCTTTTCTTCATACGTCTCAAAACTGGTAAAAGATGCACATGCTAAGAAGTGATTACATGCTGAGGCTAAGTTTGAAAACAATATATTCTAAAGAAAGAATATTTGAGGTAGTGAAAATAAAGTAAAAAGGCTTATAATAGAGATATTTCAGAATTATATGTACCCCAACATTGGTAATGTATACTATATAAATTATATGGAGTTGGTTGAGAAATCAACAATTGTTACTGATTATAAAGGGTTATGAACTTTAAGGTCATTTTTTAGAATTTTAAGCTTCTTTTTTTCTAGTCAGATCAGTGGCTGTTACACGGGTCTGAGAAGAAGTGGTGTAGATTCATCTCAGGATTTAATCAAGAATTCCTATTCTAGTTGGCGGGTAGCAGCAAAGTGTGTCCCACAGGAATAGCTCTGATGGTAACGTCTAATTTAGGAAAATGGCTTTGCTAACAAAATATCTTATAGATTTGACAGCAAAAGAAAAAAAAGAAAAAAATTTCAAATCCTAGTGTTACTGGTACTAATAAAGGCATTGTTATAAATCAGTATATTACAGAAGTCATGTACTGCACTGATTTCATTTTAGGTAGCTTGCATCACCTATGTATGCTTATTAGTTTAAAAATAAGCAATTTTGAAATATACAGAGGGAAATGTTTTAGTTCAAAATCCTACACCTAGCTCCAGAATGCATTGGATCAAATTCTTAATCACAGAACAGTGTTATACTGGCTTCAATACACTCTTCAGCAAAACCTGTGTTGCATAACTCTTGAGTTTTTGTACTTTTGAGTTTGGAAATGGGTCTTTCAGTTTCTAAAACCTATGTGGCTTGAGATTGGACATTTCTGTATTGGAGCATGAACTGGCATATAAATTAAATCAGTAAAAAGTAAACAATTTAGCCCAAGAATACATTAGCATATGATGGATGAGAAAATATCAGAAGGAAAAGCAACGTAAAATCATAGGACGACTATAACTTTTAAGCCCTTATTTAGTGATAAAATTATTGCAAAGTATTATGTCAATAACATGAAGGAGGGAGGTTCAAAAATATCTGGTCTCTCAGAATACAATTTGAAAGTCCATAAAGTAGCGTTATTTTTCACATATGGTTTGTGCTTCACATATGCTTTAGTGTATTTGAACTGCTCAAGGGACAGAGGAATTGAAGTGCAAGTCCTCCATATGTATGATCTGCTGTGATTATATATAAAGTGTATGCTTGCATATTAAAATCTATTAGTTGTAATTTTCTATTTATTTGATGTTTGTTTAAACTTGCTTTTTCTTTCTCCTTTTTTTCTAACTTTTTTTTTCTTTATATTTTTATTATTTTCATTTTAAATTAATGCTATAGATTCTTCAGTGTCTTCCTGGTACCTTTCTTTCTGGCACTTTCATTTCTGGAACTGTGGACTAAAAGCCAACCAGACTGAAGCTGCAGTTTCTGTGTTCCAGTGTTGCTATCAGTTTGTTCATTAATCATGAACTTCTTTTGGAGTTTGGATACACCAATAACATTTATATGATAATGTCAAGTGACTATTACCTGGCAATATTATTGTGTTTTCTAAGGCATTCAAGTGCACATTTAACATGGTGTATTATCATGCTTTTTTTTTTTTTTTTTGGTCTTTTTTTGGTTTTTTTTTATTTTTNTTTTTTTGGTCTTATTTTGGTTATTTTTCATTATTTGTAGCCTTTCCAAGTGGCTTTGCAGGTAATTTTCTTGATATTTTACTCCTTTAATTTACATTTTCTCTTTGCATCGGGTTACAAATGCTCATCTTCTAGCATCATCACTTATGCCTGAGAGAGATCTCTTTTTACAATGTGGGAAGCTGATCAATTTGGTTGAAAAAGTAGGGTTGAACTTATTTTTCCATTGTCAATTACATCTCCTATATGTTGCAAGAGCCAATTTACTGTCAGACCATTTCAAATGCTACAAAAACATGTGATTTAACTGTATTTTTTTTCATGGTGTGTGCTTTTCTTTTTGGGGCTCCCTTTTCTCTTAGTCTATTTCCTTCTATGATCTTTGTTCAAGTTGCCCTAGGTGCTGCCCATTTTGTTTCAAGTTTCTTCATTCCTCTCAGCTCTGCACTCACACAGAGATAGGTTTATGTCTGAAATAGTTTGTTGGAAATTCTATGGATGGAGGGACCCACACCTGAATCAGAAAACCGGACAAATTTCACTGTACCTCCTCTCTGCAGATTTGTGGCAGGGTATTTATATTTTTAATAATCAAATTTTATTAAATACAGAAAAATGTTGAATAGGAAGGTGGTAGGAAAAAGAAAAATCTTGGAATTGGATGAGTCTGCTGTGCCTTCATTGAAATATATTGGCAAATGCTCTCTAATGACTGATTCGGATACACTAGAGGCTGTAGAACACTTTACCCAAAATGCCAATAAACAGGCTTCATAATCCTATTGTCAATTTCTATGAGATGAAGGCATTCTGTAGAAAAAGAGTTCTGAGGAGCTAATCAGCTACTGTTGAGATGTATCTTAAGATGAACTAATAACATGAGCTTCTCTATGATGATCAAAAAAACCCCACCTTCTTCTCTCATTTTAAACTCAGCCTAGGTGTCTGTGTTTACAATCACAGTTCTGCTTGAGTCATGGAAGTTGAATATTCTAGGAGGACCTTCTGAAAATGTATTGCTACTCTTGTTTATTAGTAAACAATTTTTAAGTAAAGTTGTCTTGCGCAGCTTTTGATGAAACCTTTTTGTCATAGTTACATAAATATTAAACCAAAATTACTTCAGTTATAAAACTGATTCATTACACTGATGTTTAGTGTTATTTCATTGAACCAAAGACCTTAAGAAATAGGAAAGGTAGGAATTTGGTAGCCAGGGCAGTTTTGAATTACCCTCTCTTCGTGGGAAAGAAAATTTCAGGTTTTGAATAAAGAGGTTTACTGGTGTTCCTGCATGCAGAGAATGTCAATAAGATTTAAAAAAAAAAAAAAATCTTTATTTGACCACGATGAAGCCTGACACTTATGTTCTTATTTCAAGAACATTTCTGTTATACTGGGTCAGGAAACGATTTTGATTGATTCTGTGGAAGCTGCTTTGTCTTACTAATGATGGCATTATAAGAATAGTTACTTTGCTAAAGACATACCAAAACAGTACGTACATTTAAGAAAATAGTTTGGTTTACTGTATTAATTAATATTTTATGTTCTAAGTAGCATGTTATTTAATATTCCAACATGTATCCTGTTGAACCAATAACACAGAATGAAGATCATTCCCATCTAAAGGAGCTTAGTCTAATTTCTATATTATTTGTGCTACAAAAAAGTAGAGTATTTTTTGTTTATGTCTTCTAGACTCTGACTGGAGAGTTACACCACAGTGTACAAGAGCTGAGAACAAAAATCAAACTGGCAAAAGAAAGGGAGACGTGAAAGCATGCAAAAAGGGTCTTTCCCAAGAGAGTCTTCGGCTGGCAGCATCTATCCTTAATGTTTCAACAACTGATCTTTATGAAATACTACAAGAAGGAGATGATGAGGGAAGTTATTTTAAGGACTTCAGTAAAAAAGGGGTAGATAAGAAGATGCTGATTATATCCCTCCTTGAGGAATAGGATTTTCAGGTAAAGACTGAAATTTCATTGTGCAAGATACAGCACAGAAATCAAGAAGGATTTAATCTAAATGAAAAGGTCAGGTCAGAGATCCGTAAGGTGGCAAGACTTACGGCATGCGTAAATATAAACATACTGCTTTGAGAATGTGTATGTGGAGATATTATTCAGTGTTTTCCTATCTTCATGAGGCTATTTGGCAGGATTGTACATTTAACATAGGCTTCTGCATTAGAGAAAACAAAATTAGAATGTGTCTTGCTGTGCCAGATTGATTTTGTTGATACTTCCTTTCTGAATTGTGATACCTATCAAAGGTATTTCTGGTAGACAGATGGTTTCTGGATGAATTAATTTCCTTTTTAGTTGAGTCTATGATACATTTTACTGTGAAATATTTGATAGTGTTTCATGAAATCACTCTATTACATAGATGCAGTGATAGGATTTCTTACCCAGATTTATGTAGTCCTGATCAAATAATGTGTGAAAAAGCCTGTGCAGTTACTTTAGCAAGTATCTAGAAGCTGGCATTATTGGCCTGTAACAGTACTCTGGTGATGACTTAGATTTAGCCTCATTGGAGCTTTATATTAAAGAGGTCACAAAAAGGGAGTTTTCCCATTGGTTAAACAGTGCATGATATGTGTATGCACTGGTAGGGATAACACTCATGAATACAAATAAAATGGGCTGATCCCTGCCCTGTTTACTAACATTTATACAACCCTATAAAGTGATTCACTTTGACAGAATTGTTCCATGCTTATCTTATTCTCAGAGTAATTTCTACATTCAGTATCGTTTTGTTATAGTCACTGTGAATATATGTGTAAAACACATAAAAGTATTTAACTATAAATATTAAAAATTTTTATTAGACGGGAGATGAATTTACACTACACATACACTATATATGCCATCTATTAGTGCATAGACTCAGGCACCCTTATGTTGAACTCACACAATTTAGACATAGATCACACATACACCAGTACATTCATATGAAATGAACATGCTATGTACATTTCTAGAGGCATGCACAGACAAGGGTAGGTTTAAATATTTAATAGAGCACTGATACTTGGTGGGTATGCTGCAGATAACTATTTTGCAAATGTGATTCTGACTTCTACATGCTTTATATTTAATGTATACCCAGTTACACATTTTCTTTATTGCTCCTGATGTTCTTATGTTTTTAGGATCGGCAAAGACAAAAATTGAATTTGAAAAAATAAAGAATGGTTACAGCATATCCAGAAACTTCTTGAAGCACAGGTGCTCAATTTATATCATCCCACAATGAATTATAACTTTCTGGTCTGATTAGCTAAGTGTTTTTAGGTTGTAATTAATACATTGTATTTGTAATTATGGTGCCGTTGACGATCTCAAACTATACTGTGATGAGCAATGTGAAATACTTGTTTTGTAGCATTTCCTTGTATTTCTCTTAAAATCAGAGATACTGTATAAAACTGAAGAGCTGTTAATCAAGGATTTGTGATAACTAACTTAACAGCTAACTAAAGCTAACCTAACCAACCTAAACAGCAAAAGAACGCTGGAGGAAACCAGCAGAGATCTTGGCAAATGTGTTAATTGAATTATTGAAACACTGTATAATGCTTGCTAGAGTCAAAATTATCTGTTCTCTCATACCTCTTAGGAAAAAGAGACTTTTTTTATGTGCCTTTAAAGTTACTAGTTGTTATGGACACCTGAGGAGTTCATGGGTTTCTGTGACCTTTTACTGTGGACCTGTTTCCAGTCAATTCATGTTTTCCTCATAGCCAGACAGCTGTTTATTATCGTGTCTTCTCGCATTCTCTACAATATTTTCTACTGAGACCTCGAGCAGCTTGTTAGTGGGAAGTAAATATTGATTTGGCATCCTGTCAATGCAGAAAGAATGAAAAAATTTCCACCAGAGGCCCCTCAAACATTTTCCTATCGACATTTTCTGGGCAGAGAGGAAAGCTGCATAGAGGATGACAAGTCTGAGACTAGCAGAAATCCCTGAGGGGTCCATTGAGACTGCTGCTGTGACCTGTGTGATACTTTTTCTTCTCTTTCAAGTCCTTTTTTTTAATACACACAGAGTCTGCTGGGATGCTCCCCTCTTGTAAGTGATCAAGGGCAGTTTATTGGCAGGTGAGAGCCCAGCTTTTCTAGCCATAGTCAGCTTTTGTTTGGACATCACTGACAACATACACTGACTCTTAAAACTTTTCTATTATATTTTTAGTTGTCTCTTTTATTTGAATGATGGGCAGCTGATGTGTGGAAAGAAATAAAATTTGATTTGTACATCCAGGGTTCCTTATGCATACTCACAACCATGGGTCCATTAGTTATGTAGTTAATATCAGTTAAGAATGTGCATGATTGAAAATATTTTGAAATCCATTTTAAAGGAACATTCACATCAGATTTATGTATTTTACCATCAACAACTTTTGTGTTGAGATTGTATCCTGTGACCAGATTTTTAAGAAATGACAGGTTTTCCCTCTTTCATTATCAAAACTTACTATCATGAAGACTGCTTAATTGCTGCAGCAGAGGAGATAGAAATATCAGTGGCTTTCTCAGGAAAACTGGCATTTTAATTAAATCTCATAATGCTACATGCAACGCAGCATTAAAAGCACAATTATTTATATTCACTTAGTTACCTTAATTTTATTAATTTTTAAATACATAGATAAATTTTAAGATTTTGTTCATATTATGGGCTCCAAAATATGGATCAGATTCATGGAATACAATGAAGACTTCTTGTTCTGTTTTTTGTTATTTGGTAAATTGCTGAAAAAAACACTAAGCCGAATTTCGTCACTTTTCTTCATCTGCTATAGACAGACAGCAAAAAACAGGGGATGGAGAGTGAAGGAATTGTTGCATGAAACCAGGTATAGTAAGACTGCAAATATTATATAAGGATAGAAGACCTCATTGTTCTTAGCCATGTACATTTGTGTACAAGTTAATAGTGATTTTCTGTGATTTTTGCTCCATCTTGTGGGGTTCCTCAGAAGAAACACTGAGGGTAGAAGCAATTTTTGGCAAGCAGACCATCTTTAGAATTACAGGACGATTATCATGGTTTTGGGGAGCAGCCAGCTCTGCTTTTCATTTCTGCCCATGCTAAGGCACATAGATAGGAACAGTTAAGATTTCTTCATCTGTATTTGTGAGAAGCTCATGGAACAGCTCTGTGCCCTTTAAAATGCTTTATTCATATCTTGCAGAGTTTGGTTGTGGTTTCTTTTAGTAAGCTTTGGCAATATTTCTGATCAGCAAACTAAAGCCCATGGTGAAAAGTAAGCTTTCTGCAGGGTTTTGCTCATAAAAGACTGCCTGCCAAGTGTTACATGTTGGTAAACTATTACCCATTTGCATCTTGAACAAAGATGCAGGATTGTCCTTTTCTGTTATTCTGAGTAAACGTTCAGTGGAAAACTGCATCAGATGACTTAATATTGCAGTTTGATATAGTGTCTTTTTGTGCCATTGAGCCAGGACTTTGGAAGATAATTGCCCAGCAGTATTGATTTAATTGCCTAGGTTTATTTGTGGACTCCTAATTATTGACTGGAGGTAAATTTAATGGAGAAACCTTTATGAACACTGGGAAACTGCTCCTATTGCTGTTATACATAATGAACTGCATCATATCACTTTAGATCATTCTTCAAGCTAATTTTATTCTACTGTGACAGTACGATAACATTTAAAATGTCATAGACATTTTATTGTTATTACTGACATACGCCATTTTACTGCTGCACTAGAATTTTGGGGGGGACTGTGAAGCACCAGTTGTTTTTTACAGTAATTTTATAGATTCCCCTAAAGTGTAATGATAAAGGATACCACAACTCTGTTTTTACTTCATCTATATCTTTATTTTCCTTATTTTTATGACTTGGAAAAGTCTCTTATCTGTCAGCTTTACAAGAATATTAATATTTTAGTGATAAATACTCTTGCATTCCTGAAACTCACAGATACCACAGATAAGGACACAGAGTTTGTGTCCTTATTTTATCTACCGCTATGTCAAGAAACTAGACCACTACTAAGAGGCTTATGATTTGAAAGAGACTTCTCTGAATAGCGATGTTATTATGTAAACAAGAATCATATAACAGGAAAGTACAGTCATATTATAAACTCAGCAGAGCTAGTAAAAATCACTTGTCTAAATCTACATCTTGAATGGCCAAGAGGTGGTTGTTTTCTTTTTTTTCCTGTTGTCTCTCTATATTTGTACAGTAACACTCTAGATTGTTCTCACTAAAGAATTAAAGAAAAAAAAAATAATCTCAATAACTGATTCTGGGACAAAAGGAAAAGGTTCTCTGGCCCATGAAGAACCTGTATGTGGAGAGTTTACACATGAGTGCATGCAGATACTTGCTACCTGCAAATGTGTAGAGGCATCAGACTAATTACACATTACTCTTTGGGCTTGGGAGAAGTGTCACATTGTAGACATTTGAGCTTTTAGTGGTTTATATTATTTAGAGGGGAATAAGTATGATTATCTCAACATGTATGTGCATTTACATTTTGCAAGGCAAATTATGAACTTTTACCCACTTTATCCCTCACACCTAAGTGTTTATGGTTTATTAATTAAGCCTGGCTCTTTCAAGTAGCACTCTCTTCTTATAATCATAAAAACTCCCACTAAAAACTCAAATGAAAAAGCAATCTTTTCTAGCTTTTCCACATCATAGGAAACTTATGGCTAAGCCAAGAGGATGACTTCTTCTCATGTAACTCAAAGATGATTTCTTACACTGCCCTTTGCTTTCATTTACTGTGACATATTGCAAGGAACGCCATGTAGGAAATATCCGTTAATAATTTTGTGCATGGTGAGTACAGCATGGTAGCCCAATCCAGATTACTGCCGGAAGTCTCTAAGAATTATTTTTTAATAAAATGCAAATCATCTGCTTAAGTTTTCCAAGCACTGAAGCAAATGACAGCATTGATTTAGCACGTCCCTGTGAGATCCACAGCAGGACTTGCCTTTCCTCCTTCCTCATGCACACCTTGACATCTTGCACTAACAAAGCTGCCTAATAAATTCTTTCCTCTCATGAATTCATTATGGGTCTAAAAGTCATATTCCAATAGTGAAAACCTCCAGAAATGCTCCCTTTCCTCTATTCTGTGGGCACTCTTTGTGTAACACATTTCTAGAATAGGGCTTAAACAGTATATTCATTAATCATCAGTAAGGGTTTTCCCCAACCCCTTTTTAGGATTTGCAGAGACTTCTAAACACGTATTTCTGTTGCTGTCATCTGGGAATGGACACTAACAGCCACAGTTGTTTCCTTCCAAATTCTTGGCTTGTAACTTGCCTGTTTTGCTTTCATTAGTCTCTCTCCAGTCTGTGTGTGTGTTTGAACAGTTCACACCCAGAAGTGTGTATTCACCCATGTACAAACACCTGTGCACAATCACCACTGCTATCGTCACCAGGTGTTTCAAGTACCTGCACCTTAAAAAGCAGCACCAGCACAGTCTGAACCACATTCTGGGCACCATTAGCACTGATACCAGACCATGATTTTCTTCTCATTATGAGAATAAGAGCATATAGTCCTGCACACTGACAATGCATTATGGTATAAATCTATGTTTTATCTCCTGCGTACAAACTAAACTACCTTATATCACTCATCCTGAACTGAAAATAAAGAGAAATTGGCTTGGTCACTCAGGATAAAAATAAACACATATATTTATATAATGATGTATATGCAGCCACCACGAAGCAGAATAAGAACAAAGAATAAGACAAAAAACTACAATATAGTGAACCATTTCTCTCTTTTTTTTAAATTTTGACTTTTTTTTTTAGTGAAATTAGGATGTTTTAGTTATTGGTCTTAGTGGTTCATTTAGTTCAGTCTAGGGTAGCTCTGCAGGTGATTGAGTAGTTTTTTGTTGGGAAAATGTATTATACTGATGATCCATATGGGAAGGTGTGAAATAGTTGTAACCAATAATTAGTATATTCCAAAACCTAAATACTTTTATTTTTATGCGAATACATTTTCGAGTTTGTGAAACAGAAGTTGAAGTAATTCTACACTCTGCAAACGGAGATGCTATGTCTCACTAGAAAAAAAACATTGCCTTGCATTCATTATAAGACTTTTCACTGGCAGATCAGTGTGTATTTATGCACTTCTGCTGACAGAGACTCAGTCATGTCAAGGTCAATAAATATTACTAGTTTGTTTTTAAAAAAAGGGATTTCCAAAAAAAGCAAACATACGGTCAGAATAAATAGGTAGAAAAGGAGAATTAACTGTCACTATTTCTGACTTTAGGAACACATTACCTTACATTTATCTGTAATATATCTGTCTGATAGGTTGTGTAAGAAATATGACTTTCAGTCATATAGCTTCCTATTATCAAAGAAGAAATTTGTAAATCTGGGAAATCAAATAAATAAAAATCTTTTAATCCAGATGTAGTTTGCACATTCAACACAGATGTTGTGAAATCATATGGATCAACTAAATACTACTTCTGTTAAAGCCTGCCATTATGTACTGATTTAGGATCACCACAATTAATGTTAAGTGGGTTGTGGCACAGATAATTGTAAAAATCTGAAAGAATTATCATTATGTATTAAAATATCTAATGATCAGTGGTAAAAGCAAGCTTTCACTCCTTAGGTGTGCACTTAGCACTCACTGAACTTCCAAAACCTTACCCAAGCATATGGCAGGATTTGAAGCAGGGATAAATACTTTAGAGATGACTTCAATGGTTGTGAAGTTCTGGGGAGAAACGTAAAGGGAAGTTTCCCAGAATAGTTAAAGAGCCATCATTAAAAGTAAGTCTAACAAGCTTCTATTAAAGATTAAGACTGTAGAGATCATCCAGTTCTGGGTGTCTGCAAGGAAAGAAAACCCGAGAGAAACATACAGCACTTTCTCTGAAACCAACAAGTGTTGAAAGAATGACAAAATGCTCCACTTTCAAATGCTCCTGATTTAAATGAATCACTTAAATGGCAATAGTTCTTGAAAGATCACTTTGCTGTGACATTGAAGCCACAGAGAGTAGTGAGCAGCAAGTAAAATGTAGTTAGAATGATACAAGCCAGACATCAATAAGAAGCCATTCATCTCAGGCACAGCATTAAGGAGGTGAAATGTATCAGAAATGGATGTAGTCAAGCTAGGCAAGAAGAATTAGAGACTTTGAGGTAATGATACAGTGTTCTCATAAAATACATACCTAGAAAAAGAGGGAGAGAAGTTGGAGTGAACAGGATGCTGGAGTCCATGTTTTTAAAGCACAGTAGCAAGTAAGTGTCCCAGAATTTCAGATAAGATTATGTCTTATATTACACAGAATAGATTTATGCTCAGTGAATTTGAGCCCTCTATTCCCCAAAAAGTCATCACAATAGCACACAGGAGAAAGCTGACAGGTGTAGATGTCTTCTAGAAATTTCTTACCACACACATAAGTTATTTATGACAGGTGCAGACATGTCTGGCCAGCAAGCACCAGCCCTTGAAAACTCCCTTTCGTGTAGAAAAAGGAAATAATACATACTGTCCTTTTTCTGTAACTACAAAGTGACTGTTGAGCAGCACATAGGAGTGCCATTGTAGCTCTTCACAATACATGCCTTCTATTAACAAGATTTTCCTTTTTTAGATTTTCTTTTTTTAGATTTTCTTTTTTTAGATTTTTCTGACTTGGTAGCAATTATAAATATCAGTATTGTTTTTTAATTTATTATTTTTTATTTATACTACTAGAGCAGTAATACTCAAAGTCTGGAACTAGACCGGAGTTTTAGCAAAAGTGTTGCTTTGAAGTAAAGTTTTGAAAAGCAGAAAATGATAATTGGCCAGCAGCTTGTTCCACCGGCTTCTATATTTTACCTTATTTATTTCTGGTGGCTTTATAATGTAAAATTATCTCTCGTTCTGAATGAGTTGTTACTTTTGGTGTGGAACTGACCCCTTAGTCACCACTGGTCTCATCGCATGTTGATAAGTAAGCTGAGAGAGTTCTGTGAAGCTGATAGAGACTTTTCAACAGTGAAGGAAAACTGTCCTATTCTCTTCTGGCACAGCACTGGCCACTCTGGATGGAGCTGCCATGACCACTGTTCTGTGCCACCTCTAAAAATGCTTCCCAGCAAATAGTGCACTGATATACCAAGACTTTGAAAGAAAGCCTCTTTAAGCCTTAAAGTGATGACCCTGAAAAATATATCAAATCTCCTTTGAAGACACTGGTTGTGCAAATGCATCTTTTATATCAGAGAAGTTGAAAGAGGTTTTAATTTTTCCCTGTAGATATGTCAATACAGTTTTTTGGTATCGTGTTTTAGAGAAGCAGACATTTGTGTCATATTCCAGTTAATGCATTTGGAGGTTTGAGATTTTACTTTGCTTTGAGAGGTTTTTTTGTTGTTTTGTTTGGTTGGTTGGTTGGTTTGTTTTGGGGTTTTGTAGTTGTTTATTTTGCAGAGTTTTTGTTGTTGTTTTTTAATTATTTACAAGGTTTTGAGTGTGAGTCTAAGGCAATTTACTATAGCATTGAGAATTATACTCATAGTTCTGTCTCATCCTCCTGAGAGTAGTGAGCTTACACTCATACACTACCATTTCTGCATGCCCTAGAGGTGACTGTAACCTTTTATTGATCAGCTGATTGAAGATAAATGACAGAGATGCTGGTACTGCAGTTTACATCATTAACATGGTCACTAAAGCATGAATTGTTCAATAAGGAGTTTATCTTTTTTCATTTTACGCTGCTCTTTTATCATTTTTATGATAGAGAGCAAATTTTCAGACACTAACCAGGCAGATGAACTTTAAAGATCAGAAATGTGTATGTGGTAGTTGTCAGAACTAAGTGAAATCTGATACTTTAAAGATATTTAATAAATGTATTTCACATGAAGAAAATAAAGTTCAATGATCATTTTTCTTACTCTTGTTTCTTTTTCAGTTTCCTTTTGCCTCATACTTAATGGATGCTGTACTGGAAAAATTAAATGGGAAGAAGAAATTGTTATAACAATACAGTTCCCTGTATCACTGTAGGATATTCCTAAGATTTGTATTTGCAAACTGTGACTAAAATGTGTGCTGTTCCATCATGTGTTTCCTCTTCTCATAAAGAACTGTCAATATGCATGTTCAATACATACACAGAAACCATGAACTAATTAATTGTTGAACAAGAGGAATTAATTAAATTCCTTATTAGAAAGCAGTGTGGTATTTGATTCCTGAAGAGAAAAATTGCTGCAAATCAATGCAAAGCTCGAAATTGTTTTCCTTTAAATGCATTGGCAGTGAACACATGTGCAGGCTTTGTAGAGAGAGGATGTCTTTGTTATGACTAATACACATTTCTACAATTTTGAAAGAACAAAAAGCAGCCAAGTAACACCTGATTGTACTAGTCAGAACAGTAGAAGTAGGATTTACAAAGGAACTGGGAATATCACTGGGATTTTGAATACCTAATTTCTAGGTATTTTTTAGCTTCTTCATAAAGCCCAACTTTATGATACATGCTACATAAAAATATATGCTTTTATGTTAGAAAAAAAGAATTATTGTAGAATAAAAGTATTCTGTGTGGAGTAATACAGGAAAACCTGTATTGTCTTCTGAGCATACTGGAGCATAATGTGTGCGATGTATTTTAAAAATTCAATAAAATATTTTCTATTATGGTTTTTTTTCCCTAGTAGATCCAGTTCTTTCTCAGCTAACAAGTAGCTGCAAGCTCTCACTTGCCTTGGGAAAATAGTGTAGAGTTTTAGTCAGGTATTTCCACCAAGATTTCCCTGGCAATACTAACAAATAATTGCTGTTTCTTCACATTTTTGGACTTACAGTTTGAATTCCTCTGGACCAACTCACCTGACAAAAAAACAAGACACAAGTTTCTGACTTCATGTGTTAATAATGTTTCACTCTTACATATATGGATAATGTCTTATTTATGGATATAAAGTTGTTTTACAACAGATATCATTATCCATATTGGGCGGGGAATCATAATAAAGATCTATTTGGACTAAGTTCACTTAAATGAAGCACGAGCCACAGGTTTTTTGCATGTCAGTCCAGTGCTTTTCCTAGGATGTAATTATGTATCTTCTAATTTACGGAGTTTACTGTTTGATGTCTCTAACAAGAGGAAGCCATCTCTAAACTTCCGCTAAGGTGCACCTGGTGAACACAGGGGCTTGAGAGAATTTTTATTGGAATTAGAGAAAATAATGCAAACATATTCCACCTGCACTTGTAAATTAAGACTGGGAACTAGCCCTGTAAAAAGAACTGCCACGTCTTTAGGAATGGTTGACCACCACCTTTTTCAATACAAGAAATAAGGGCCATCACATGAAATTGTGTGGTGATAAAGTAAGAAAAAGGATGACACTCACATGCAAATGAAACTGAGCTGTCGGAACAGTTTACCTCAGGTTTTACAGAAGCTAAAAATTTTCATGGACTTCAATGCCAATAAAATAATGACAACAAAAATTAAGGAAGATAAATCCATCAAGACATGTGGAAACCATGTTCTTATGTTGTTCAGTAATTCCAGCAAGATGCATTTGAACATAACTTCAACAAAACCTCTAATGCAGCTTAGTGAAAAGAGCTTCAGGAGGCCAAAGATCTCTGAAAATTATCCCTATTGTCTTTATTTCCACATTGCCAAACACCCGCTGATGCAAGTGCAATCATGGTGCTGATCTTTTAACACTTGAGGTTTTGTCATAGTGAAAATGCAGGGAACATCAGCTAATTTGTGTAGAAAATATGTCTCAAAAAGAGGCAATTTTCCAGACTACTATCTTTTTCTCATAACTTAAACATCTTGCTTTACTGTCCCTGCAAATTTCTGTATCTCCTGGGCAACTGTGTACAAAGAGATATCTTTTCATGGCGCAAGAGTAAACAAGAACACTGCATAACCAAATTATGATCTACTTCATCTGAAAAGAGAGAGCAAAATGAAATCCTTAAACCCAGCTGGAGACAGATTTATGCACAAATGCTCCTGAAAGTGTAACACTGTTGCCTCTCTGAAAACTTTGCTGGAAAGTTTGCTGAGTATCTTTGAAGACCTTTCTTAATCTTTTAAAAGTATTTGAATGGTAGTTTCATTCAAAATTTATTTTATTCTCTAATTTTATATAAACAAACAAAAATTGAAATATCAGTCAACATTTTTCCGAGATAAAAAGTCATGTAATTTGAGAGATATTTGTAAGGACCAAAAAAAAGGATGATACTTCAAAGAAAACAAATTTTTGCCTTTTGCTGACACAAATGTTGAGTTCCGTCTGCAATGAACATACTTGTTTTTACTTCTTATTTGATATTTCCTGCACCAGCAGAGCAGGAGATGGTCTCTGAAAATATATTTATTACTGTAAAAAGATTAAAATTAATTATTTTTATTATGTTTTATGAATATTTTTTAAATCCCCTTACACTAGAACCAAGCTTATTACATTGAGTGAAGAACTGATTCTGATTTGGGGAAAAGCATTAGATCAGCACTTTCAAGATGATGTTGCTAACAAAGCTAAACATTAAATATATTAAAGGCAGTGCTCTTTTGAACTAATTAGGCTTANATGCGCGTGTTTATGCACACGTTCATTAAATATGAAATACACAAAGTTATAAGGTACTTCAAAGTTGTTTAAACGTTTAGCCCTTTCAAAAATCTCATTATGAACTTGTAGGTCCACAGGAGGTTGTGAGAGACTGAAACGTTAATGGTTAATGTTTCAAACAATTGGGTGTTTTGCTGGTGATGCTCAAAGAAGCAACCCGTGTGCAGGGGGTGTAAGCACCAGAGGATGACCATGAAAAATCAACCCTTGCTTAGCAAGAAGCTGGGGTTTGAGCTAGATAAGGGAAGAGGCTGATAAGCAGATCCTGTGAGGTGGGATAATGCTTTTAATTCCAGTAGTGTCAACCCTTACAAGACTGGCTCAGTTGTAAAACTCTTCTCCCACCTCCCACCAGGAAAAGCTACTGAGACATTCACATTATTCATCCCTTTTGATGGGGTGTAATTGACTCTATTAGGCTAAAGTGAGAGAACGTGTCATAAACCTCCAAAATGCCCCCAGAGTAATTTCTGAGGCCTTCCACCAGAGGAATGGGCATGATCCACGGCTTTACAACATGATTCACAGTGTTGCATCAGACAGTGTAAAAGTCCCCACCCCAGGGGAAGTACCTGGGTGTTCCATCGCTTCGACTAATGGACATCGAAATTGCAACAATGAAGTCTCATTGATGGATCCACAGGTGGTGATTTTTTCTACCATTATCCGTTGTTTTTCTTTCTCTCTTTGCTCTCCAAAATTCTTCTCAAAATATATTGTANGAACTAATTAGGCTTACGGACATCCAGAAAATCCACTTAATCTGTTTTTCTTTAGTTAAGGTAGTTTTCTCTCCTGGTGCTGCCTGATACAGCCTCTAGATGGCAAACTTTCCCAAAAAATGTGCTTCGATCCCTGCAGGATCTGAGATACTTTGTCAGGCAGGCCTGTCCCTCTGGCAGCAACAGCTGACATCTGCTGTGTCTGTGAAATTAATGGGCTGTTCGCAGTCATTAATACAGTGACACAAGGGTGAGGCCCTGAAGTACTGCAGCTTTTATATTCATCCATATATANTAATTCCAGTAGTGTCAACCCTTACAAGACTGGCTCAGTTGTAAAACTCTTCTCCCACCTCCCACCAGGAAAAGCTACTGAGACATTCACATTATTCATCCCTTTTGATGGGGTGTAATTGACTCTATTAGGCTAAAGTGAGAGAACGTGTCATAAACCTCCAAAATGCCCCCAGAGTAATTTCTGAGGCCTTCCACCAGAGGAATGGGCATGATCCACGGCTTTACAACATGATTCACAGTGTTGCATCAGACAGTGTAAAAGTCCCCACCCCAGGGGAAGTACCTGGGTGTTCCATCGCTTCGACTAATGGACATCGAAATTGCAACAATGAAGTCTCATTGATGGATCCACAGGTGGTGATTTTTTCTACCATTATCCGTTGTTTTTCTTTCTCTCTTTGCTCTCCAAAATTCTTCTCAAAATATATTGTAAGCCAGACTAAAAAATTCCAGTCAATGCCTTAGTAAGTGCCTTGTGTCTGGATAGGTTGAAGTTGGCTAATTTTAAGTTTGCTAAGTTCAAGTTTGTGAAGTGCCTTACTTTGTTGGTGTTCTAAAATTTGCCACATTGCCCAGAGCGAATTAAACAATGTTCCCCTTAACCTGCCGAGGGGAGCGGGGCATAACTGAGAGCTGCAAAGATAATCTGTGGGCTGGAGCACCTCTCCTGTGAAGAAATACTGAGAGAACCACTGGAGTGGTTCAGTGGGAGAAGAGGAGGCTCTGGGAAAACCTTACAGCAGCCTTCCAGTGCTTAAAGGGGGTCAACAAGAGGTCTGGAGAGAAAAGGTATGTTGTAGTAGTAGGACCAGGGGGAATGGCTTTAAGCTGAAGGAGAATGTGTTTCGGTTAGATATTAGGATTCCCCATCCCTGGAATTGTTCAAGGCCAGGGTGGATGGGGCTCTGAGCCACCTGTGGAAGGTGTCCCTGCCCATGGCAGGAGGTTGCAATGATGATCTTTAAGGTCCCTTCCAACCAAAACCATTCTAGTCAAAGTATCTGGCACTTCTCAGTATGTTCCTGTAGTGCCATCTGTTTAACCCACACAAATCCTAATTTACCTTGATAGGAATAAAGGTCTTCCTAAACGTAGATCTATTATACATGAGATAAATGAGATCCATTTTCTTCTGTACTAACAGATTCTCTGTTAGAGAAGGCACTGTGTGTGTCTCCCCATGTGCCTCTGGACTTCCTCATTGAATGGGTTGCAATTTTCAAGGCCAGATATTCTAAATGAGACTGAAGTGTAAGTGTAAGACCTAATAGGAGGAGTTCAGGGAAAGATTTAAATCATCTCAAAGTATTCATGTAGTATCTCTTTTTTTTTTTTGTAGTCTTGAAAGGAAGAAACTTGCTGAAGCATTATTTTTTCTCTGTTGTGTCTATGTTCTCATACATAGACTAAGGATCTATTTTTGAGGTTTCCTGATTTGTGATTTGAGAATTCCCAGTGGGTAACTATTTGAAATGTCTTGTAGCATAATAAATGATTGAGAGAGCTGGGAACAGTCCTTGACTTCTGCTATAATCACATATTTAGAAATTAATTAATTTGTGTTGCTGGCTATGTTAAATTTTTGGCGTTTATCTTCAGGATTGCAGAAAGGCTATGGAGTCAGGAAGGTCTGAATTTTAATTCTGTCATACCTTCAGCTAGGTTAGTTCTCTTTTCTCTTTCACTTCTACAACAGAATTAATATCTACACTATACAATACAATAATACACTACAAGATAAATATCAGAATAAGGAAAACAAAAGATAATTTCCATAGTTGTGTGCCATTGTACTCAGTTTGTGCATCACCATTGGATGGCTTCATGTGATTTAAAACTGATATGTAACTGGTATTTGAAGGGAATATGACTCCAAATGGGTCCAGAGCCAGATAAGCAAAGTGTCCAGCTCTTTGAGGATATTGACTCAGTATCTTAGTTTTTAGGTCAAAATAACACCACTTCTGAGATAAGTGGAGAAGTGTTCACATCTCTCTCAGCTATGTATAAGTCCAGCATTCTGTGAGAGTTACTTTACAGCATGTTTAACCGGTTGGGGAAATTTAAGGCTCCCATCTTTGTGAAAGAATAAGATTATCAGATTAAGAGCCTATTTGGAAATCTCTATCAGATGGTATAAAGGAGAGGTTCAAGTGACTCTGACCTATTGAACGTATTGCAGAACACAGATTTGACATTTTTTCTGGTATAGGAAAACTCCCTTGTTAAAGGAAGCACGCAACAATATTGTAATTTGACAAATCCTAGATTTTCAAGGATGACAGATTTCCTTCGTGATTGTTTGTTGCGGAGGAAAACAGAACTTTTAGCATAAAACACTTCAATTTGCATTTAAAAAAAGTATTCAACCTGGGCTGAAGAAATTATGTGATAGAGAACCCAGCAGAATAGCTCTATGATCAAGAATTCTCACAGCTCAGGATTTCCCATTGAAATTTTCTAGATTCAGTTTCAAAGCCTGGTATTTATTAGTGCCAGAAAAAAAAATCCCTCCATGCTGGTAATGAAGCCTGTGAGCTAGACAGAACTTATGTAAGTCATGTTGTGCATGTGGGGACGAAGGGCATGAGTGGACCTCAAGCCTTACAATGCATCTTTGATGTCTCTTTGCACATTGCTCTTTCTGCAGAAAAACTTTTTAAAATATGAGTCAAGTAACAACCTCAGTATGTGGTGATAATCATTGAAAAAGTAGTGCTATTTCCTTATTCTCTTTGATCTTTCTCTAGTTATACATGCACAGACTACATTTACTCTCTTAGCTACAACTTTGCATTAGGAACACGTGTTGAAATGGTTTTTTTTGAGAGATTAACCTTTATCCCATAAGGAATTTTTCTTCTGTTGATAACCACACATCAGAAATAACTGTAGCCAACAGGAGCTCTAAATATAGCTTATCCATGTGAAAATCAAGGTTTGAAGGTGTCAGTTGAAAGTGTACTTATTTTTGCACTAAAAATAATGATTTTTTTTTTTTTTTGTGAATGCAAATAGGACAGTAATATTGGCCTTCTAGAAAATCTTGGGTGAATGGTTAGTTGAATGCTTATTTATGTAAATCATTATCTCTATTAAATTTAATTTGAGATATTCATGTAAGGAAGCTGCTGATTCTGAAGCTGTTTTTCAAATTAGAATTTTTACCTTTTGAAGAAAAATAATACATGAAAGATAAAATCTGTTGTTGTACTAGCAGAATATCATATACATCAGAAATCTACTGAATCTACAATTACAGAATTGCACTCTGTGTTCTCCATGCTGACTAGCCTTGAACATCTGGCTCAAGATAGCAATTTTTTTGGTTAATTTCTCTGTTTTCATGCGTTTTCCCAGGTCTAAGCAGCCTGTGAGGCTACTGCTGGCACAAGCACGACGTGATCTAGCTCTGGAGAATTGTGGTGTTTATAGTAGGACAGTTTGATGTTCTTACATAGATACTGTGTGAGCTGGGGCTCACCCATTGGCCTCCCTGGGCCCTGAAATGTGCTTTCTCCAGGAGCACAGTCTCCTCCAGCTCCTGGATACAGGAGCTGTGAGAGCAGGCTGCTGACAGCCACGCATTGAGTGACAGCCTTCAATTATCAGGCAACTGAAGTGATGATTCACATCCAGCATCAGCCCAGGAAAGCCAAACACGAGACAGGACTGGACACAAGAATTCCTGGAGTATATCTCAGCCTGGGCTAAGGCACTTTTTCTTGCTTTTCCTGCAGAGCAGATTTCACTTACCCACTTCAGCCCATCAGGCTCCCTTGTGCTGCTTCTCTCTTAGCTCTGCTTTGATTCCTTGCTCTTTCTTGGTTCCTGCTCTGCTTCCAATCTGATTTTCCAAGCCTCCACAGTTACGATTACATGGCTGAGAAGTTGATGAATGTTTGTAGGTCATTGTTGGGGCTATTGTTGCATTCATTTATTATTTTAGAAGTAATTATATTTGACAAGAATGTCTCTGAATTGTTAGTCTGAACTAGAGCTCACAAAAAAAAATCTAGTACATCAGTTCAACACTGAAGATTGGGATCTTTAAAGATGGGAATGGAAGAGATTCCATGGTGTGTCAATTCAAAGGGAAAATAAGCAGTGATAATTCTTTAAATATTTTGCCAATAAAATTCCCTGCTTCAGAGAAAGTTTTCAGTGGGGCTTCCTATGGAGGGAAGTGGCCACAGAGTAAGTTCTCAGCCTTCTCATATGGAGACAGCCATTCCATCCAGATAATACAGACTTCTCCTCCAAATAATGAACGAACAGGGAGCACATTGTTTGCAACTCTTAAGAGCTGCCACTAAGAGAAATAGGAATCCAATGAACTTCTATTTTTTCAGGACGCAGTGTTTCTCAGATCACTGTGATCCTCTTCCTTTTCTATGTTTAGCACTTGCAATTCTGTAATTGAATTTAAAAACTAATGTTTCCATAAGATTTGAAATTACTGTGTATTGGACACATATGCTATAAGTTGGGAGAGGTAAATTAGGAACTGAAGTATTAAAGCATCAGATTGCTTTTTTAGGTAAATGACCTCATGTCTAACACTGGATGGCTCTGAAGTACAAGCTATGGAGTCAAGTAGGGTACAGGAAGTGGCTAAGTTCCATTACAAAGCTTCATTCTGCATGGAACTAACTGGATAAGGGGTTTTCATGGTATTAACCTCTCCCAAAATAGTATCTCTTTAAGGTGCTATGCAAAGAGGATTTGTAAGTCGTCTATGAGGTCTGATTTGGAATTTATCCTGGCATTTTGACAGAAACTTATCAGGCACTCGATATAATTTAAAAATTTATGTTGAGACTTCAAGGCAGAGTGTAAACTCTATCCTGACACAATGTTTCTGTCTGGTTCCATGTGAAGCTGTCTCACCTACTGACTGACATAAGCAGTTTTGCTGACAGTTGCATATAGGCCTTCTATTTAAGAGACATATTTCTATGTTCATTAATATGAAGGATTTGCAGTGGTGCAACCCAGATGAGGATATGAACTGAGAATGTGCTGAATTTTAAGTATTAAATATCCTCTTGCTGGGTATTAAATATCCTCTTGCTTCAGAGCTGACCATGTGAGAAAAATGAAAAATGAAAAATGATGCTGCAATGCAAGCACCAGATGATGTCAAGGTCTCCTTCCTGCCTTCTCATATCTGTGTCTACTGTGTATTCTACAGGTAGAAGTAAAGTCTCAAAACATTCCATTTTGGGGTGATTTTGAAGAAATCGTCTAGCTTGAATTTTAAGTTTTGCGTTTTTCTTAGAATTTCTGTGTCTTCAGAAGTCTTGTGTTAAGCAGAGCAATAAAAGGATAGGATCTCTCCTATTTTGTACATGTCAAAGACCTTGTCAAGTACCTTGTCATTTGCTATGACACAGAGGCCATCTGCAGGAGCTGGGCTGATTCCTTCATGTAGAAAAAAAAATCACAATATTTCTGATGTTGCAAGAAATACAAGTATGTTCCTTGTTTCATTGTTCTTTTTGAAACCATAATGATTAATTTTTAGTCTTGTCCTTAACTGTGTCCTGTTAGCTTTGATGCTTGTATTACCTTGGAATGTGATCCTGTATTTTATCAGAGATACATAAGTATCAGAGAGTGGTCAGTTCATACAAAAATATCATTTTCCTCAAACAGTATACATAGCTCAGTAATAATTAAGATTATCATTTTTATAGCCATCATTACCTGGATGAGGTCTCCCTGCTTCCCGTTTATGCAAAGTTTATTTTTCACCAACTTTTCAGTGGCCCCCAAAACACCTTCTTAGTTATGACCTCAAACTGGAGAATGTTCTGTGCTGGTAACTTAAACTAATCAAAGCCTAATTTTGGCACCTTTGTCTACAAATTACTGTGATCAGTAAGCTTTTACCTTGTGTGATGGGGACTGGCACATGGCAGCAGCATCTGGCTAGGAATTAATATGTAAACTCACAGATGAAAGCCAACACACAGATGTAAAGTAGTAGAAGATCGAGTGGTATTTATTTCTTATCCAAAAACTGAAATTTGGTGACAGGACTACTGTGTCCATGCAAAGGTGTGGAATGAGTCAGTCGCAGGCCAAGACAGACATAAAAACCAGAGCTCTGTTTTTCAGTGCTGCACCACACTGATCACAGACCATAATAAGATATGACAGCCTGTGGAATGAGTTCCTATTTCCAGTGGCCCCCACACTGCTACATTTTCCTACATTTTAATTCTCCTGTCATGATGTGTTGTTGCAGTCTCCTGTGCTGGTAGGTGTGCATTAGATACCTAACCTAGAAGACTAGAGATTGTTTCAAATCTATGATCAAAGAACTGGAAATTTCTGCAGATGTTATGATAAGGATGGGAAAACTGTCCAACAAGGAGACAAACTTAGAAGCACTTTTTAGTAGCTAAGAGTCTGTCTCTTACAAACAGAAAAAAACCACACTAATACAGAATATGGTTTTTAAATATATTTATTTATATAATTTATAAAGTGAGATGCAAATATAACATAACATAATTTTTAGATTATCCAGTAATAAATTCTAACATCAACGACTCATTCCTTCACTTCCTATTCCCTGAAAACTTTTATGAAGTTTTTTTGACAGGGACTAGTAATGACTATTCACTTTTAAGCCCTGTTCTTCTAAAACCTGCTGACTGAAAAAACAAAAGTGACTCATTCTTCTTGTGGTTCTTTGCTGCACAATATTTTTTGATAGTGTGTGAAATGCCACATATATAAACCAAAATAAATATGCCCCTCATTATGGTCTGTAGTTAGAAGTCGTAAATCCTGAAACACTGCTAAAAATACAGTGACTTTCCTGTGAGTGAATGAAAAATGTATCACCTTTTCATCAGCTGCTGATGTCCCTAAGTAAACAATTACTGGGTCTAAAAGGAAGTGTAGATGGATAAAAAAGCAAGCCTTCCTTCTTGTGAAATAGCCAATGGCATTTACTTTACAGGGGTTACACAGAAGTCTATCAAACTAGAGGGAGGAAAATAAATCAATTGTAACATGTCTATAGATTGTCCCACAAAGTAATCCTGATCGATGCTCATGAAATTTTCAGTATAGTTCAACCCTGAGACGCCTTAAATTGTTTCTGACATTGCAGTGGTTTATATATCATTTTTATTGGCTTAATGAAATATACATGTGTACATTCTTCCTTGCCTGCCCTTGACTCTTCCTAATGAGCTCTTCTTTTTGTAGCTTTCATTTGCCATAACAACCACCTCAAAGCAAAAGGAACAGCATAAATAATTTGATAACTACTGGGAGCTAAGCTTGATATTAAGATGTATTCTAGGTATTATATATATTCTAGGCTTCATACAGTCACCCATTCAAGCTATCTGTCCTAACTCTGCTGATGAAAAAAATGGATTTCATTGATAAAAAATTTCTTAGATAAAATTATTTGGCCATAATTATGCTGATGATCTTATTGTTTACTGCTTACTAGTATTTATATTAGAAATTTGTGACCCGCTGTAAACCCAGGAAAACAATCAGCAGGAAGAGGCAGTTTTTAATGAAGAATAGTACTAAGCTTTAGGTGTTGATTCCTAATCAAACTCAAGACACAGGATAAATGATTGTGTTCATTTTGAATATGGTATAATGCTGAGATCTTTAAATTCAGGGAACCAAAATTAGCAGTGCATACCTTGCTGGTTTTTCAACTGAAAAATGATATTCATATACACCATGATTTGATAACAGAGATACCAGAAGGGGAAAGTGCTAATAATATAATTAATTTATTTAAATTCTGATGGTATTGCTACATCAAGATAAACTCATCACTCTATTTTATTTGGCTTCTTTACCATACTTTCTGTTTTGCTGTGACACTGTTTATGCCTCCAGTGTGTGATGCACAAGTGCCACAATGGTACAGCCTTTTCCATTGACAGAACTCATCTGAGCACATATATGTACACTGAACATGCTTTGCTGATGTTTGTAAACTTAGGAATTTTATTTCTTGGTTGATTATCTCAGCTAGTAAGAACTGAGAGAGAAAGAGGGAGCAAGAGGAAGTTGAGGTATTTGATCTTCCCAAGTCATTGCTAAATGTGATGGGGCCCTGCTTTCCTGGAGATGGCTGAATACCTGCCTACCTGGGAAGTGGTGTATGAATTCTTTGTTTTGATTTGTTTGTGTGCACAGCTTTTGCTTTTTACCTATTAAACTGGTTTTGTCTCAAGCCATAAGTTTTCTCACTTTCATTCTTCCAATTCTTTCCCTCATCCCCCCAGGGTGGTAGTGAATGAGCAGCAGCTTCAGACTCAGCTGCCCACCAGGGTTAAACTCGGCACCTGTCTTCTTCAGATACTGGTTTTTTTTTCCACATTGGATGCTCAGTTACAGAGTGCTGTGAACTTTTGTGTATCTTCATTACAGACTCTGACTTCCTGTCCCTGACAGTGTCTTATTGTTCTGTCAGAAATTCATTGTGTTTGCCCCACCTCACCTGATCCATGACGTCTCTGAACTTCTTGTCCCAGAATCTGCTCCTGAGCTGCTCTCTCAAAAGGTGCTCAAAATCGTAAGACCGTTTCTTTTTCAATGAGGTTAGCCACATGCTCTTTTTTGCTCTTTCCTTAAAATAGAACTTCTTACATTTCACTTTTTGTGTGGAGTGCTATTCTAGCTGGTTTCATAGAATTCAGTTACCATTGCCCAACAGCTAAAAGGCATTTAATTTATCATGTGCTTCAAAACCAAATATCATCCTTTATTCTGCTTGTAAAGTGATGTTTTGTTTAAAATTTTTCCAACACCCATGTCTACAGACACAAAGTCTGTAGTCATCTGTACAGTTTTTAAACTGTATTTTTGGGCTTTTAGCTGCTCCATCTTTCCTGTAAAGGTTTCTTTCCTCTCTAAGTGATGACCAGGCAGTATGGTTTTACAATCTCCCTAACACCTAACACAGAATAACTGTCTGCCATTAAAGGTAATGATCTCTCCATTATTTCCCTGCTTTGGCTGCACATCATGCTACTATCTATGGCCTGGTGCTAGCAGCTATCTAGATAAATGAAAACTCAACCTTTTTTCTTTTCTTTGGCTCTTTTTCATCTGTGTAAGTTTCCCGATCTAGACTGTTGCACTGATGCAGAAATCCAGCCTGTCATTAGAGTGCCAGGCATGTACAAAGAGTTCACGCCCTCACTGTAAAGATCATAACACAAAGGAGTGTGCCTTGAGGTTAGCTAATGATTTTGTAATTGCTCTTAATACAGCCAGCTGTTTTAATTTGAAATCTGAACACAGGACACTGCTGCAGAACTTGTAAATATACAGAGAATAGAAATTAAGGAAAACTATTCTTCATATAATTGTTTAAAAAGGCAAATATAAATGTTTTCTTTCTCTATTTCCAGCTGAAAAACAAAGTTGCTTATGCACACTAATAACTAGTTCATAGCGAGTTTGAAGTTGGCAAAGGATTTTTCTCTTGCACTCAGTTTTCTCTCTGGAAACTTCATGCAAATTATGGCCACTGCACTAATCAAAGAGGAGACTGCTTTGAGAACCATCCTGTAGTTCTATTTTCCCTTTGGAAATGACTCACAGAGATAATATGCTATTTCTTATATTTAAGGAAATATTTTGCAGTATCCAAAATCTCTCAGTAATCTTTCTCTCATTCAAAATTAGGCAGTGTGTGAATTTGCATCTGAAGCCTCTGCATACATTTGGCTTTTATATTTAGAATAAAAAAAAATATGTTGCTAACCATGTCTGATAGAAGCACATACATGCAAATTTTACTCATGGGATGAGTGAGGCCAGGTACTACAGTAATCCACTTCTTTTAGATGATAATGCGTTTGGTGTCACTAATGCCACTGCTTTATCTCCCAAGGAACCCATAAACACAGGCCATTATTTTTAAGAAGTTTGTTTGACGACTTGGACATCCATTTTTCTAGTTTCCTTTCTATCTACCATCAGAAAGAATGGTATCATCCCAGGTGCAGGTAACTTCCTATTGCATCCTTGTGACTGAAGGGAAAGAAACAGAAAGATCAAAGATGGCATACAGATGGAGTAAAATCTAACATGTAAATTGGAGAGCAAAACAGCTGCCAAGAGGAATCAACACAAAAGTGTAACAGTGCACCAAAAAGATAAAATATGCAAGGAAAGAACGATTATGAAAGAACAAAGAGAAAAAGACAGTAAGAAAATAGTTTAGTGAATGAGAGTCAGGGGGAAATACACAAGGGAAAACAGATTTCATGGTTGTGAATTTGTCAGTTACTGCTTTGAAAATGTACGTGAAAGACTGTTCCTTGAATGATTAATACAAGCTGGGTGTCTGATATGATGCACATTTTTACCATCTTTCTACAGTGGCATAACTGAAACTATCTAAACATGAGATAAAAATAATATTAAAAATGTAGTAGAGAGATCACACAGAATAGGAATTGGGAAGATTTGGATTTTGAGCTCTTTTTACGTACTCCATGGAGCAACAATTGTGCTTGGTCTTGTCCCGTATGCTATGAATAACTTCTGAAAGCACGATACTGAGATTTTGGAAGTGATCTAAATAAGGGTTTGTTAATATCTAATATTATATAATGCAAAATTTTTAGTCTTATAGTCTTTGAGCACAGAATCACGATATACAGTTTCAGTACTTAATTTCTCCGTAGCAGTTATTCTATACTGTTTTTTGCTTCTTAAACATGTCTACTAATTGTGATGATATGAGAGTTTAATGCACTGAGATTTTTTTACTGTTAGTGCTAATCCACTGACCTTAAGCAGCTTGAACTGAAGCTATTTATAGTTTGGCACTGTCTGAAGTCTTGACTCTTGAATGGGAAAGCAGTAAGTGCTTCCTTCAATTGTTCGTTTCTGACTATCAGCTTAGACTCTTGGCATTCCATCAACATCTAGGAGCAGGTGGGCTGTTTTGTCCTGTATTCACTAATGCTGCTGAAATATTTAAAATTACATTAGCCAGAATGGTCTGATGACAGGACTGTGCTACATGACCTGTGATCCAGGGTCAGTTTCCAATTTCCAAGCATTATGACAGAACCGTGTCCAGCACAGTTCTACTTTGAGCAGTTCTGAAAACCCTAGGGGGCTCTGAAAGACCAAACAACAGAAGGAAAGGAGCATTTAAGCACTTCTCTTTATAGCAGGCCTAAAGCAAGTCTTATTCTTTTTCACTGTTCTTCTTCAAAAGAAAATAAAGAATACATTTTTAATACTTAGATGAACTTATTGCAGAATCTGCTGCCTTTTTTTCTTTTTGTTTTTTGTTTGTTTTTTTGTTTGGTTTTTTCCATTTTTACATTTAACTTCATGAAGTCAAATGAAATTTTGGGAGATAAAATTGATTCTGCACAATTTCTATCTCCTCTGCAGCAGGTCTGACTTTCTCACCAGTATTTAATTTCAGTTTGCAAATAAACTGTGCACAAAAATAGGGATTCTTAAAATGGATCTTTCTTTTAATATGGATGTTTAATTTAAGAAGTATAGACCAAGAAGTAGTAGAAGGAGAGTTCAGGGCAGAATGTCAGTAATACATTTTAATTAATGTGCTGAGCAAGGACTGCACCCCTGAAAGTTTAAAATCATCTTTTAGAAGATCCTTGAATTCTGCAGGGAAGGATATTCCCCTATATTGGATGTCCAGACTGGCATACTTGGAAAAAGAAGCCTTCTGCAAAAAGTTACAGACACTTTAAACATACCAAAAAAACTGCCTGACTTTACCAATGTTATCCTTTTTTCTAACAACCTACTTACAAAATATAGTTTGTGTGCATTTCAACAAAATATTATAGGTACTTAAATACAGTTGACTTTTGCTGTTTACATATTCATCTTATGGAAGTCTCCTTGGGACTTCAGCAAAGCATGCCTCTATTTGTTTAACTGGGAGTGGAGATACCTCTCATGTTAACCAGATCTCTCTTTCCTTCTGCTAGTTTACCTTCCTCACTCACACATAATATTTCCTTTAGAAAATATTTTCAAAATAGTTTCCAGCAAAATAATTTTTTTAAAAATGCCGATTGCTTATACCAGCATATTTTACTGATTCTGAGGTATTGTTCTGGCAGTTTAGCAAAGCCTCAGTGTAAATTACTGCTACATTTAAAAGACAAATTGACTGATTGCAGTGAATGTGGCATTACTGGCAAAGAGGTTATGTTGCAAACATAACAAACCCACAAATTATTTTTCTTTCATAAGAGAAAGATACGATTAGAAAGTGATTCTTGCTTTAAAATGTATCATATATTTTTAAGTTATTGTCTTATTTCAAGATTTTTTCTTCTAGAAAGCAGCCTTCAAGCCTTGCCTCTCTAAACTTGCTATTCAATAAAAATTAAAGGTCACTTTTAAGTTTAAAAACATCAAACAAGTGACTTTTCCAACAAGCAGCTGCAGTCTTCTAGTGGCAAATTATGAAGAGTATCTGAAACAGATGCAAACTAAAAAAAAAGAAAGAAATATTAATGAAAAAGAGGAAGGAAATTTCAGATTACAAGGATTCCCCAAATATTATAAAATAGGCAACTCAAATTAAAATGCTTCTGTCTCTATTTCTATAATTATCTCTTCAGTCTCTCTTTTTCCCCTCCATGATTACGAGGTTTCCAGGCTATTTTTGTAATGAATAAAATAATCTCTTTATAGCAGTTTTCAGACTCTCTAGGGAGACAATAGCATTGGGAAAATCCTGTGGATTTAGCAGGTAAGCTGCAAATTCTGTGTCTTGAAAACCTAACATTATCTTCTGTGTGAGTGTCAATGACTGGTTTAGTTATACAACCTTCAGTTAATAAAAAGTGGAAGTATCTGTCTATATCTCTCCCATTGTAACAACCTCTCTCCTGCCTATCTTTTGTTTTTTTAATACAATAAACAAACGTACTTCCCTCCCTCTACCCACACAGTCTTCTCTTCTATTCTGTCCCAAGCAATATTATAATCAGCAAAATGCCTAATTTTAGGCATTTAATTACTAAAGAGTCTACATCTAAGGTGACAATCTAGTTATCATTTAGAGACTATAGACAGAATGGAAGGCAGACCTGTCATCTGGAAACAGACAGATGAATCAGCTAACTTCTGCTTTAGAAGTAGATCTATCTCTTTGCTAATTAATAGAAAGATACAGAGATTGCTTAGATGTACCCTCAGCGACTTTGCAGATGACACCAAGCTGAATGATGCAGTTAATACTTTTGAGGGAAGAGATGCCCATCAGGTGCACAGTCACAGGTTTGAGAGGTGGGCCAATGTGAACCTCATGAAGTTCAACAAGGACAAGTGCAAGAAACTGCACCTGTTTTGGGGCAAACCCAAACATGAATTAAGACTGGAAAATTAGTGGATTGAGAGAAGCCCTGCAGCAGACTTGCAGTATTGATGGACACAAAACTGAATATGGCCTGTAAACATGCACTCGGAGCCCAGAAAGCCAGTTGTGTCCACGGCTGTATCCAAAGCAGCATGGCCAGCAAGATGAGGGAGGGAATTCTGCCCATCTGCTCTGGCGAGACCCCACCGGAACACTCTTCATTCAGCTCTGGCACCTCTGGCATGAAAACGACATGGACCTGTTGGAATGAGTACAGCCAAGCTGACCAGAGCACCTGGAACACCTGTCCTGTGAGGAAAAGAGAGAGTTGAGGCTGCTCAGCCCAGAGAATAGAAGGCTCCATAGAGACTTTATAGCAGCTTTCCAGTTCCTGAAAGGGGCTTACAAGAGAGGTGGGGGGGACTTTTGACAAGGGTGTGTAGTGGTAGGATGACACCGTCCACCTTATCCACTCTGATCCAACTCACCCAGCTAGCTCCTGAGGTGGCAGTGGCGTCAAGAGTGGCACTCTCCCCGGAACTTCCAAGATCTGGGGAGAGGGTAAGGCACAAGCCTTGTCAGTAGAGTCAGCATCCAGGAGAAGTAAAGAGGCTGGAGGATCCTCTCTTGGTTCCAGGGTTTTATTGAAGAGGTGAGCAGGGAGCAACACGACCAGTGGAACGACACCAACAAAAGCAAAAAACACAACAGTGCAGGAACTTAAATAGGGGCGCTCCCCCCATGGGAGGGTACAACTCAAAGGCCAATAGGAGAAACCTGGGGGTGTTACAACAGGAGGGGTTTGGGGTACAGGGAGCCAATAACGAGGAACGAGGGCGGATCACAACTTTCAACAGCAAGTCGGGTAACAGGTAGCAACAGACTGCCATCGAACTCTCTAGAACAAGGGGTGTGGCCAGGAAGGACTGACAACTGCGAGGGCAGGGTCTAGGATAACTGACAAGGAAGGCTCTGGAATTGGGGGAGGGGTTTGGACTAACAGACAGGAATGAGGGCGGGAAGGGGTGGTCCAAACCAACTCAACGGGGGATTACATAGGGCAAGACCATTTTAACAACCACAAGGAACAAATTCATGATGTCGGAAAACAACAAACCACAACAGTAGGACAAGGGGAAGTGGTTGGTGTAGAATAGATGTTAGGGAGAAATTCTTTACTGTGAGGGTGGTGAGGCACCAGAACTGGTTGCCCAGAGAAGCTGTGGATGCCCATCCCTGGCAGTGCTCAAGGCCAGGCTGGATGGGGCTCTGAGCAACTTGATCTAGGGAAGGTGTCCCTGCCCATGGCAGGGACTTCAGAAAAAGATAATCTTTAAGGTTCTCTCCAACTCATTATATGGTTCTGTATCTCTCCTGTATATACCTAAAGCTAGTTGAGGAGATTATTATTCCTCAATATTTACTTTTTTTTTCTTGTTTTCAATGCAATTTTGTTATAGAGATTGAGAAAGTTCATTTAGTTCAAAGTTCATTTTGTTCTACCTTAGGGATTTCCATAGCCACATATGCTGCAGCAGTTTCATATAAATCAGAGTTGTACTAAAAATATAATGTGGATTTAGCTTTGTGACATCGCACTTGAACACAAAGTAGAGGAAGGCTACTTCCATTGAAAAACCTAGGAAAATGCTTATGAATTTGCTAAATACTGTCTCTTTGGACTGTATAGTGCACCAATGACTTGTAAAAGACACTTTTGTTGTTGTTTTGTTGTTGTTGTGCAAGGCTTGGTGGTTCAAATATCATACACAAGACTATGAAAAAACAGAGAAATGTGTTAACAGCATGTGGAAAAAAATGGATGGTTCTCAAGTAACAGGTGGAAATGGTTGTGAATCCCTGCAACATTGGATATTAAACCTCTGGCATAAGCATATTCATGAGAACTAGTTAATTTCTGAGTTGTTCTCAAAAGTTGCACTATTGCTCTCTGGGATAAAGATGATTGTTGTTGGTCTATATGTTGGAGATAGAACAGGAAACAAAAAAAACTGTACCTTTTGACTAAAATCTGGACAGGAAGAAATGAAATGAGCTAGCCAGTGCTTCAAAGAAACCATGTGTCATAGAATCACAGAGATGATGCAATACTATAAAATATTGTCTAGGCAACACTGATGACCTCTTTAGGCTACTCAGAAAGACATGGGTTGAGGAGTTTGCAGAGTGCTCAAGATTCATTCTTTTCTTGTTGATATTCTGCTCCCACTCCTTGTGGGGCATTTACATGTATTGCATCTTAGATGCTGAAAGGCTAAAGACTGGAACCTTTCTGAAAAGATACTGTGCTCTGATAGGAATCTGCTGCCTGCTTTTATGATGCTCTGTCTTGCCTACAATGCAGAAGAAGCACCAGGAACTCTGTCCATTTCACCCTGTCTTGCCTTGTGAGGTTGCATTGAGCTCCTCATGCAGGTATAGAAAAGGTTATGAGAAAATACAGCTTGATAATCCCATAACATTTCTCTGAATTACTTTGTCATGTTTTTGGGGAAAACTGCACAATTTTCTGAGAGGCCCTGCAGCAAAGAAGAACAAGCTACAGAGAAGAGACAAGTAATCTTTTTTTCTGCAGGGTAAGACTGGTTTTCGGGTTTTTTTATATTCAGTGGAGGAGGGGAACTTGTTTGTTATCTATTCTGTGTTGGTAGAAGCAGAAAAATTAATTCTTTTTTCTTCTTCTCTCTAGTTTGAGCCCTGAAGTTAGTCCAAACAGTGGTTTCTAATCAATTAAAATAAGCCAATTTCATTAATTGTATGACTTCAGCCACTGGAGAGGCTTTGGCAGTCGATTTGGCACTTTCTGTACAACTGTACAAACTCTGTTATAACTCAAGATCAGTCATACAAATGATGGACAAAAAAACCTACACGGGAATTCTGAAAGCCCATCTTGTGTAGGGAAGAGAAGGAATATGAATCATCTTAATAGCTGAGAGAAGTGCATTGGTTACTTAATTAACAGAAAGGAATCTATAAAGTGAGAGCTGTGTGGGTGATGCCAAGCTGTGGCTTGGATGCTCTCCCTGCTTCAGCTTCTCTTACTCAGTGAGGAAAATGAAACACAAGGCAGGGAACCTGGGACATTCTATGCTCATATTAACACTGGTGCTTGTACAGTAGAACAATCCACTTAATGAGGGCACGCTGAATAACAAAGGCTTCTTTCTTTCTAGCTGGAATATGAAGGCTAGAGAACTCCAGGCACATGTTTGTGATTGGGGTCCCTGGCTCAGTGCTTACCTGAGATCAGTTACATGGAGCAGTACATAGCATGATTAGATGATAATTATTGCAAGATTTTTAGTGAAACTCTTAATCTTTACATAACTAGTGGAAAGAAAAAAACAAACAACATGAGCTTGGAATGGAGGGAGAGGGATCTGGATATTTCATTCACAGTACTTAACATCCAAAGCAACAGGTCAAAATCAAGATGTTCAAGGATCTTCTAATTTCAGGTGAAGTATTTGAGTGCACCAATCACTGTTGCATTTTCTTTTATCCACTGTCTGGCCTTTTTGATCCATTCAAAACTCTCAGAAATTATCTTTCTGCAATTAGGTCCAACTCATGTTAATTTTCAAGCTTATGGAGCCATGGACTTGCTTTAGTGTCTTAGCATCATTCTTTCAGTAAGGACCAGTGGGAATAGGTGGCAACATCTGCGAACTTTGTTGCTAATCTCTGTCAAGGATGGCAGATAGTTCTTCTCAGTACACCAAATAAGCACAGATGGGGTAGCCTCTAAACCTGTGGACAGCAAGATGAACTACTGGACACAAGACTGACAGTTATTGGACATTCAATAGTACAGAAAGACCAGTTGGCACTGAAACCTCACACAGATTTGTCGTAATTGAAACACAAATATCTGGGCAAGAAATTGTTATGACAGAGGTTAAGAGTTAATGCCGCATCACTAAACCAAAATTCAGTGCTTCAGTGACTGCTGCAAACCTGGGAGATCTGTTTGTTATTTAAAGCTCATATTCTTAATATAATTTGTTATGAAACCTTGGGTGTTTCATGCTGACTGCACTGGTTATTTGAAGCTCTAAATATTATTTTTACTGTAATGAAGTCCCTAAAAAGGGTACATTGGAAGGTTCTGCAGTTTCATCTAGTACTTCTGTAATTCCCTCCCAACACAAATCATCTGAAATGTTTTGTCCTCACTAAATAACTTACGTTTCCAGAAAAGAAAGGAAATTTGAAAAGCGAGCAGAATCATAGAATCATAGAATGGGTTTGGGTTGGAAAGGACCTTAAAGATCATCTAGTTCCAAACCCCTGGCATGGGCAGGGAAACCTTTTACTACACCAGGTTGCTCAGAGCCCAGTCCAGCCTGGCCTTGGACACATTCAGGGATGAGGCATCTACATCTTCTCTGGGAAAGCTGGGCCAGTGTCTCACCACCCTCACAGTAAAGAATTTCTTTCCAATATCTAATCTAAATCTACTCCGTTTCAGTTTGAAGCCATCCCCTCTTGTCCTGTCACTACATGCTCTTGTAAACAGTCTCTCTCCATTTTTTTTTTTGAGGCTCCTTTTGATAGCTCCTGGAAGGCTGCTATTAGGTCACCCCAAAGCATTCTCTTCTCCTGGCTGAAAAATGCCAATTCTCTCAGTTTTCCCTCATACCAGAGGTGCTCCATCCCTCTAATCAACTTGGTGGCCCATTCTGGACTGTCTCCAACAGGTCCTTGCCCCTCCCTCTGCTGGGACCCATAGCTGGATGCAGCACTGCAGGTGGGGTCCCACCAGATGGGCAGAATCCCTCCCCTGTCCTGCTGGCCATGCTGCTTTGGATGCAGCCCAGGATACAGTAGGCAGTCTGGCTGTCATGTCCAGCCTCTCATTCCCCAGCACTCCCAAGCCCTTCTGGGCAGGACTGCTCTGATCTGTTCATCCCCAACCTGCGTTGACACTGGGGGTTGCATTGACCTAGGTGCAGCATGTTGCACTTGGCCTTGTTAAATCTCAAAGATTACCTTGGATCCACTTCTCAAGATTGTCCAGGTCCCTCTAGATGGTATTTCCAGTGTCCTAAGATGTTTTTTTTCAGCAAGTTGAGAAAAAATGGCCTATCACTGATTCTCAAGCCTAATAGTCTCAAGAGACAGAATTTTCTTTACAAGGTATGCATTGGCTTGTGTTAGCTGCTTGTGCATCATAATGAGACAAAGACTGTGGGCTAAAAGTATCTAAAGTTTAAAATACTTAGAAACATCTCCACTGGGATTAAAAATATAAGTAAATATAAAACAGTTACTTTGGTACAACTGGAATTACAGCACAGAATTGAAAAACTGAGTAAGAATTTTTCAGCGTGAATATAATTGTGATAAGTTCTCAATCTGTATGATCTCTTCCTGAACATATTGTTATACATCTATATGTAATGAAGCTGTAATTAATCAAAGAGATGAAGTATCACTATATCACTATTAGATTAAGTCATCTGAAATATGTCTACCCTTGTGCAGTGCTTTGTTATGACAATCTTGCTTATACGGTATTGCAGAGAACTGCTTACCAATAGAGAGATCAGAAGGAGCACTCATTAATTTAATGACAAACAAATGATGCTTACCTTTTCATGTGCTTGGTTTTCTGGGAGTTTGGGACGTGGCTGTGCAGGCATCTGTTCAGCTTAGTAGCTCATCATCTGTTTCAAGGAGACAAGGGACAGAAAATGGGCAATTCAGCCTAACTCTTCTGCTGATTAAAATTTTTGATGCAAAAATCTAAGTTTTCTGCACACCTAAGGCATGCCTCTTGTTCTTCTGTATGCTCACAAACACAGGCATATGTGTACATCCCTCTTGTCTACACCAGAAACAACCTGGAGATGTCAAAAATTCACTTTCAGGATTTCTGGCCTAGACAATGCATCAAGTATACAAGCAACTGTGTAAGGTGCTCCAGCATCTCTGAAATTGATCCAGGTTATTCTGTGCTGCTAGGTTTCCTAGCTGTAAACTGGTGCTAGATTTATTGGCCAAAGACTGTGTCTTGTCTGCAGGTATTTTTCTGATATTTCTGGGTTGTTATGCTAAAGCATCTTGTCCTATGAAACACAGCTAAAAACTTAAAGTGCTACTTAAAGAAATGAAGGTGGCTGAAAATTAATTTTAGATGTGATTCTTAAAGATCTATTTTTCATCCAGACTAGGCAGTATTTAGTAAATGAGGGCTCTAACTACTTATTTAACTTCTTGTAAAATCAAAATTAAAGGAGACTTGAAGCTTGGAAAGAACCAGTCCATGCTCTCTCTTCTTAAGTAACGTAGCAATTAACAAAAACTTACTGCTGGTAGTAAACCACAAAGACAAGATTTATGATTGCATTTTCCTGCATTTTTCAATTATAATTACATATAATGGACAAGGCACAACATTCATGCAGAACAGCAGGATTAATAGCACACCTCATAGAACACGGACTGGAAGTAAATAAGTATCTTTGGGAGCAGACAGGACAGAGCTCAGTAATAATTTTATCAAAAGCATTCTGTCAGAAAAGGTTCTCATCAGCTCTCATCAAAGACAAACAAAAAAGTGCTTGTTACTAAGGTACAATGGAAAGAGCACAGACCTTGTTTTTCTTGTGAACAAAAAACCTGCTGTGCTTTAATGAACAGTGTTTGAGGAAGAATACTATGAGAGTAATGGTATTGTGAAGAGTCAAGCTATTTTTGTAAAGAAGAACTCTTGGACATTGTAGCAAACCTCATCTGTTGATCATCTGTTAGGAAAGAAAACAGAAGTTGCAAGTTCATGAGACTGGAGATAGATAATTTGGAAGGGTGAATCTACCAAACTTGGATAATCTATGTTATGCTTGAAACACAAAAATTCAGCTATTCAATCTATATCTACTGTGGTTGGAAGAGTAAAAATACTTAATTGATAAGAACAATGCTGACGCAGCTCGCTTGCTTCACTTGCGCTCGGTCCACCTGGCTAGCTCCCAGAGCGAGACCGGTGTCAAGAGTGGGCCACTTTCCGAATCCTGGGGAACCAGAAATGTGGCTAGGGCTGTGAACCCTCTCAGCTGGCAGTGCATCCGGGGAAAGGCAAAGGATGAGAGGGAGTCCTTCCGTGGATCCAGGGAAAGGTTTATTGAGGGTCAGGAACAGGAGACAACTGCAGGTGAGGTGAGGATACCACGAAAGGCAAGGATTACAGAGGTGCAGCAACTTAAATAGGGGACCTCCCCCATGGGAGGGCACATTCCATCAACCAGTCACAACAATTTAGGGGTCTAACATAAGGTGGGACAGAATACTTCAACAACCAATGGGAGAAAACATAGGCGGGGAATACAACGTTACAGCAAATGATTAACTGAGGAGGGGATAACTGACCAGGAACATTCTGGACGTTTGGGAGAGGCCAGGAGAGATTGACAATTGTAAGGGAGTGGATTAGGGTGATGGATGGGGAACAATCTGGAAAAATGGGAGGGGGCTAGGGCTGACTGATAGGACAAAGGTAGGGATTAGGGCAACCACAACTACAACCAATGGGGGGTTTTAACAGAGGAATAAACCATTTAACATAGAGGGAACAGAAATAAAATAACACAATGCAACATTTCACCTTTTTCTTTTTATGAAGAAGGTGAGGATGAGCTGGATCTTGACTTTGGCGGAGGGGGAGATGCTTCTGAAAACAATTCTTTTGAAAATAGACAGGGTAACAGAAATGAGAAATAGGATAAGGAGGTCTAACAAAATGGTTTTAACAGCAGGGGTTAACCAACCCGGAAGTCCGCATTTTTGCAAAACTGGTTGGTACAGTCTGTGGCTGGAGAGTGGAAGGTGATGGACTTCAAGGTGAAGAGTTGCATGTATCACACCTTCCTGCTGAGGACTGCAGGCAACATCAGCTTCACCAGCAGATAGTTCCACGGGTACTTCCAGGAGGCTGTGGACAACACTTGGGTGGAGGAAGCTTTTTACAAGAGCGGGTGATTTCTTGGGACTTGGGGAGGCTAACCTTCTAAACAAAAAGATACATAACTTAATTCATTCAAACAATTCAACGAGTTGGGGAGAGGTAAAAGGGTGATGGAGAGTTTCTGGGGATGAGGTGATGGAACCACTGGCAGACTCTAACTGATGTTCGGCGGGGCTGCACCTGCGATGGCGCAAGGAGGCGACTGTCACATCCTTAGGGGTTGGCTCTGGCTGAGTTGTACATCTGGTGAGGTATGGTCGAACCCACCTCTGAGAACCCACTTCAACCCAAGGGGCGTGGACACGCAAGCGTACCCACGTCCCCAGGTGACCAACTCATGTGGATCCTCCGTACTTCCTGTCTCCGGATTTTTCACCATCACGGGAGGATGTTTCCTCAAGCATAATGGTGAATTGTTCGCATAATGCCTCACAATGGGAGGGCTCAGACATTCAAAGGAGCGGTTCAAGAAGTTGATAGTAAAAAGGGCTTTGTGTAATTTAGTGTGTGGAGAATCCAATTGGAAATCGCCCTGTTGCTGCTCCAGGACTTGTTTGAGCGACTGATGTGCTTGCTCAACCATGCCTTGACCTGGGGGGGAATAAGGGATGCCCTTCTTATGTTTTATTCCCCACTTCTGCAGGAACTCTTTGAAGGCCGCGGAAGCATAGGGAGGACCATTGTCCGTCTTAATCTCCTTAGGGATCCCCAACACAGAGAAGGCCTGCACTAGATGTTTTTGTGCGTCCTTGACCTTCTCTCCTGTGTGGGCAGAGGCGAAGACTGCTCTGGAAAAGGTGTCAATGCTTATGTGAACGTACTTCAGTCTGCCGAACTGTGGTATGTGGGTGATGTCCGTCTGCCACAACTCACAACTCTCCAGGCCTCTTGGGTTCATGCCAGAGCTCAGGGTAGGGACCCCGAGCTTCTGACTTAGGGGACATGTGGCCACAATGTTTCGGGCCTAGTCCCAGCTCAGTTGGAACTGCCGGACCAGACCTGGTGCATTCTGGTGGAATTCTGATGGCTCAGCTTTGCCTGCTGATAAACATCAGGAAGCCTAGCCATTTCGGCTGGTGTGGCCAGGGCATCTGCTCTACAATCACCTTCCGCAAGGAACCCTGGCAGGTCTGTATGCGACCTCACGTGCATAACATAATACGGGTGCTCTTGGTGGGAGATGGCATAAATTAACCTCGAGAGCAACCTGAAGAGGTTCTGATTTGAGACCTCCTTCAAAATGGCGTTCTCTGCCAGGATACTACACCTGCGGATTGACAATTGTAAGGGAGTGGATTAGGGTGATGGATGGGGAACAATCTGGAAAAATGGGAGGGGGCTAGGGCTGATTGATAGGGCGAAGGTGGGGATTAGGGCAACCACAACTACAACCAATGGGGGGTTTTAACAGAGGAATAAACCATTTAACATAGGGGGAACAGAAATAAAATAACACAATGCAACACAATGCCATTAATCCTTCTTTATTTTATTGGTTTGTGTGAAATGAAATTAAAGGGCTCCTGTAATTCTAACAAAAAGATGGGGTTATTGATATTTTTCTACCTTGATTCTTTCCTTGTTAGATATTTCCATCTTCCCTTGCTTGTAACTTATTGCCTATGTCTTGTGCATCTTTTTACCTTCACAAGCTGACAAAGTATTTCCTAATCAGTGAAGGGATTAATTTTTAGGAGATAATGCAATAACAGATTTTTTTGTTTGCTTCCTTTATGTCTCACACTTACATCCTTTTTAAAAGTCAGCATTATTTTAATGTTCATGCAATTATTCATTGCCTGCTGATCTACACAGCTCGGATTTATGTCTTTGCCAGCTGACGTGTAGCAATGTAGCCCAGATTAGATTTCAAATGAGGGCTCTGATTTTTAATTTCTGGCCTAATTTCTGACTGAGATACAGAGTTCCTGATCAGTTGTAGGTGTCTGACCAAACCTTCTGTGGAGCCTTTCCTATTCATAAGCATGTTTCTGTTTTTCTGTCTTAAGCAAGTATTGTGAAAATATCAACAAATATTTCATGTAATATTACTGACATAGCACAATGGGGAACTTTATAAATACCCAAATTCTTCCCCAGTAAAGTATGAATGAATACTCTAAGAATATTTTGGGGTTTTTTTTGTGTTTCTTATCTGGAAAAATTTGTATACATAAGGGTGTCTGGTTTCTTTTTTTGTTTCATTATATTTACCTTTGATTTTTCAATGTGATTTTATTACCCAAGTGCTGAACAGAGGGATTTGCTTTCACTGCAATTTGTTCAAGGACTTAGCATCCATGCCATCTTCTCCTGGAATTAGCTTTTGGTTTTTGCAAACATTTTTCGCCTATGTTTTAATTGTATTTCTAGCATTTTATTTTATTTCAGTAGGCAACTTATCAAGTGGATTTTATTATGCTTTACATGACTTTGTGCTGTTGAAATATTACCTACCTGCTTTTTAAGAGAAGAAAAATTCTAAAAATCTGAATCAATTAAAGCATAAATCAAATTCTTGAAGACCTGTTCAAGCTAATGTTTCTGCTTATTTTACTAAATAACTGTCAGAATGAGAACATAGTTCTAAATTTGCAGATTCAATTGTATGTTATATAAGAACTAAAGTGATTTACAACCTAATGTCATATGAAAGAAAAGGACTTGGTTGCACCTACAAAAGTCTTTGTCCTTCCTGCCCTTGATTATTTCTTGCAGCTGCAACAATGACGACATTCTTAAGTTATTGTTACAATTTTCCTTTCCATGTGGAATAACAAGAAGTGCTTAGCCTATTATACTTACCCATTTTAAAATGGAGTTTGGATTTATAGGTATAGATCTCATAAATACATAAAAATATTTTAGAATCAGCTGTGGTACATTGTAGGCAAACAAAATTTGTTATTGTTTGCTATGGTTTATTAAAACCAGAAGTCGTCTCACTAAAGCTGATTACAAATAATTATTTAGATTCCTCCAGGAAAGGAAATCACAAATTACATGATATACCGAGGAGCAGGCACTAAATTAATTTCTCTTTGTCCAAGACCTGTCACTATTTCATTTACACAAACGGGTTCTAAGTCTATTGGCACTAATACACATGAACTGTGTTTTGATAAAGATAATATTTTCCACTCCCAGGAATATAGATATTCTAGGAGAAGAAAAAAAAAAAAAAAAAAAAGAAAAGGAAAGAAGTAGGAGCAGAAGCAGAAGTGTCAGATTCAGCTATGAGAATATGAGAATACACAGACAGTAATATAGGTGATTCAGGGCGTTCAACTACGATTTGGGCTGATTTATAGCAAGGCATTATACTATAATTTCAATCAACAGGCAGTGGGAGCAGCAGGGGACTAATACCCTTAAAAATGAGGAATCCCTATCTCCAGCTCACCCTGACACTGAATTTGGTGGACATTTATATGTCTATTTATTTATTATTTATTATAAAATTTTCACATAACATTTGTAGTGGACAGGAATGTAATCTTTTGAAATAGCCAGCAAAAGATAGATCCTGAAATGTTAGCACTGAATTCCAGTTATTTAGTAACATGCAAATACATTCTTAATTTTATAAAAATAATTTAAAATTATGACATTTATCATAGGTTTACTTTTTAGTTTCCAGAGTGAAATGCCCTTTCCCAAATACTAAGTACAATGGGAGTTTTCTGTTAAAAGCACAATGGCTGGCACAAGAGACTCCCACTCTCTGCCTAGCATTTCCATGAGATTTTAGTTTTCATCCTTTAAAGCAATATTACTACTAGAGTGGATGAAAGTGCTTCTGGGACCTGGGACTAGGCCAGAGAGCAGTGCCTCCTACTTATGCTCAGGATGAGGTTGTTACCATCTCCCACTCTCCACTGAGAAGAGAGGTATTCTTATTTTGCCATTCTTGATAATGAACAACTTTGATAATGCTTCCAAAAGCACTCACAAGACTTCAATTTCAGACGGTTTCCTTCACTGCAAGTCACTTCCAAGAATTGCATTGTACCAGTGACCTGGAGGCCTGGCTCTGCCTCTGGATGCCCGGAGGTGTGGTATCGTCCCTTTCCCCATACCTGGTAAGGCTGAGATGATATGTGTGCCTGAAGACTGCAGCAGTGCAGCTTGGTTAGGTGCAACAAGCCTGCGTGGAGCACCATGGCAAGCCTTCACAGAGTTTATAAAAAAAAGCTTTAGGTGCTTCTGAAAATGCTGTCTAACTAGCTCGAGTGATGAGTGTTTGTCGTGATGGAATTAAATGCCAACGTAGCATGGCTGCTTTCGAATAGCTGACGAGCTGTGTGTGCATCTCCGTTTTGCTAATTTGCAGCACACATATGCAGTGATTGGTTCAGCCTGCAGAGAAGGATCATTGTGTTTGGATCACATTGCTCATGTTGTTTAGTCTTTTGCTGGCAGAGCCTAATAATTGCTAATTACTGTTCTGCTAGTGTTTGTAACACTGAACTGCTAAAGTACGTGACTTTTATCTGGGTTCTAGCCTTTTACTCTCCAGCCAACAGCCACACCAGCAGGCTGGAACAGGCAAGATTTAGAAGTGCTTTTCTATGCATCACTGACAATCTGAAGAAGAAAGAGAGAAAAAAACAGCACTTGTTGAGAGAATCCTAATTAGCCGGGGTTTGACTACGAACTGTGCTCCAGCGTGACACGATCAGGCCCAAAGAAGATAGAAACGTTTTTTCGGAAAACAGGGCAACATCGATATTCCCTCTGCTGCTGCTTTCGTCTCTTGCCCCCATTACTGCTCCGCCGATTTCTTTTCGGGTTCATTTCCTCGGATGATGTCCCGGGGGAACAAGTACCCGATCCGTGAGGGAAGGCTGCTGAGGCGAGACCGAGGTCCGCGCAGGGCGGGGAGGACGGAGAAGCCCCACGCTCGTGACCCGGACAGACGCGGCGGGGCGCGGGTTCCATCCCGGGGGTGTCCGCATCGGACCACCGCTCGGCGCACCGTCCGGACACGCGTGTGCGAGCGCTGCCCGCGCAGAGGGGGTGCGGGGCTCGGCTCCCCGGGGCCGTGCGGCGGCGGCGCTGCGGCGGCCTCGGCAGCCCCACGGCGGCACTGCCGGGGCACCTGCGGGGCGGGGGCGGCCGGAGGCGGCGCGTCCCGCCTGACGTCACGGCGCTCCTGCACCGCCGCCGTCTGACAGACAGCCTCCGCCGGGCGCGGTGCGGTGTGGTGCGGTGCGGACAGGCAGAGCGCCCCGGCTGCGCGGCTCGGCTCGGC